>VDFB02105785.1:12247370-12731142 GCA_007258455.2 Sequoia sempervirens
GAGGTTTGTCATTCTGCAAGGATTCTATTGCCTTTCCACTAGCTTAGCTTTAGATAAATGTGTCAAGAGATACTATATTAATAAATTTATGAAACAAGGTCTCATGCTCTGTTGCATAATTCATTATATAACAGTCTCACAATTTCATACAAAAACAAAATGTACAAAATTTCTTGGGCTGCTAGGTTTGTTGCTTTTCTTTATTCTGTTGCAGCTCACAATCCATGCTTGCTTTTGAGACTATGCTCTGTATTTAATAATTTATGTTGCTGCTAGCATAATATGTCAATGTTTGGGAATATAATCTCAAGTCATAAACAAATATGCAGTCATGCTTGATTGTACATATTTAATCTGCAACTGCAATTAAAGTTCATGTAAGTCTTCCACTTATTGAGTCATATGGAAATAATTGGGATTTGATAAATATGTCTTTACAGTTTTCTTAATTAGGTGTATATTATAATAAGCAAACAAGAATAGACATACTATGAAAATTCTTCTGCTTTTATCAGACTTAAAATGGGAATTAACACATTGCATGCATTTTTTCCTATAATTGTTCCAGTGGATTCAATAAAGTGGATACGGAAAGACTGCATGGTTATTGGCTGTGTTGGTGTAGATGAAGAAGGAATGGAATCTGAATATCCGGTCTATATCCTTACTTTCAAAAGTGGTGATCTTCCACAGGTTAGTGAAAGTTGTTTTTTTCTTTTTTCTAAATTTCTTATATGATTCTTTCATAAAATTCTATCAAATATAACTAGTATGTAAGATGTCAAATCCATTTAGTATTTTTGTTTCAAAGAAATTGACATCTTTATATGTGCATGCAAATGTTTAAGCAAGATGAGCAGAACAGGTATTTAAGGATGTGCAACAGTTCACTCCTGCTTGAAGGAATCCTAGATCTAAGATATCTAGCTTGGTACAACTTAGAATAAAACAACCTTTTTATTGCATATAACTTTGAAGAGGATTCTCAAATTTGAGAAATTAAAATACTGCCTTATCTACATTTATTATGTTTAAAATCAAGTATATAATCTGTCATCATGGGAGGGGTTTGCAATAAATATCATTGGCATGGAAATTTGTCACAAATTATATCTACTTTGTTTTTACTTCTGTCCTTAGCTTGAGAGTGGTTGAATTTGCTGTTCCAAATTTTATGGTAAAATTAAAAATCTTCCACATCTTGACTACATATATCCAGGTTCTCATGAGCATGGATAAATCTAATGCAATAATCAAGGTGAAATATTATATTGGAGGAAAATTTCCATTATGTTCTAAATCATGATAATATGGTATTGACAACAGTTTTTATTAGATCCGAATATTGGGAGTTCATCATTTCATTGAAAGATGTCTTTGACAGCAAGTTTTGCTTGCCCCAAATGTTCGAAAGTTTCCTTTGGTGAGTCTGATGGGGAATAACTGTATAAGTTGATTGGAGGACTGAATGTCAAGCAATGCATCCTCAGTCAAAGAATGTTAAATGTGTGGTGTCTAAGTTACCCGTTATGGGCATGGGTATGGAAAACAGCAATTATTTTGGGACCATAGGGACTTATGTTCTTGGAAACGTCCATATGTAAATATATGATGCTTTTTTTTTGCTTTCTTAAAGCTTCAATTGAGTCTGTCATGAGTTTCTCTTGGAAATGTCCTGGAATTGTTGGGACCTTCTTGGAATCATTTGGAAATATTGAAGCTGGTAAGTTTATGGGAAGGAACTAGCAGCTCTAAACAAGTTGTATGTTTCCAAGGTTAATCCCACTTGTGATCAGAAACATAGCCAAATTGGTTTGGGTATGAGGGTAGATTGACCTAGTATGCAGTAATGACCTCAGAGTGTGTGACTTAAACTTCCTCCTTCAAGAATTACAGTTAGTTGATGTCGACCAGGTGATGGATGCCAACATCTGAAAGGCGTTGGGTTCATTTACTTGAATGACTGTGTAAGGGTGATGACAAATAAGTTTAAACTCATCTTGTTTGTTATTAAAATCTCGCTTGTTTGAATGAAGCAATAACAAATTACCAACCTATAAATTTTGTAATGTCCCCTTTGTAAACTTATCTAAAAACATAAGAGTACAAGTTATGACATATGATTTATTTTACCAACACATCATTTTATTTATGTAAATTTGCTTTAGAGTCCTATATACATCATGAAATAACAATAAAGCACATAATTTAATGATTAGTTCATTTTAGTTTGCACATTTTAAGATTAAGACAAATAGATGCATTATCATCTAGGGCATTAACTATCATGATCAGGGATGACTTCTTACTCCCAAGCGGAATAGATCTTTGCTTCATTCCTCTTCCTAACCTCGTTGGATGGTAGATTTACTGTGCCAAGGGCGTGTGCATGATCTCGAGTTGGACACCCTCAAGGTTTATTGCCCGTCTTGGGCTCCGTCCAACATTGGATCGATTTACCCGCCTTTCCCTCCACACACTCCCTATCCTCATCGAGTGTTAGCAAAAGGGAATTTCGGCCCGTAGTCTATTCTCATAGTAATAAAGTCATAACAGCATTCACTTATCCTATTGAATTCACAAATCATCATAGATTAGAACATTCACTGATAGTGATTCTAATAAGATATGAGTTAGGTACTACACAGTAACCCATTGTTAGAGGAACTGGAATTCGATTATATAAACCTCAATGTTATATCATTTGGTTGAGGGTACTTACCTCTGATCGACACGCCTGCTGTACTTTTCAAGACATATTTCCCTGTCTTATTTCTTCCACACGATGACGATAGTACCTTTCCCTTTGTGGTACAAATATGTAATGACCCTTTCCTAGTGAGAGCGTTTAAACCTGAATCTTTCACTCAAAGTGTTTCTCAGAAAGACAATAGAAATGTTAAAGATCAGTAAGTTTCAGTGATGGCATCTAATAAGGTCAAGATGATATAAATATTTCATTTCGTTGTTAAAGGATTATTCATTTCTGGCCCTTCTATATAAATTCATTAGCACATTAGGTAGACATTAAACGTCTCAAGATTTCAGAGATGATATTCTACTATACCATTTATCATAATAGAGTCATTATTACTTATAATTGGATAATCACAATTAATATATTATTTGTGTAATTTGTATGGACCCCTCCCTGCTATGGGGTGTTTATAAGTCTCTATACTTGACCATTACCAAAATATATTTAACAACATTTGAACTAAATATATTCAGAACCTCTTATGTCTAATATATTTATTTTTATCTCAGGTATATATATATTAATACCAATCTTCACTAAATTACCATTCATTCCTTCCTTGATTAGTCTTCCACATAATTTACCATTATTTATTTAATTCAAAAATCACTTACTTTCTGCCCTATTCGGGTCTGCAGATACTCTCCTAGGAACATCTAATGCGCAATGTACTTTAATTGCTGAGTAGATGCATGATTTGGATGGAGGATACGATACTTGCTAGGAGCTTGATTACACGCTCAGAATTCGTCTCTAGAAGAAGACGTCTTTTCCATATCCAACCGCTACCCTCAGAATGTAAATCAACCCTTCAAGGTCTTAGAGCCATGACTTGATGCATTTTCTTGTCTTCTTCAATGAAGACATCACCCACAATACCCCGTCTCTTCTCAAGGGCGTTTAAAGAATTATAAGATTACTATATGCAGTAGCCAAGATGATTGACTTCGACCTTGCAGTTTGTCTTTTCCCGTTAGAAGAACTTATCTTGTTGCTGAGTTCTCCCAACGTTGACTTCCTCCTCCAGTCACAGGTGATGAAGATGTCTCCCATTCGATGTCTTTGTGTCCTATTCTCCAGCGGTTTGCAGAAAGACTTCTTACTACTTAGCTTCGTGGGATTTATTTTTCTCGTGCCTTTGGTTTTGAAAAGATTATTATTCGCCTTTTTTTCCACTGCGATTCCTATTATCCTCCCCTTTATTCATTGATGCTCTCATCTTATATATTCTATGCTGGAGAAGAAGATGGGGTTCCATAAGGGTCGTGCCTTTTCGTTTGGGAGAGGCTTGACTCAAGTATATATTACTTTATGTATTTTAATGTTTATGTGTTTTAATGTTTCTTATTTAATATATATTTTATTATTATTATCTATATTGTTTTTTCTAGATTGTATTTAAATTGCAATTTCTTATTTGTGTTTTGATATCTTTGGTGTTGCAAATCCGGGGGACATGACAGTCCTCCCCGCCCAAGATTGCTTGTCCTCAAGCAATCACAATTCCATACATCCTTTCACTTCAATATTTATAGCTCCCTGACTCAAGAAAATTTAACGAATCTTTTAAGCATAAATCACCATGGAGGAATCTTGTTTGAAGACCCATTAGGAATGAAGCATAGATATACGTGTACGAGGGTTACACATAAGTCGCATAGTGCAAGTTGCAAGATATACACATGAATACGAGTCACCAAGTATACACATGATCACACACAAATCATAATGTAAGCCAAAGGAACTTGAATACATAGGTCATAGTGTACACTTTGGTACACTTGAATACACAAGTCATGCGGTATACATGTGAATGCACTTTAATACATAAGTCAAACTTGAGTACACTTAGGGTTTGAATCACAATAATGTACACATACGATATGAAGCAATCACTCAAGGCATGGATCATACACTTGAATACAAAAGGCAATTGCCCCAAAAGTCTATACGCAGGTCTTGCATTCGAATACACGTGAGGTAGGAATCAAATACACACATACATGAAAGAGTATTCATGGAGTAAATATGTTGAAAAACGTTTAAAACATCTAAGTATACAAAAGAAGTGAAGCATATTATAGACTCATGAAACATATACATGGGGTGTACGCATGGAGTATTTGTAATACATTTGATGTAAGCAGTAGTACACAACTTTACGGAGTCATGAAGTATACATATGAATCATTCACATCAGCATAGATGATGACTCATAAGTCATAGAAATACACGCAAGACATTATAGTACATGTTGGCAAGATCATTCATGAATACACATGAGATATGTAGGTCATAACACAAGGTACATACAAGCATTCAAACATGAGGACACATCAATTAAGAAGTAGACGAAGCATGAAGTATTCGTATTAGCACACATGAATACATATACAATCATACACTTATACCAGGCCAAAATCATACATGTGCAAGCATTCGCATGGATCACACATGCCGTATACACGTCAGATATTGAGAAAACTATTTTAACGGTATACAATAGGTACACATATAATCACTCATGTTGAATACATACCACACATTGAGCAATTTGGTCATACATGAAATAGTCATGAGGTAGGCACATAAGATATTGTAAGCCACAATCACATTAGGAATGAAGCTAGTAATATACGAGGCATGAGAGACTTTGAAAGATACATAAGTCACATTACGACCTATTCAAGGTATTAAGAAGGCACCCATGTATCAAACATGAAGTAATCACACATAAAGCTTTCATGAAACAATCATGCTGAAGGCACATCAAATATAATCATTTGCAAGCTATGATACATACACTTAGGAATTTACAAGTAAAGCACGTTAATACACTCAAGGTGCAAATACACTTAGAGAGGTATACATGTTCAATCGGAAGTATACACTCAAGAAATAGAACATACATAACGGAAATATACACATGCAGTAAACATGCTAAAGCACATCAGGCATAAAGCAAGTATGTAAGACATGTGGCACACATACGATATGAATCATACTTTTGAACACACGTAAGCCGTACAGGCCATGAGAAATACATGGAGCATACACTGACTTGAATACATAAGGCATGAAGTATTTACATATAGGAATTTACACACATAGAGCGAGAAGCATTTAGTCATTACGTAAGACATGAATATGTAGAGCATTCACGTGCACTCAATTTTTACTTCTATGCATGGAATATAAGTTTATCACGCATTCAATACGCAATATGAAGCATTCTTTTGAATATACATAAAGCACAAAATGATATGTAGAGCATAGGCATAAGGATGCTCATAGATGCACTCAACAAATACACATAAGGCATGAACTACGCAGCACAAAGTATATATTTAAGAATAGAGTAGTCATGTGTTAAAGTACATTAGTCATGAAGTACACACTTGAATTCAAGGTCACAAGGTATACAAATGTGTCATAGAGTATACACTCAAATACAATTACAATCATAGAGTACACGCTTGAATACAACTGCGAAGTCATAGAGTATGCACTCAAATGCAATCACAAGACATAGAGTATACACTCAAATACAAATACAATCGAGTAAAGTATACCATCAAACAATGGGGAAGGGGATTTGGTGCATCCCATACTACATCGTTGTCCCGTCCACCATCCCAAGGTCATCCAGTATACACATGAAGCATACGTGCGAATGCACGCAACACACAAGTATTCACATGAACATATATTACAACGAATACATATAAGTCACAAGGTAAACCTTTGAATACACTTGAATACACATTATCTCAAAGTACAAATGGGAATACATGTAGGGCACACGTAGTATACACAGGATGGCAGGAACATGCTTTGATACCACTTGTAATGTCCCCTTTGTAAACTTATCTAAAAACATAAGAGTACAAGTTAGGACATATGATTTATTTTACCAACGCATCATTTTATTTATGTAAATTTGCTTTGGAGTCCTTTCTACATCATGAAATGACAATAAAGCACATAATTTAATGATTAGTTCATTTTAGTTTGCACATTTTAAGAATAAGACAAATAGATGCATTATCATCTAGGGCATTAACTATCATGATTAGGAATGACTTCTTACTCCATCTTCTGTTTGGTGAATGGGGGGCATTCAAAGTCGCGCAACGAAGGTCAGTAGATGATGAGTATGACAGGCTTCTAGTTGGCTTGTGGGCTTTGGGGTCTTTAATGCTTGGCAGTATGTTTTTTTTTGTAGATAGTGTTTGACAGAGCTGACGAGTTTGGTTCTATCTTACTTGAGTGGTTGTAGTGGAGTTTTGGTAGAGCATGGTATAGATTGGTTTGGTATCCCAACATTCAAGATGGGCCTAGTTGTTCAGGTGAGGATTGCTTGAGGACAAACAATCTTGGGGAGGGCGGACTGTAATGCCCCCTTTTCCCAACATCAACATAGTGGTGAGCCTATCAGTGGGGTTCCCGTAGGCTAATACAGTGGATAGGGAGCTCGTTCGGGGGTCTGGTGACCCTTTGGGAAGGTTGTGTGGTGTTTCAGGAGCTTTGAGCCAGTTTCCTACTTTTAGGAGTAGTTCCTATTTTTTAAGGGGGGGACTAGCAGTGCACTTGCTGACCACTCGGAGCTTGTGGAGCCATAGAAGTCAAAGGGAGTTGCCAGAATGACATCGAGGTAAATATCTAATCACTTGACTTTGGTGTCATCGAGAATTATTAAGGACCCGACACTCCTCTCTATTGTAACATTTCATGACTCGGGCATTAGATATTGAACTCACTAGTCAAGGAGTCAGCATTGGCAAGTTTGGGTAGAAAAGACAAATAGTTTCAGCTGCCTCAGAAAGGACAAAATCACGGGAATCAGGGTTTGATAGAGAAAAAAAGCAACGTGATTGCTGACGAATCCATAGGATAAATTTTATGTAGATTATATTTTGTGAAGGGCCGATAAGATTATGTTGAGGTACCAGATAAAGACAAAGAATTGGATTTATATGCCTACCGCACCATCCATGTCGGCCATTGACTTCAAAGCAGCTCACCTAGAGGAATCGTGGGCAATTTGGAGTCTATTTATACTTTTGTGGAGTGCCAATAGTGGAGCGCTGGCCTTATGAAAATATCAGGCTAAGCAGCATATTGGCGCCCTCTAAAAGGACGCCAGATAAAAGGAAACGTATAAGACAAAATCAAGAGGCTGATAACAACATACAATAATATTGTTTTGTATTGTTTGAGAAGCCCGATGATATCTTATTGCAGACTTTGAAAGCTATCAGGAGTCTTCAAGACAGAGAAGACAAGGCTAAATTCTGACATGGAGCTTAGATGAGTCAAACAGGTTCTATTGACAAAAGACAAAAGAGGTTGCGTCAGTTTTTGGAAGCTATCGTAGTTTCTAAAAGACATTGATAGGACAATTACTAATGAGCAGTTAGATAAAGACAAACCAACAGTGAAGGCAGTAAGGAGGTCGTCCCAGGTCGGAACATACTTTTTATTAAATAAATTTGAGTTTGTATTGTTCCACTATATATACTTATTGCACAGCAAAAATTGAATATCAGTATATGATGGGAAGGCATTCAACTACATCACAGTTACATATCTTTGTATACAATTTGAGGGCATAGCACTATTTTGGACAATGTAAACCCTTTGATGAACAGCTGCTCCAATTTGGAATAAGATAGCTTTATTTTCTGTGTTCATTGCATAAGGAATTGGTGGAAACTGAATATAAATCTTCTCTCAGGTCAGAAGTTGTAATACAAATATTTGAATAGCTGAATGTAAATGCTCAAACATTACATTATTCAGTCAATACAAATTTATTACCCCTGTGCATGGTGTTTCACTATTTAATTAAGTTTCTGTTTGCTATTTAAATTGTGTATGAGGAAACTCCTGCATCAAGTCCAATACAACCATATTACAATTGCTTGATAAAATGTCAAATCTGTCAAACTGGGGATATCACATCTGACAGAGTTTATTTCAGTGGTAAATTATAAATTCAGTGGGTTCACATCTTTGCTTGTTGGTGTTCAGCACCTGCAATTGTTAGAGGCAGAGAAAAGATGGCTATGGGTAAGTTTATTTCCGAGTTGATAGAAGGACTCTCTGAACTTATGAAAGACCTAGACATCAAGGGTACTATATGACAGTGGTAAAATCCAAACATAAGGGGGAGATTGAAAATAAAATATTAGAACCAAAAACAAATGAAGGTGAAGCTGAGATTTCTAAAGCAGCTGTAGAGGGAGAGTGTTTGAGTCCTCTTGAGGAAGATATCATAGAGCCTCCTTGTGAAGGAGAGCTAGATCATGTGGATGATTGGTTTCAACCAAGTGTTGAAAGTAATTTTCAGGTTTATGGTAATCCACTTTTTGAGATGGGAGCAAAGACACCTTATGATAACCCACTTTACGAAGTGGAGTTCCAGGATATGCATGATAAAGATGCCCTGCTTGATTTGAATGATGGTTTGGAGCATGTTGACACCTTCAAATCAGCAACTATTGATGAACCTTTAAATCATTCAAATGATGTTAATGCAGACTATGAGTAGAGTGTTTCAATTCATGAAACATAGAGGGTAAATTTTCAGGAAAGCTTTGTTGAGGATTATGCACTTGAGCAAAATGTTTGGGTTAAGCTTGCTGTAATTCTCAAATCAACAATTGAAGGTAAACAATTTGATTGTCTTCTGGATTATAACCCAATGCATGAAGGTAAACAAGAGTGCAGAGGATTGATGCTTTGTACTATGTCATCACAAAGTCCTTTTCATCAAAGGAAGCATCATGAAAAGTGTGAAGGAATCCATGCATGGCTACACATAAGAGTATGGGATCCTAGTGGAGTTTTTTATAGTGGGTTGCTTCGCCATCTTTAGTTTGGTGAATGGGGGGCATTTAGAGTTGCGCAACGGAGGTCAGTAGATGATGAGTATGACAGGATTCTAGTTGGGTTGTGGGCTTTGGGGTCTTTAATGCTTGGCAGTATGCTTTTTTTTGCAGACAGTGTTTGACAGAGCTGTTGAGTTTGGTTCTATCTTACTTGAGTGGTTGCAGTGGAGTTTTGGTAGAGCATGGTATAGATTGGTTTGGGATCCCTACATTCAGGATGGGCTTGGTTGTTCAGGTGAGGACTGCTTGATGACAAACAATCTTGGGGAGGGCGGATTGTAATGTCCCCTTTTTCCAGCATCAACATCTTTGTAGTGGTGAGCCTATTAGTGGGGTTCACGTAGGCTAATACAGTGAATAGGTAGCCCATTCGGGGGTCTAGTGACCCTTTGGGAAGGTTGTGTGGTGTTTCAGGAGCCTTGACCCGGTTTCCTACTTTTAGGAGTAGTTCATATTTTTTAGGGGGGGGGAACTGGTAGTGCACCTGATGACCATCTGGAGCTTGTGGAGTCTTGTAGGGGGCCTTATGGGCCATTTTAGATGATCAAAGATAGTCTCCTATTTTTTAGGAGAATCCCTATTTTTAGGGGGAGATTGACAGGTGGCCTGCTTTGTTTAGACATCACCTTGGGACTTGTTGTAGCATGAGTTTCTAGTTGGAGGAGTTAGGTGATGGTCTCAGAATGAAAATTGAAATATTAAAGTATTAACTTTAATGTTTTAATTTAATAAAGTGATTATTTCACTTTATAGTACATTAATAAAATAATAAAGTGACTTTATTAAAAGAATGTATTTTAAGTCACTTTATTAATATTTTATAATTGAAAAAGACAAAACCCTAACTTGGGCATGGGATTTGGAAAAGGCATAAAGAGAGAAAAGAATATCATTTTCATCATCCAAGTTTATTATACACAAACAAAAGTCTAAGCAACAAGGGTTTGCAGGTATGGAGTCCCAAGCTGATCTGCGGATGAAAACCCTTGATTAGGATAGAGTCTACAGGTGTGGAAGATCACCCAAGGTCTCTTGTTTGGATGGTTTCACATAGAGACCATCATTTGAGCATTCACAGATTTACTTTGAAGTTTCATTCAGTATTTTTAGTTTATATCAACAAATTATAATAAGAGAGAGATCGCTTCCGGCAATTGCACAAGCCCTACCTAGCACGTTCTGGGTATGAATCATATGTAACCTTTGAATCATTAATTAAATTTGGTTATTTTTCTCTTGCATTTGTTTAGAATTGTCATTTTGCAAAAAAATCTTTATTATCTGTATTGTTGGCAAAATTCAAATAACCCAGATCAGGGTGGGTTATTACACATATATTGGTTTTTGATAACTTGTGTGAATTATAGAATTGAAAATAACCCATTGTGAAAGAGACCTTCCATGAGGACATCTTCTAGAGTGGCAAGGCTTTGGCAAGCTTGGCTTGTGATTTGATCCCCAAATGGAATCTTTAACCCATCTTTTGATCGAAGTGACAAAGATTAACTCTTCTCATCCTTGAAGGCTCATGTAGAGATTAATAGGGATGGAGTAAAGTACAAGAGAAAAGTAGTTCAACATGGAAAGTTTGTTAACATATAAGAGTGGAAGAGGTTGGATGAAGTTGATATTGGGGATGGGGAAATCAATGTGAAGTATTGAGTTGAAAAAGAGGATAAAGAATAAAGATTTCATATTAATATCCACAAATGACCAAAGTTAGTAAAATTTTGGGTGCTTGACCCAAAAGTACAATTATATGCTTTGTTGAGTTTGATGGGGTATAAGCTTATAGGAGGGATGAATGTTGAGTGATGTATCCTTAGTCAAAAGATTTTCGATCAATGTTTTTAGGACATTGGGTATTATTTTTTTGGAAAACATCTAATATATAATTATATATTTTTTTTCTTTTCTCCTTTTTAAAACTTAAATAAATTGTTTTGCATGTTTTTTCTAAAAATTGCTAGGATTGCCTTGGAAACATCTTGGAAATGTAAAAGCCAATTAGTATATGGGAAGTACATGAAAACTCTAAAGAGGTTGAATGTTTTCAAGGGGAAATACACTTTGTAGCAAAACTAGATTCAAATTGTTCTAGGTATAATCATAGATTAATTTAGTTTGGAGTAATTCTCTTGGAGAGTGACTTAAACTGTCTCCTATTATGACAGCTCTTAAAGCTTCGATTGGCTAATGCCAACTAGGCCATGGATGGCATGTCCAGTTGCTTGAATGATCCTTTAAGGGTGATAACAAATGGGCTTAAGAACATGTTTGTTATTAAAATCTTGCTTGTATAAACAAAGTCACAAGAAGTTACTTGTAATGTCCCCTTTTTAGCCCTATGTTTTTTAGTGGCCGATAGCTCATTTCGGAGTCCCATGGGCTACTCGGAGGCATTTTTAGGGTTTCCTAAATTCTTGGAGGTTTCTTGTCGGCTTTTCAGGGGCTTGTTGCAAGAAATTTCCAGAAGGGTTTCTAGGTCTTTCTGGGTTTTCAGAGAGCTTTGGTTGGTTGTCACTTGCATTTTCATCAGTGACTACTTCTAGACGTGCTATTTTCAGTAAGTTATGATGACTACTCAGAATGTGCTCAAATGGTGTTTGAAGTCACTTACTATTTTTTGTAGTGTGCTGTTTTTATTAAGTGCTATTTCTGGCAGTGTGGTTTGGCAACAGTTCAACACTTAGTTACTATTTTTGGCATTGTGGCAATGTAGTTAGGCGGCGACTTCTCCAGCATTCTTGGAGCTCAAAAAGGGTTGTTTAATAACTTAAGTTGTGTTATATTTTATTGTTGCTTTTTGGCCCCCCACGCCTAGGCAATATTTGTTTTAAAATGTGGGCCTCATATTTGGATGCCAATATTGAAGATAATTGCATTTTATAAAGGTTTATTGATGCCAAGTAAAGATGGACGGCTAAGTTGGAAAAAGTCAAGACTTTTATTAATATTTTATGTTACTCCTCATGAAGGCGTCCTTTTTGGAGGGAAAGGAGATTTCAAATTTTTGGGTTTTTGGGCTTATAAATAAGCCTCTCTCCTCTCATTTGGATATGCTAATTTGATGATAATGAAATGTTGTTGGAGTGAGGATTGAATCCCCTCAAGGGCTTTGGAGACAAAAACCTTCAAAGTTGCTCTAGTTTCGAAGTTGAGAGATACTTCCTAGCTGGACATCAGAGTGGCTTCACTACACGAGTCACCATTGGAGATATTGGTGAAAGATTTTCAGTTTGTTTTTGATTTTGGATTGTTCTATTGCTTTCTAGCTATATGTTTTGGTTTGTTAACTCTTGTAGCAGCATTTGGAAGCTTTTTGATGGTGATTTTAGAAGATATTAGTTTTCTGGTTGTTCTTTCTTGCTCTAGGTCGTACCACATGATTGGCTTTTGCAGATCAGGGAAGTGGAAACCATATTGTGGGTGTTGGCTCTTTGTTTTTCTCTTGCTAGGGCGACCCATTCTGCAAATTATGGTAATTTTAGGAGGTGAACCTGATTTATAAGGGCTGGTTGACACTCCTTGGGAGTTGTAACAATTGCTGGAAGTGCATTGGGAATTGCACCAGCAAATATCAGTCTTTTTTGAGGTGGTTTGCATCTTGTTTGGGGACACCTAGGCTGGCTTTTTCAATAGCAAGTGTTTTGAGATCATTCCAAGGAGATTGGAGAGAGTTGTCACCATTTCTTGAGGGGCTGGTTGTGGTTTCATGTTCGCTGTTTGGGCATATCAGACTGCTGCACCATTCATACCAGACCTGATATGCTCTAGTCCTTTCATGTTTTATGATGCCTAATCTATCTTATATTGCAGGGATAACTTATTATTTCATTGAGCATTCATATTGATATGTTATTCTCATGTTTTCATGTACTAGATCTCTCATTGTAATGCTGATATGGTAGTACCAATCAGCTATCTACTTTCAGTTATTTTGCACTTCACTCCTTTTGAATAAGTGGTCGGGTTTCCTTTTATTTCTTGTTGCCCGCTGAAAAGTGGAAGTGGCTGGCTATGTCGCCAAGTATTTTACTTTGCTTTACTTTCCTGTAGCCCATTGGAAAGTGGAAGTGGCTGGCTTTGCCGCTAAGTAGTTTACTTTCTCTATTGGTTGGCTTGCCACCAATAGCTTACTTGTTACTTCTAGCATTGATATTTCATTTAGATCCCTTTACATAGTATGCTCTCACCTTGCCCACTCTGGGATCTGGGTGATCAAAAAGTGAAGGGTTGTTTTCCAGTTTGCTTATCTTTACATTGGGCTAATGCTAATGAGTGCAAGTTGTATGAAGTTTTGGAAAAATAAGGATGGGATTTTACATTACCAACTTGTAATTGGTGAGGAGCTTGATGTTTGTCGTGAAGTTCCTTGATCTTGGGCTAGATTTATTAAAACCTATCATGGACTTAAGCCTCAATGTTGGTTAAGTTCTCAATATAGCAAATTAAGTGCTCAAGAAAGTCAATGGTCTACAATACTTGATGTGATGTTTGGAAAGCATACTCTCATTGTTGAAGACTTGTTTGATTTATAGAATCAATAGTGACCATTACAAAAGAGGTTTTCTATGAGGCCCTCTACTAGAGTGACTAGGGTCTAGCAAGCTCGACTTGTGACTTGATATCTAAATTGGGTCTCTCACCCATGTTTTGATCAAAGTGACACAAACTAAGTCTTCTCATTTTCAAATGCTTTTACAAAAAGTCATGATGGTGGTGTAAAGATCAAGGGAGAGGTATCTCAACATGGCAAGTTTGTTAAAATATAAGAGAGGAAAAGGTTGGATGAATTAGTGGAGAGGGGTTAAACAATGTGACATAATGTGATGAAGAGGAGGATAAAGAACAAAATCATATTAATGTGATTAGAGCTATTAAAGATCAAGGCCATAAAGATCAAGGCCATAGACTAAGGTTGGGATCTACTATTCCCACATGTAATCCATCATCATGAGGATGCTGATGCATTGTAGGATGCTCTCTATAGGGAAATTTCAAGAACCAAGGGGTTCAAGTTGATCAATCTTGATAAAATGCATGGTAATACCCCTAGGATATCATGTAAAGAATGTTAGCAATACACATTTGTTTGAGTTTTAAGTGTTGTTGATCGACCCCACAGTATCCCAAGGATCACATGCTATCAAAACAACCTTCCACACAAGAGAGGAGCAATGGAAATGCTATGAAGCTAGATAATTCATTAGATCAAAATGAAATTGGTAAAATATACAATGAAGAAACCCTTGTCGTAAAGACAAGGATGAAAGCCTAGGATATACTAAGATCATGACTATGCCTTAATCTTATTATAGGAGACACAATTAATAAATTAACGAAGTAATCTTGAGTTTGTGAGTGTAAATAGGACCTAATATGAAACTAGCTAGGTAATATACCATGTTCACACCAACAACCCCCCTTAAGTGCAACTTAAAGAGTATGAAAAAATTCAAAGATGCATGAATGATGGATGGATGGGTCTCGACTACAAGGCCATGTTAGGTACCCATGTACAAACAAATAAATCTCTCACAAGTAAAGGAGACAAACCTATAGGAAAAAATCCCTCTCGAAAAGAGAAAAGATGCAAACATGTACTAGTGAAAGAAGGAGAGGACTCAACACAAGCCCCCAAGGACTACTTTTGTCACCAAAGTACAATCAATGTTCTCCATATAGGAGAGATAAAGAATGACTATGGAGTTCCCTCACAATGTATAATATTTTGTAGTGATGGTGGATGCTTGACAAAGGATGATGAAAATCCATGAATGCAGAACAACATTTCTCCCCTTGGGAAGAAACAAAACCAGGTATAGATGCATGATATTTGGTTATTGTTGTTGTTCTTGTAGATGTCTTTGAATTCTGCTTAGGTATTGCCATGTTGGTATGAAAGTATACCACAAAACAATTAGGTACAAGCCCAATAGATGAAGGTGACAAAGTAGGACAATGTGGAGATGAATGAAGAACAAGATCCAAAGATGAAGATGGAGTTACAACAACTATAATGGGGTTGTCATCAAAGGGATGGATGTCCTCAAGTGTGTTTTCTCAGATTTATAAGATGGGACTCACAAACAAACTTGTAATATTTGTCAAGTACTCATCCCAATGTACCAAATTTGGAAGATTGTGATGTACCTATTGCAAAGAATTACTTGAAGCAACAAGAGATAGAAATTTGATTTCATTATCTATCACCCAACTAAATTGGCCATCCCATGATGATGTGTCCACACAAGATGTCTGAATATGAACACTATATCTACCACTGTTGGAAAGCAAGAATCCTCAACCTCAAGATAGTGACTCGAAGATAGAGAAGATGAAGCCACCGCATCTTGATTAGGAGTCATAAAAGATAAAGTATCAATGAAGATCTTGTAGGAGGAGAAGGGTTATTAGGTGAAGCCTCAATGTCATCACAGCATCTCAAGACCTATGAAATAATCAAGCTTCTCTTTTATATCATCATCATATGTTAGGTTATAACAATCATCAAGGGGTAGAAGAATGTCCATAACAAGATCATTTGGGAATGGAGATAGATGCGTGTCTCCAAAGATCTCCCAAATTCTGGTCCAAAGAGTGCATGGGCACTCAATATGTGAGATAAAACACAGTGTCAAAATCAACAATGCTACCAATCAATCTCAGGGCATGATCAATCTTGATATCCCATGCTTGCTTTTGATAATGTAGACTTGGATTAGAGACAAGTCCATAGAGATGTGACAAGAGATGAATCCATTTGAGATGTTTTAAGGTGCCATTTTGCCAAGACTTATAGTTTCCTTTGTTTAGGGTGATTATGGAAGGATGAATTGAAAAACCCATGATTTTATAATGATAGACTCCTCATATACAAATTAAAGATCAAAACATGTGAAATTGGAACCCTCACAGCATAAAAAATGGTCCCATATTTTGTAAAATATCCAAAATATAATTCTAAACAGAAAAAGGTGACTCTATTTAGAAAATATAGGTACTTGCGGAAAAATCAAGAAAAACCAAATGGATGGCTGCTTAGTGCCCAGAACCAGCTGTCCAATGCTTGTTTGTTTGTGAAAATTTGATACCATATGCCCAAAGGTTATGGTCCTTTCTGTAAAACTGCTCCTTTAGGGCTTAGGAAAACCCAAGCTGCACAGTTTGTGTGTTGCACACCCATGTGGCTAGGTGCTCACTCATTGGGGGTTGGCGGATGATGACATCAACTTTGTGTTGACAACTTTAGTGCTTGGTACATGCATTTTTTTTTTTAATTTTAAAAATCAAAATTTAAAAATCTTATACTAAGCATGACGTGGGCGAAGTATAGAGGAATATTCTTTGTGTGATTTTGAGCTTTGCAGTAATGGTGATTGGGCAGAACAATCGCTATACAATTGCATGGAATTGTACAAATTTGTATGACTGTACAGATTTTTTTGGCAGAGTTTTTCAAACCATAAAAAAAAGACCTCAAAAAATTTTCAGCTCCAAACTTTATCATGCCTTATATCAAATTATAGATTTTTGGTCCTTTTGAGCTCAACTATGAAGTCCATTTTGCACCAAGATGCATTGTTTGAAAGCACCTGGCCGAAACTCTCCAAAAAGAGGGAAGGGAATTGCAAACATGGTTTTGATACCATGTAAGTGTTGTTGATCAACCCCATAGTAGCTTAAGGATCACTTGCAACCAAAACAACCTTCCACACAATAGAGAAGCAATGGAAATGCTATGAAGTGAGAGAATTCATAGATGTATAATGAAACTAGAACTATATACAATGAAGAAACCATTGTTATAAACACAAGGATGAAACCTAGATGGAACCTTAGGACACATTAAGATTATGACAAATGTCTTAATTATATGATATGAAACACAAAAAGTAAATCACCTAAGTCAGCTTGAGTATGCGAGTGTGAATAGGATCTAATAAGAAACTGGTTAGGTAATATATCTTGTTTGCAATAACAATGACCTAAGCTATAAGCAAGGAGAATGAGATTGAGGGTGTGGGGGATGTCCTATTAGTAATACACCATTGTCTTATTCACCTAAAAGACAAACAATCAAATAGAATGACGGTTGTTCATTATGAACAAAATGCTTTTAATGTTTAGGGATAGTGCAAATGCAACACTATTTGTGAGAACACCTAAATTAATACATGCAAAGGTAATCTTTGTTCTTGGTGAAGGCATTTCTGGCCACACCAAAAAATATTGCAAATGATTAGTATAAGGAATTTTCAAAGTACCTTAAATATTGAGATAATCTTGGAAAATAATGTAAAGGAGGATTTAGGGTGTTAAGGAACAAAACTTGTGAAAGTTTAAAAACTTTGAAATGAAAGTTTAAAAATTAAAAGCCTTGAAATTTTTGATCACAATATATTATTTCTACGAGAGCTAGTGTGTTAGTGGTACCTGTAATTAAAGTAATTTGGATTGGAAAAGTATTTTGGATAGGAAACACTAAAATATGAATGTTTGATTGCTATGTTATTAATTATCATGAAAATAAATGTTTGAAAGTGTGTTGTTCTGTCTTTTATTTAAAAATTTACAGCTTTGTATTTTTTGAAAAAATAATTGTTCATGTGGAGGTTGCTAGGACACCCCAATATGCCCCTAGTAGATTGGGATGCTCCTTGATGACTTGGGCATCTAGTCATCCTTAGTTACCCCTTGGCCTCTCCACCATTTTCAAGAACAAGGAACATCCCTAGAATGCCAAGAAAATTACAAAATGTAAAAAATGGGACATGACGGGATGCCATCTTTGCATCAACCTAGAAAATTGGCAATTAATCAATGGGTTAGAGCCACCAATTGGTCCAGTGAGATAATTGTTTTGCATTTATAATGATTTCCTCCCAAAGTTTAGTGTAAAGTTTTAGGTGAATTGGGAATCCATAGTATCTGATTTGGAGATGACCCTAGGGGACATTGATATGTCTAAGAACTACCATTTTTTGCATATAGGAACATTGATGAAGATTACATTAGATTTGTCATGATTGATTTGCTGTCTTAGGGCTAGATGACATATTTGATATTTCTAACAAGTTTGTCAATTTGTTTAATACATCATTTGTGAAATGGAAGGTGGAATAAATATCTCACCATACCAATTGCAGGAATTTCGTTGATGGTGCAATTGGTATTTTCTTGAATAATAAGTTTGCATAAACTGTCTCCCATTATAATGAGTAAATACATGCTCAAGAGGTACCAATGACACAACCCTCATGAAGGCAAAAAGGATTAACCCATGTGTCCATTAATATAAATAGATTACGTTGAGATGTCGATGCAATTGTCAATGTAAGCAATAAGTTATTACTAAAACTAAAGGTTGTCGGGGTGTATTTAATGAGTTTCTTACTGCAGTGAGTGGAATCTTTGGAAATGTTCAATTTGATTAGAGTCCTTGGTGTTTCACTAATCATGACCGAGTGAAGAATTCTTGAACTGCCATATTATTGTTTGCTATTTATGACATGGCACAAAAGTAGACTCTGCAGAAGAGTTTATCTTTGAAGCAGTGGTTTGAGGTGCACGTCTACAAACTTGGAGAGGATTTCATGCATCATGTTGCAGAAACTGATGGGCCTACAGTGTCTTAGCTGATCCACCTTAGAAAATTTGGTGATAAGAACCAATTTTGTTGCATTTAAATTTCAATTTTTTGGGTGCCTTCTTTACTCTTCAATCTAAGCCAAATGTTGGAT
Organism: Sequoia sempervirens; assembly: GCA_007258455.2. Lineage (NCBI taxonomy): Eukaryota > Viridiplantae > Streptophyta > Pinopsida > Cupressales > Cupressaceae > Sequoia > Sequoia sempervirens. The sequence continues at coordinate 12,266,768 of VDFB02105785.1, forward strand.
TTGATCATAGTCAAAAATTTATGGAAGAAAATAGCTAGAATTCATCAACTACAAGAGCTCTTATTGATTTCATGCTGATTTCTTGTTTTGCTTCGCTGTTTTAATTTGATTTTCAGTTATCTGAATTTTTCCATGATCTTCAATGTTCATACATTGTGTGGCCTTGAATGTTTTCAGTGTCTTTCAACCATAATGCTATATTATTGTTGAGTTTTCATTGGAAGAGCCATATCCTTTCAAGTTTGAAATAAGGCCTTCACCCCGGCTATCATTTGTGTAATAATCTGATAATCATGATCTATTAGTTTAAAATCAAATTCTTTTCAACTTTTCTACTTTGTAGTTGATGTCTGTTTTGCTGCTACTCCAAGTGTGGGTTTGTTGGGCATAATCTAGATCTTTCATAGCAGTATCAGTTCCTTGATGGATGGTGGTAGATCTGTGGTTGAAAGTTGAATCTGCCTTTTCAATTCAACGATTTTATAGTATTGAAGAGGCCCATTGGGAAGTTAAAACTGATTATAAATGTTGTGAATTGTTCAATGAGAGCAATTTTGTGGTTTCCATTGGGAGGCATGTAGATGTTGACTATACCACATTGGGATTGAAATTCAAATGAGAAGAAAACAACATACGAACCTGAATAGAAATATTGAAGGGATTGAAAAACATACCTTGATGGATCTTATTGGATTATTGTGTGGGTTATATTACACACAATTATTATTTTTGCTTCACCATTTGTCTTGATAGTTTGATGTGTTCTGTAGTTCCTGCTCTGTTGGTTTCATTTGTTAGATGGTGCTGGTTAGAGGCACCTAACGCGTGGATATTCCTGTAAAGCATCTGCGTTAGGAGGTACAAGTTGAGGTTGAAGTTTCCTCTCTCTAGGTTATTGCCTAGCTTGTGAGTTGGGGTTGTGGTGTAGAGTTTCTCATCTAGCCCTAGGAGTTGTTTGTTTTCTGCAGCATCCACTGTGTCATAAAATAAATTTTCTTTTCTCTTAGTGCTAGTTTTAACTTTTGGTTCCCATTTAAGCAATTTATTTGTTATGAAATTGATTGGGGGTTGTGCATTTCTTTGAATATTTTGTACTTTAGCCAAGACTTAGATGAATAAGCTTGGATGAGAAGGCAATTGGATTGTGGGTCTTACTTTTATGCTTGTTGATGGATTTTGCAAGATCTTTTGGAGCTTCTTTTAGGAATGCGCTGCAAAAGTCCATGTCATCTGTGTTGGTGTCTGCCAATGTTGTAGATGGATTTGTGAGCTGACTGTGGTCTAATTTTTGTGTTGACCCTTTGCCTCTTTTTGGAATATGTTTTGTGAAATTTCCCTCCCTCATTTTGTTTAGAGGGGTCTTGTTGTGATGGGCTCATCCTGGTCTGTTGTGTAGATAGTTGTTGTGGATTAGCTGGTTCATCTTAATTTTTTGGACATCTGATGGGGGCTGTGGAATTGTAAAGTTGTGAGCTAATTGTTAATGGAGATCCTGGGGAAGCTCAGGCAAGTGGCCATGCTCATGGCAGATCCTGTGCTTGAAGATGATATTTTCATAGTCAATTTGTTGCTCCTACTTTGTTCCTCTTATGGACTTATTCAGTCTGTTAGGGGTTTATATGTTGTAATTGAAACAAATGTCTATGTGATTAGAACTCTTGGATTTCTTGTGAAGTCATAAGCAGTAATATATTCTCTGATAGCAGATGATTTTGATCCAAGCATGTCTGTCTGTGATTTGTAGCCCCACACTCGTCTGGACACATCTGAGTTGGATTCACAACTTAAAATGATTTCCTTTACAGTCAGGATGGATTGCTACTATTGCTCTGCAACTTGCAAACTTTGCAATGATTGTAGGAAATAAGTGCATTCCATCTCCCTGGTTTCCATTTGCACAAGACAAATTTTGGTGACTGATGGAGCAACCATCTTTATTAATTGATCAAGTGATATTTTATCTTCCAGGTCAGGAAACATTTCTGCCAACTGAAATGTCTGGAACACTAAATGTTCTTGGACTTGAACCATCTTATAACAGATTGAAAATTGTATAACTCTAATATGCTCAGTTTCCATCAGATTGGACATTATGCATCCTTGACTCTTCATCGCCTATATAATACATTATTAACATACAATCCTTTTTTCGGTTTTCTCATGATGAATACCGAATTTTAATTTCTGAGTCCAGCATTGTACACATATGCATGGTTACCAGGTTTTATAAATTCTATTCACTTGGGAGGTTAAAAAGAGGGAAATACAAAATCTTCAAAAAGACTAGGAAAAAACAGTTATGAAATTTCATATATATAAAACATATAAAACTGAAAATTTGATAACAATTAATAAGAACATTTCTGAAAACAATAAAATATATAGATATGCAGGAATGATAAGGAGAGTTTCAAACTTAACTAACACTAACATATAAGATAATATGCATCAAAGTTAAGATTAAAACATCGGACTGAATCAGATTTGAGCCAAATCTGGCAATATTTGGTAACCTTGCAAATATATGTAATTTTCTGTTTGTGATGAGTAGAAGAGCTGTATTTGCTACCCATTGTTATCCTGTATGTAAAATTGTACTTCTGCATTTGTTTTCCACATTTCCATTGCATGTTCAGTATAACTATATGCTTAATCAGAAGATTTGTCGATTAGTTGGACAACAGTTGTGCCCTGTGAAAAGTCATGTTTGGTATGTAATGAAAATTGTATATATTGACCTCAGGGGTAAGGTAAATGCTGCAAGTTCTAGTGTAAATATTTACAGTCAAACATTGACCTCTTGAGTTTATTGTAATGCTCACAGTGTATTTAGGAATATTATGTTTGGTTATTTGCATTTATTAAGATATAGAGACTTCTTTCAGGGGAATTTAAAATTCATTGAAAAATATGGAATTTTTTTTAATATGTACCTTGTAATTTTTCTTTGTAAGTGGTTGGATACATCTGATTAATGTATAGTTTTTATTTTAAACTCAAGACTGCATAAATTTAACAGTCCCATTATGAAATGTTATCAGCTTTAAAATCCTCTGCCAAACAATTAAACACCTGTCTGGGTAGTCTTATACTTTGAATATCAATGGGAGCATATTTAGATATTAATGCTAACTTTGATGCCTATGTATGGACAATAATCAACAAGAGTTTGTAGGTGAAAAAATATGTTACACTGCTTATGCAAAAATGAATTATCTTGTAGGGAATTGCAAACCATGTTGCCTATTATGATTATGTTTGTCAAATTTAATGCAAATTAAGAATGGTTTATGTCAATTGATGTATATTGTGGCCTTTTTTAATGATAAATGGGATTTTGTAGGAGCCCAAAGATGCTGAAATGTTGGCATTTGATCCTTTGTTCACAACAATAGACAGTTCAATTCTGCCGTCGAATACTGGACCTTACTTACTCCTAAATTATGTTGACGTTTGGTATGATGCAAAAACCATATGTAATCTTTATTCATGCCTTTGAAACAAAATTTTGGTGCGTAATGTTTTATTGGATGTAGAATGTTTGAGGTAGGTGCATACTTGTTCCCCCCACAAAAAAATTATCACCAACTTTTCAGTTCTCTATAAGGGCACATGCGAATTTCAATTTATTTTAGAAGTTCATATAAAAATGTAAAATATATTTTCACAAACTCCAATGGTTTTCAAACAGTCTAGTATTAATGAACAACATACACTTATTTGAGTTTTCATTGTCACATTAGATGCAACCACTTAAGTTGCAATGTTTCCTATGTAAAACTTCTTAAGACTCCTAATGGTTTATGGTTTTTTTGTTGAAATCAATGATATAGTCCTTTACAGTGATCTATTTAAATGATTTTAATTCCTCACTCCCCAATTAATACAATTCCACGGTTATCCTACAACATTTCTCTCACATATTTCCTTAGTTTCCTATTGATTTTTATCCTGATTACTTCTGTCAGAAGTTGTAGGTTGTACACAGTATTGGTGTTGAGCATCAACATACACACTCAATTACACACAAATATGTGCGCATGTATGTGTAATTTTTATGATTGCCCATAAAACTTGAAATTTCTAAATAATTGCAGCAATTATTATGATATAGAATAAGCAGCAACAATAAAGAACTTTTATTTAGTTGAGGAATGACACACATTTGTAGTTATAAGTGGTGTTGCTACAAATAATGAATTTTTCATGATCCCAGGGGTTATTTATGAAAATCATGTTAGAAACCAAGATTTGAAATGCAAACCAGAAAAGCCTTCCACAGAAGAGAAAAACAAAAAAACAGAAGCTATTGCAAAAAGATGTGGAACATAATATTATTCAGGAATTCTTAATTACAAGATATGATTTGCTTTATAAAAGCAAAGATGCATAACTCTAATCTTATCTTGAGCAACAAGATAGCTCAACAAGATAAGGATGACAATAATTAATCTAGGAATTAAATAATTACCTAAGTAAAGTTATGCAAGTGTAATTAAATACTTCATCAGATATGAAGGGACATGCTCTTTGTGCTTCTTCAAGTATTGGATCAGGGAGATGGCTTCTAGATTCAAGAGCATCTCATCATATGGCTTCTTCATAGTCTATGTTCACTTCCTTTGAGCCTTGCACTGTCTCCCATTTTGATGGGAAACAACACTTACATGAGTGTTACAGGGAAGGGCTCTCTTAGTTTTGGGGACCACTCCTTTCAGGATGTCTTATGTATCCCTCAGTTGACAAACAACCTTCTTTCCATTTATTAGATCACACATGGAGGCACTGGGAGATCTGTGGAGTTCACACCTGATTCGGTTATGATCAAAGACTTGGAGAGTAGAGCAGTTATTGCTACTGGGATAGTGCATCACTCATCTCGGTTGTATTCCTTCACCAATTTTTCTATTTATGGTGCTTTTGTTCCTGCAGCTGTTCCTCACACTTCTAGTGTGCATCATCATTCAGAGGAGAGATTTGGCTTCTTGAACATTGGTGTTCTCACTTAGGCTCCTGTTCTCGAGCCTTCCATTCCATCTCCTCCACCTCCTATTGCTATTGTTGTGGCTATCAATGTGGCTTCTTCTATTTCAGTGCAGCAGGATCTAGTTGATCATATATCTTTGGAGGTTTCTATTGAGTCTTCACTTACTTTGACTTCTTCATTGGTTGAGGTCACACTTGCTTCTGTGGAGACATCTTGGGCTACACCTATTCCACCTTCAGCGATTTCTTTCATTCGGCCTCTTCCCTCTCACTTCTTTCAAGAGATGCAATTTCTTTAGTTCTTTTGGAGTTACTTCATTTTGGGGGGGATCTTTTGGAGTTACTTCTTTGAAGCATGGGAGGCGAGAACATGAATGTCTTCATTCTTTGCACTTTGACCAACGCCTCTTGCCACCAACCTTGATTCTTCTTGAATGCAATCAGATCTTAGGCGATCAAACTTAGGCAATTTTGATCTTGCACTGATTCCCTGAATGTAAGATTCCCAAGACAAAGGTAGACCATTGAGAGCGAGCATGGTCAAGTCCTTATCATCAACCATGTGCCCAATTGTTGAGAGCTGATCTCTCAAATCTGAAATCCTCATGAAGTATGCAATAACAGATTCTCCCTTTGACATCTTCACATGATACAATTGATGCTTTAGTGCAAGTGCTCGGCTGGTATTGTTGATTTCGTACATCTCTTCCAAGGTCTTGAGCATATCTCTCGCTGTCTTCAATTTAGAGATGATAGGAACAATATGATCCTTGACAGAATCAACCAATATCTTCATTGCTTTAATGTCTTTCTTCACCCACTGCAACTTTTCTTCTTCCTCCTTAGGTTCAGAAGCACTAGACTCCACGAACTCACCCAAGTCATTTTCACGCAAGGTGAGCATGATCCTAAATCTCCATGAAGTGAAGTTAGATGCACCTTCGAGTCTATCCTCAACCTTCAAACCATTCACCATCTTGACTGATGTAGATAAGTGAACAAATAGGGTATGCTGATTAGCAATAATCTGATCACGATCCTCTCAAACCCGCTCTGATACCATGTAAATTTTAATGATCAGATTTAATGCACAGAAAATTAATTCAAAATCAGACAATAACACAGCAGATACCTTGGCAAAACCCTCCTCTTGAGGGAGAAAAACCCAGCAACAAATATCTCTCTTCTATATATAAATAGTGGCAACAATTCTCTTTACAATGAGGCCAATCACAAGGCCAATATTCGGCACCTACACAAGATGCAGAGACAGATAATAATCTGCACCTCTAAATATCTAAATCTGCCCTTGAAGAAATTAGCAACCTGCTCTTGAATAAATTTGCACTCGTATGAAATGAATCGAACTTGCTTGATGTCTAATGGATGGAATGTGAACTTGTATTTATACATTGTATGAGAGAGGTCGCACCTCTTCAAGAGTAAAGTCAGCCATAATACAAAAAATATAATTACAAAATAAAAGATGCGAATTACAAGGAAGGTCGACCCTTTTAGAAATTATATTGTTGCCAAGTGAAGTGCCCCTTCACATTAAATATCACATATAAATAAATAGCCGATAGGCTATATTGATTTATGTCTTCATTCGTGGTTGGAAGGATGAACTCGAAGCTGCCATAACATTCACATTGTGTATCCCTCACTTGACAAACAACCTTCTTTCCATTTATCAGATCACACATGGAGGCACTGGGAGATATGTGGAGTTCACACCTGATTCGGTTATGATCAGAGACTTGGAGAGTAGAGCAGTTATTGCTACTGGGATAGTGCATCACTCATCTCGGTTGTATTCCTTCACCGATTTTTCTACTGATGGTGCTTTTGTTCCTACAGTTGTTCCTCACACTTCTAGTGTGCATCATCATTCAGAGGAGAGATTTGGCTTCTTGAACATTGGTGTTCTCACTTCGGCTCCTGTTCTCGAGCCTTCCATTCCATCTCCTCCACCTCCTGTTGCTATTGTTGTGGCTACCAATGTGGCTTCTTCTATTTCAGTGCAGCAGGATCTAGTTGATCATACATCTTTGGAGGTTTCTATTGAGTTTTCACCTACTTTGACTTCTTCATTGGTTGAGGTCACACCTGCTTCTGTGGAGACATCTTGAGCTACACCTATTCCACCTTCAGCGATTTCTTTCATTCGGCCTCTTCCCTCTCACTTTTCTGTGGAGGATGCACTCTTCAGCTCTTTTGGAGTTGGCTTCATCTGGGGATCTGTGGTCTCTTTCTTCCTCTCTTATGTGGGGGTTCTTTCATGTATCTTTGTGATGGATGGTGTCCTTGGGGGGTCTTATGGAGTCCTCCATCTTTCATCACTTAGTTAGTTTATTACATTCTATTTTGGGGAGGAGCCTGTCTCTATGCGGTTTTCTTTACCCCTGCTTGATTTAGAAGGGGCTTGTATTGTCGAAATGAGTACCGATCAGCCTTGTTGCTTGACTCATCTTTGCACAATATTCTGTTTCTCCCTATGCCAAAATGTGAGGAAAAGGTAACAATTATTTAATTACACTTTATATGTTTACTAGGCATATTTTATTTCCTAGGTTAATTCTTATCCTTATCTTGTTGAGTTGTCTTTTTGCTCAAGATAAGATTAGGGTTGTTTTTCTTGCTTTATTGCTTGATTGCCTTTTTGAAGGCTTTTGTATTATTTGTAAAGCAATTACTTTCAATAATCATTATGCCGATTTTTGCTTGCAAAAACTTGCTCTGAGGGTTTACAGAACATCTTTCTTTTTTGTTCTGATATCTGTTGCATGTGATAGGTGATTGCTTGCAAGTGATTCTTGGGGACTGTACCAAGATTTGAAATGCAAACCAGAAAAAACCTTCCATTGAAGAGAAAAAACAGAAAAAACAGAGCTATTGCAAAAATATGTGCAACATATTATTCAGAAATTCTTAATTACAAGATATGATTTGCTTTATAAAAACAAAGATGCATAACCCTAATCTTATCTTGAGCAACAAGATAGCTCAACAAAATAAGGATGACAATAATTAATCTAGGAATTAAATAATTACCTAAGTAAAGTTATGCAAGTGTAATTAAATATTAATTACACTAACACTCCCATAAAACTAGAGACTAAAAAAGAATGCAACTTCCAAACTAAGATGAATGCAAGAAAGCATGAATGGGTCCCACACATATTTAACTGGCACCAAGCAAAATGCAATAATGAGGAGAAGGAAAACCCATGGGATAAAACTTCTACAATGAGATGATCACGTGAAGAAGCACCTGAAGAACACCTGGAATCAACCGACAAGCAAGAAGATACTTTTTGTCACAAGAACCAAAATAATCATAATAATGTGACAGCAGTAATCTCGATGCCACGTAATCGGAAACTTGCTAAACTGGAACAACCCCTGAATCAGAAGAAGGTAGATGTGATGATGATAAAAATCCTCGGAAGTCGCGGTATCTCGATGCCGACAACCGTGACTAAACCTTCCATGGGAAGGAGTACCATGAAGATCTTTGAACATTAACTATAAAAATACGGCCTCAAAGTGGAGAAGGACGAACTAACGCGGATTGGAATAACCATAATTCCCAAATCAAGTGTGAACCATGAATACGAGGCGCCAAGTAACAGCGCAAAATGGGCTAAAAGAAACGAGAAACCAGGGTATAACCTATGCGAAAGCATTATCAAATCAAGATGGATATGGAGAAAGTGCATGCATAATTCTAATCAAATTATTATGCAAGAACCCCCTCACTGAAACTTTATCTCACCATTTATTTCAACAACTCAACGATTGTAAAAGGAGATCATACAAACATGCATAAACAAAAAATAAAAATAGACCTCAGATCTGTGTAGAGGATTGAACCAGCTTTCCAACGCCGCAAGAATGACGAAAAAAGGATCACCGAGTCAAAAGATATGCCCTCCGGAGTGAAAACAATATCTGAGTTCAAGACCCAAAATAACCGAGCAAAATCAAGAAGCCACCTTCACCACCGGATTTGCCAAGAATCAGCTTTCCAACCAGATCTCGCTGCGTGCAAGGACACCAGACGCAAAGTTATGCCCGACGGTAAAAATCCGGTCCGGTACGCCCAATATACGTAGCCACTGGGGCGAAGAAAGCCCTCGGTCGATGTAGGGACTAGGCTGGTGGTCGGTTGCGAGCCTCGGTCGCCCATATGACCAGCTTGATCGGCCAGTAAGGGCCGCCAGGGCCGAAAAGGCACCCCGGCCACCAATGTGACGCCTGCTGGGTTGAGCCGGCCGGGGCATGTTAGAGCTCCCGGTCCTCACAGGCCCTACAACCCCTACGGGCAAGGCCCGCTATGCAGACCGGCGGCGCGGCGGGAGCCTTCAGAACTGTGAGCGGCGGCACGAATACGAAAAAAACGTGTTTTTTTTTTTCTATTTTCGTGCCTCGAGGAGCATGTTGGGGAGGCTTTACGGCCTCCAGGCAAATTTTTTTTGCCTTTCGGACCAACTTCACCAAAATCGATGAAATGAAAGGCGATCTTGGGGTTTTTGGCCGCTGCGAATGCGATGGTGACCTTCGTTTCTGCTCAAATTGCTTTGAAAAATCGGCTACCTTCAGAGCTTGCAAAAAAACTCCCAGCTTGAAACCCTCATGGATCTGGCAAACGATGACCAAAATCTGCAAAATAAAAGTCAATCCTGACTTTTTCAGCGCTTTGAATCTAATGGTGAAGCCCGATCTGATCCAAAACGCCTCATAGATGAACTCAAGGCATGATACCCTCGAGGAATCCCGAACGAACTCTGCAATGATTTTCTCAAAAATCTGAGAAGGGGTTGCAAATCAAGGCTCTGATACCATGTTAGAAACCAAGATCTGAAATGCAAACCAGAAAAAGCCTTCCACAGAAGAGAAAAACAGAAAAAGCAGAGCTATTGCAAAAAGATGTGCAACATATTATTATTCAGGAATTCTTAATTACAAGATATGATTTGCTTTATAAAAGCAAAAATGCATAACCCTAATCTTATCTTGAGCAACAAGATAGCTCAACAAGATAAGGATGACAATAATTAACCTAGGAATTAAATAATTACCTAAGTAAAGTTATGCAAGTGTAATTAAATATTAATTACACTAACAAATCACATGTCAATATTGAAAATCCCTATGTTAATGCATGCCAAGAAGTGTTATTGACAATTCATGTTGACCCTAACTGTTCTAATTACCCTCATCTATGACAAATAATTTGTTAATGAGGAATATTTTCTCATTTTTCCCAATTTACTGCATTGCATAACAATGTGTACAAAAGAAAAAAGAGGAGTTCTGTAATATGTTGGTGCCACGATTGCTAATTTATACTTGAAAGACTTGGCATTAGTGTTTAGGATCCCTTATGGGAAGAAATTTCTATGAATAAAAATATGGTCTAAATGTCTATATAATATCTCAAGAAAGAGGCAAAAAGTGGAATAAAACACATTATTTGATACTGAAGTAAGTATTACAAAGAGTTACATCTCCTTATATAGAGTTTGGGAGATGTAATTGACAATACATAAATGTGCCATTTGTCCTAGATTCTAAATGCTAATAATAGCAACACTAACAAACCATTAATTCACTACAATGACTTTATTACAAAGGTAAGCCTTATATTCTAATCCCCCTCTTAAGGCTTACTGTACTAAAAGTTAAAACATAAGAACTGAAGACAAAATATACTAAAAGAAAATAAAAACAATAGAACCAAATATAACCATATATTCTTTAGAAGCCTCCTCTTTGAAAATAGTTATTAGACTAGGTAGAATGCCAACAAGCTGCCTCCTAACCTTCATAAAGGTGTAGCTCCTGAGCTGAATTCTTGAGTTCTTGGATTCCACCTTCCCAAACTTTTGAATTACCAGACAGTCATCCATGTTGAGGTACATCCATAGTGCTTTATCAAGTTGTATTATGACCCTTGTGAGGGTATAATTTGCAAATTCCACAAACTCCCGAACTAATTGAGCAAGCATCCATGCCGGGCTTCATCTACACTAGCGAATTCTTCACCACTGCTATCATCTTGAGAATCCTCAACAATGGCTATATTAGCTTCATTTGGTTTTTCTTTGAGCCTTTCCTTGAGAACACCATTGGCTTGATTTTTACAGTTGTAGGTTGTGTGAACTATTTTTTTGTAGCAGTAACATTCAGTCTCCCTGTTGTCTTTTGTATCTCCTGCAGTTGTTCTCTTTTCTTTAGGTAAGAGAGCTGAGATCGTATCTTCCAAAGTTTGAGAAGGTAGTTGACTAGTAAAAATGACCTTGCTGAATTTAGAAGACAGACTATTTAACGAAATGGTTTTGGCATCCTCATGATCGACAACAGCATTGACTTGTGTTAGTTTTCAAAGGAGAGATCTTTAGATTTGCCATGTGGCTAGACATAGTGATTCCATCAGCTATCTTGAATTAGAAAAGTTGAAGCTTTAGAGAAATGTTTTTGGTATTTGCCTTTGCTCCAAATCGTGGATTGAGATTATCTAAGATTTCCTCAGATGATTTTTCTAGATCTACATGAGGTAACTCAAAATTGGTGAAAGCAAGACCATTAATGGGTTTGGCTGTATCACCTTTACTCTGCCAATCTAGTAATTTATTTGCATTTGTAAGTGATTTTTCAGTCCCATTTACTATACCCCACAAATTCTTGTGCACTAGTTGCATTTGGATTTTTACTTTCAAGGTGTGAAAGTTGAGGTTAAAATATCTGTTTAAGGGAATTTCCATTCTTAGAGAAACATAAAAAATTATACAAACCCAAAATGTGATCTTGAAAATTGCAAACCCTAGAAACTACTTCAATTTGACTTAGAAAATAAATTGTGTCGAAGTCCTTTGATGGACGAAGTTCACATTTTTAAAATTTTAATAAACTTCTTTCTGAAACTTTCTAATTTCTTTTTTAATAACAAATTCTAAACCTTCTCAAAACAAATTTACTCAGTTTTGTGCCCTGTTCACTGTAGAAAATGAAACCTTGGCCTTAAAATTATATTGTAAATCATGCAAATTTTATTAAAAAATCGTGATTGGATATTCACCCAAAAAATTGTGCCTTAACACATTCTGGAAACCATGTGATTTTTGATTTCTTTCTGTGCCCTAGTGTATGGTTTCTTGCAAAAATGGTTGGTTTTCATGCCTGCAACTATGTAATAGTGACCCATGCCCCTCTTTATGGATTAGACAAGAGTGTGCTTTTCTGATTGCTAAAAACCTTCCCATGCAACTTATGTGTTCGAGAATAGTTGCAACTCCTTGACCCCCCTCTTTGTATGCAAGTTTGAAGGGACTTGGAGGTAGGAGATGGAAAACTACAACAAACTTTGCTCCTCTCTTTCATGTGTCAGACTCAGACTCATAGCTGTTTGGTGTTGATACCATATTGAGCAAAAGGTGTAGTAACACAACATAATATCATTAGATATTGGAGTAAGTATTACAAAGAGGAAATCGACAATACATAATTCTGACACTTGTCCAAGATTCTGAATGCTAATAATAACAACACTATCAAACCGGTATGTCACTATGATGACTTTGTTGCAAAGGTAAGCCTTATATTCTAACAGAAATGTTTAAGATGCTCCTTAGAAGAGTTTACACTCAGCATGGACAATAAACTATTTAAATCTAGATTTAGAGCAATAAGTGTAAAGAAAACAATGTCATTTGATAGTTGAACTTGAAATCCAAGGTGTTCAAACAAGCTACAAACTAAAAGATAACTCAGAAAAAAACAAAAAATGTGAAAGGAGGAGTTAACGCAAAGTGGACGCTAGTGATCTTTCCCCTTCAATCAGGATGACAATAAACAGTCCAAATATCTAAGTGAGGACTTAGTGCCAAAGAAAACAAGAGTCGAGGACATCAGAATGCTGAAATGGGCAAGTTGGGTCAATTTGTAACACAAGAAGAGGACCCAACACTATTGCTGATAATTATGAAGGTGCCAATGCATGATACAAGATCTGATACTGTCCCTTGAAGAATGCTGTTGGATAAGAGGTCTTAAAAGGCATCCTTAGATTTTTGTGTTGCTTAGCTCTTGTTATTTCCTAGTCTAAGAACTATTTTCAAAGAGGAAGCTTCTAAAGAATATATGGTTATATTTGGTTCTATTATTTTTATTTTCTTTTAGTATATTTTGTCTTCAGTTCGTATGTTTTGCTTTTAGTACAATAAACCTTAAAAGGTGGGTTAGAATATAAGGCTTACCTTTGTCTTCAGTTTGTATGTTTTTGCTTTTAGTACAATAAGCCAAATTCAGCTTTCCTAAATTTAGGATACTTTTTGCCAAGTTTAATTAGCACTTTAGTTTTATTTTTGTGGGTAGTAGGTCTATTTAATGACCATGGGTGATCACTTTTGTAAAATACAAAATAGTTGATAGTAAGAGAATATTTGACATAGCAAGTGATATATTCTGATCTCAATTTTTATTGATTTTTTTGGGTACTTTTAGAAGTCTCTGTGTGCAGGTTTGATTGAGGTTTAAGTACGACAATTATTTCAAACCTTGGGCTCTATAATCTGCATATCATGTGCTGAATTTTAACATAATATTAGATCACGGTTTTCGAGATCTTCAAGGGTTGTAAATGGAATATGCTGCTCCTTGTGATAAAGAGATATAGAAAGATTTTAGTGTCTTACTTCGATGATTGAAGTATATCCTAGACTTGTGAAAGGTTGTAGGTTGTCATATCCTAGTTGCTTTAGTGACTGGAGTATTGATTTGCACCTGTGATAGGTTGTTCATCTGGTTTAATTTCTGTTGATTTGTTTACTTTCAGCATGTTCTAGCAGCTACAAAAAATGAGTAATCTTGGTCTAAAAGAATGTGATTGCCTAAAGGGTGTTTCAAATTTTACTTCTTGGAAATACAGGTTGTTAGATATTATTGGAATAATTTGATCTTTGGGTCTATGTGAAAACCACGTTGACACCTCCAGTTGATACCATTTAGTTGGCTAAACATAACAAGAAGATATTCCAATCAAATCATATCATCTTGGATTTTGTGTAGGATCATTTGGTTCCTCTCGTTGCTGAAAAATAATAAGCAAAGGAGATGTATGATGCCTCGAGCACTCTTTATTAGAGTGTCAACATATCTTTTAAGATGCTGTTGAAGAACAAAATCATTGCCATATGTATGAGTGACATAGACATGGTAGCCATCTTCTTAATGAAGATCACATATCTTTGTGATTAGCTTGTAGCAATTGGGATTAATGTGAAGGATGAAGAGTTGGTACCCATAGCCTTAGAAGGGTTCTCTCCATCTTGGGAACTATTTGTTTAGGGTATTTGTGCATGTGAGAAGCTTCTTTCTTTTGAGAAGCTTTGTGATGATTTTATTTGGGAATGTAATGTCCCCTTCTCAAGCCTAGTTAGTTGTTGCATCAGTTAGCCTATTCCAAAGTTCACATTGGCTAATTGAAGGTGGTTAGGGGACTCCAAGGTTCTTGGAGAGCTCTTTGGTGGGTTTTCTCAGCGTCCAGTGGTGTGTTGGTGTTCTATTGGCCCTCATGATGGTGTTGATGTTCTCTATTGCATTTTTGGCCATCTGGGTTGTTCTCCACATTTTTTGGAGAACACGATTATTTTTAGTAAGTGCCCGTTTTGGCATTCGACATCTTCCCTCGTCATTAGTAGCTTCTTGGTGCAACCAGTTTTTGTTTCGGATGTCTCATTGGTACTTTTTGTAAGATGGTTGGAATTATTTTAATATTTACACTAAGTTCCTAATGCTGGTGTAGAGGGGTTTTGGTGTCGAGTCCTTCTCCAAGAACTCAAGCACCTTGTCTTCAAACTTCCATAGGCTCTCGACCTTCTCCCAAGTAGCATCTCCTCTGGACTACCCTACCCAATGCACCAAGAACTCCTTCCATTTTCGGTTTCCAAAATCGTTCTCCTTTACTACCAAGATTTCCTCCACATTGAGACCTGGTCAATCTAACACATTTGTTGGTCCCCTTGTTGGAATGTTCCTGACGGTGTTGTCATCTATGACCAGATGAAGCATGCTCACATGGAATACATTGTTCACTTTCATGTGGGCAGGCAACTTCAGTCTGTACGCCACTTTGCCGACTTTGCAAGTTACTTTGTAAGGTCCATCAAACCTCCTTGTCAGTGAAATACTTAGCCCTTTTTGCGGCTTGAACTGAATTGGGTCTAGCTTCAACAAGACCTTGTCGCCCACCTTGTACTCAATGACCCTCCTACTTGAGTCCACATACCTCTTCATTCTTTCTCCAGCTCCCACCAAGTGATGCTTGGCCATGTCCACCCGATCCTGCCAATCCCTTAGCCTTTCGATTGCACTGGGGCACTCTCCTGTGTACCCACTCAAAACTGTATGTGGCTTTAGGGGTTGTTGGCCGGTTGCCAACTCAAATGGTGAAAACTAGCTTGAAGAAGACTTTTGTAGGTTATAGCTGAACTAGGCTGAGTCTAATGGGCCAGTTCAACTATTCATGCCTCGCAAAATGCCTCAAATAATATTCCAAGATCCCATTAATCCGCTCGGTTTGACTATCGGTTTGGTGATGATGACTAGTGGACATCAACAACTTTGTGCCCATAACCTTGAAAAACTCTTGCTAGAAGTTACTTGTGAAGTGTGCGTCCTTGCCGCTGATAATGTTCAAGGACATGCCCCAACACTTCACTATGTTCCTATAAAAGTAGTCGGTTGCATCTTCAACTTTGCACGATGTCTTACACGGCACAAAGGTTGCATACTTTGAAAGCCTATACACGACCACCATTATAGCAAAGTGCCCATCTATCTCTAGTAGACCAGTGATAAAGTCCATACTCACATTGTTCCACGACCTCACAAGTACCAATAAAGGTTGTAGCAGTCCACTCGACGACTCGATGACTGGTTCACGACCTTGTCTTGTTGGCAGATTATACAAGTCCTCACAAACTCATCTATGTCTCTCCTCATCCTTGGCCAATACAACCCTGTTTCAAGGAGCTTGAGGGTCCTCTTCTGCCCAGGATGCCCAGTCTAGTTGCTATCATTGCACTTTTGAACAAAATCTCTCCTTAAGTTCCCCCACTTGGGCACATATAGTCTGTCCTGGGTGAACATCAACAACCCATCCTAAAACCGAAACTTTCTAGTGCGCCCCTCCTTTGCTTGCTTAACTAATTGGGTAGCCTGGGCATCTATCTCAAGGCCTTGCCTTATGGAGTCTAGGATCTCAGGAATCATCTCAACTTGGCTCGCCCTAGGTGCACCAACTTCAACTTCTCCATCCACAGCTGCAAACTGCACTTTTGGCTCAACGCATTCGCTACAACATTCTTTTTGCCTGGGTTGTAGAGGATCTCAACGTCGAACTCGACCATGAATTCTTGCCACCTTGCTTGCTTCAGAGTAAGCTTTGCTTGGGTCTTGAAGTAGGTTGAAGAGACATTGTTAGTCTTTACCACGATAGGAATTCCCAATAAATAATGCCTCCAAACTCAAAGACAATGGATGATCTCGGTCATCTCCTTTTCATGCATAGTGTAATTCTTTCCATGGTCCCTTTACTTCTTGGACTCAAAAGTAATTGGATGCTCATCTGCATGAGCACCCCTTTGACTGCAGAGTCTGAGGCATCACTCTGGACTTCAAATGGAGCATTGAAATCTGGCAAGGCTAAGACTGGCACCGAGGTGAGCCGCTCCTTGAGTGACTTATGTGCCACTTCGCACTTAGCTAACTAGTTCCACTGTTAGTCCTTCTTGAGCAAGTTCGTGAGGGGAGCTACCAACCTTGAGTAGCTCTCCACAAACCTGTGGTAATAGTTTGCCAATCCAAGGAATTGCCTGATTGCATGAACATCACGGAAAGGTTCCCAATTTACAATAGCTCTAAGCTTCTTTGGATCCGATTTGATCTGCCCCTTGCCAACAATGTGTCCAAGGTAATGGACTTCTTCTTGTGCAAAGATGCATTTCTCTTTCTTTATGAAGAGTTGGTGCTCCCAAAGCTGTTCAAAGACCTCTGCCAAGTGCTGTGTATGCTCCTTCAATGTTTTGCTATAGACCAGGATGTCGTTAAGGTAGACCACCACAGACTTGTCCAATAATGGCCTAAATACATCGTTCATTAGTGTGTAGAATGTTGCTGGGGCATTACACAACCCGAATGGTATGAACGTGAAGTCATATGACCCATACCAAGTCACATAGGCAACATTTTCCTCATCCCCAAGTGCAATCCTCACTTGGTAGTACCCCTACTTCAAGTCCAACTTGCTGAAAATCCAAGCTCCTGACAATCAGTCGAAGCAATCTGCTATCAGGGGTAGAGGATACTTGTTCTTGATGGTCAACTTGTTTAGAGCTTTAAGATGCTGCTGGAGTGAACAGAGAAGTTCTTCCAAGGATTGATCGAGGACGAAAAACTTCATCAAATTACTAGTTTCGGTGGTGAAATATCCTCCCTAGCTGGTAGAGTGATTTCACACAGGAATCACCTTTGTATTTCATGGAGTTTTTGGTTTCTAGGGTTTCAAAAAATGAAAATATATGAGTTATTTTGAGGTGCAAATTTTTGGTGTGGATTATTATTCAGTTTTCAGGGTTTTTGGTGTGCTTGGTAAATGATTTTTTTTTAGAGCTCTATATGCCTGGCTGTACCCTTCCTGTAGCAGGCTGTACCTACTCAAGTTGGACACTAGAGCTTATGTGATGGTTATTGTGTTATGGGTATCATTTCATTGCCTTTTCCAGGGTTGAGTGATCATTCTAGCAGTGGTTTATGAGCCCCTAAGTTGCAGATTATTTTATTAAGTAAATTGCCCCTTTCTGGCTTGGCCGTACAGGCTTGCAGAAGTTCTAGTGTTTGCTGCCTTTTTGGTCATCATCATGACTGTAAGATATTCCTAAAGTGGTGCCCAGGTTGTATGAAGAGATCCCCAAAGGTTAGAAGACAATATTGAATGCTCAGAAATTTTATATGAATTATTTCTCCAATTGCCCCTGTGACTGTCTATGTGTTTGAAAATCATAACAACAATTTGGGAGTGGCTTGGGAAGCATAAACAGGGTTGTGAACAATAGTAGATAAACTGGTCTAAGTATCTGGTGCATATTTAAGGAGGTCATTGAGGTTAGGCAAGTATTTCATAGACTGTGACAGGCTGCTGAGTGTTCTGGTGTGAGAGCTGAAGGTGTATTGAAGGCCTATGTCAACAGTTGTTACAAAGTAATTCATAACAGTAGGACTGTAAAAGACTTTCAGTGCCAATTCCCTTGAGGTCTTCTAATATGGTGATTTCATGAGTTCGATGAGTTTATGAAGTTGCTTGGGGGCAGAAAGAGTGGGACTAAACATTGAGAAGGCAGCTTGCTGTTGTTAAGAGGCAGTTTATTGGTGTTTGCTGGTGTGAAAGTGACTGACAATTCTTTGTCAGCCTGCTCCTTAGCTCAATTTGCATTTGCATCCCTTTAACAGCAGTTTCTTGGAACTCTTTTCAGATCTGGGTGGTGTTGGGGTGCCTTCACACTCTGTTATGAATGTGAAAGCTCTCTAATGTTGAGTATGAAGGTGTTGGGTGTTGTTAAAGACCCAAATGCTCTGTAATGAGCTACAGCCAGTTTACAACTGACTGTCATTCTGTATTAAGGTACTTATTTGACATGTTTACACTTGATTCCGTTTATGAATAAGACTCCTATGACTAGTGTAGTCATTCCATGAGGAATAAAAAATAGTTGCTAAGCTATATGCCATTGCATCAACTATTTATGACAGCCTATTGTTAATTTGCAATTCGTATCAAGTTATGACTGTGTTAATAGTTGTTGGCATTATCATTTGTTCGGGGTCTGTTGTGAATCACTTTGGTTGGAGAAATTCAAAAATAAATAAATTCAGGGGGTGTTATTACAGGGAAGAAACCCTACTTGAAGCTAATCTAGTTAAATTGGAAGATACTTAGAATCAAGGCCTTGTTGGGAAGATGAAGAAAAGTGGCAAGAAAGGACTTGGGAAGAGTTGGAAAGGAAAACATCAAGATATAAATTTTTCTCAACAAGGGAAGAAAGATCAAGCCATACCAAGTGTTTCAAGTGCCAAAAGTTTGACCACTGAAGGAAAGCACCAAGATAAATTTTTTTCCTAAGAAGGGAAGAAATATTTGAGCCATATCAAGTGTTTCAAGTGCCAGAAGTTTGACCACTATGCTTCTTAGTATCTTGAGAAGGAGGGGAAGGGCAAGCAACAACATAAAGAGTTTGTAGGGAAGGCAAAAGCTTCAGCAATGGATAAGCTTTCATCCAGGATTTATACTACCTTCTCCATGGTTTAATGTGTATCCTCTAACATTATTTTTGGTGTAGGGTGGCATGTGGACAGTGGGCATCCAGACATGACTTTCAATGAAAAGGGATTTATCAGATTCTATTAGGATTAAGGTGCTATCTACTTTTGAATCCTATGTCATATTGCATGGTTCCAACATCCTTAGAAAGCGTCTCTAGGCACTTAGGGTGTATTGGGAAAATATTTTGTAATATTTATTCTCACCATTGTTTGCAATACATTCATAAGGGGTGATGGGTTCCACTAGCAGTGGTATAGGTGACTTGTGGACGTAAATATTTAATATTGTTTTTCCCACATGTGGATGCCTAGAATGGGATGATAAAAGATAAGGAAAAGGATAAATGAGTGACTAAAGGGATTCTCCAAGTGGGTGCTTCAAAAGAGGCAACAAGTGTCACTTGGTATTCCATCATTTATTACATTTAATGTAATATTTAATTTCCAAGTTTAGTCGCCCAAGTTGGAGGGAAAGTATTGGAGCCAAAACCGGTGTCTTTTTTATATTCCGAGGAGGTAATCCAAGGGTTGGGGATGTTTGGAATGAAGAGCCCTCTTTGGGTGCCATGTTTGGGGCCTAAGACCTCTTCTCAAGTCTATAAGATCAGCTTCTTGGATGTAGAAATTATGAGGAACAATTGAATGTAGTGTTTCTTTGCAGAAACAAGGAAAGGTTGACACATAAAGAGGATGTTCGCAGGTGCTGCCATGTTGGATTCAAAAAAGAGAATGGAAGTGAATGTATTGTAATCTCATTTATTTGAAGATAATGCATACTTGGCCTCTTTTCTTGGTGGAGTCTTTCCTGCAAGGGTTTCTCCACGTAAATCCTGTGTCATGTGATGCTCTTATGTTGCTGATTTGTGCCTTATTGCTGCTATCTTATGGTGATGCTATTCTTTATTTATTGCTGTTATAATTTCACATAGGGTGGTGTTATTAAGCATGATATATTGACTGATTTTTAACATCATAAAGAAGATGGACCCAATCATGGTAATTCCATATTAAGACAACTTAATTTCAAATTTTCATATTGTAGTAGTCCAAGCCTTGTATCTCATCCATTGAAGTCATATTTGGATAGAGATTGAATTTCCCAACAATTGGTATTAGAACTTGTATATTTCTCATCAATTTCATGACGTTCTTTATGTTTTTGGATTAACAAAGAATTTACTAGATTTGAATTGAGTGGCTGAATTTGATAATCAACAAAGTATCAGTAGAAACTAAAGCCAAGATCTTGGTAAGTATTTGTCAGAGGTGTTTGTGAAAGGTGTCTTTATAGGCTGATTACTGATCCAAGCAAGTAGACAACCTTGATACATGACAGTGATAAATTGTGTGAGTGCTAGCATATGAGATTTGGCCACTTGCACTATGGATCTCTACATCTTTTGGAGGATATGTTGCATGAATTACGTAACTTCAAGGTAGAAAAGGCAAGTATATGCAAGGAATATGCCCTTGGCAAGTACATGAAGACTGTTTTTTCAAGCAGTGATCTTAGAGCAAAAGGAATTTTAGATTTGATCCATTCAAATGATTGCAGCCTATGTTAGAAGCTTCATCGGCTAGAAATATTTACCATGTTTCTTTTGTTAAGATTCTTCAATAAACATTGGATTTATTTCATGAAGATCAAAGATAAGGTATTTGGAAAATTTGAAGAGTTTAAAGCTCTTGTGGAAAATTAGACATGTAAAGGGATTAAGGTTTTAATGTTTGATATTGTAGGTGACTATATCTCCAAGGACTTTGAATCTATTATTCTTGACTTAGATATGCCCATGCTTCTTTGGGCTGAAGCATGCAACTATGCAATATACATATTAAACAAGTGTTGTCACTGAGTGTTGAAGGTAGAAGAAAATTTCACTTGAGAGAAACTTTATGGTTTCTCACTTTTGTGTGTTTGGAAGTCCTATTTACATTCATGTGCTAGAAGAGAAAAGGATCAAGTTTGAACCCTCTAGCCTGAAGCATGTCTTTGTAGGATAAAATGAAGTCTTCCAAATCTTACGAGATCTATGTTTCATTACAAAGAGAAATAGTAGTGACAAGAGATGCTAACTTTGATGAGGGTGTTGGGTCGTTTAACCCTCAGGAACCTCCCAGAGGTTGACGACAGCGAACACCTTTCTCTTCCAAGTCAGCTTCTGATTAATGCCCAGTTAAAAGGCTACAAAGTCAGCTTCTGATTGGTTGTTAAATGATCTTCATTATGTGCTTTATACAAACATTGTATCCTGTTGGAAATAGGGTACACAACAAACATTGTATTTTTGATAATTTTAGTGTCAAAATTGTTGGAAACAAAAAATGTTTCTTTTCACGTGAAAGTGTTCTTTTGCTTCTTATTGATTAGTCTTTTTTCCATTATTTTTTTTCTTCAGTTTGTTGATAATTTTTCTTAGGTGGGAGTGCATGGGGTGTGTGGTTGGGTGCTCTATTCTTGGGAGGAAGAGTACTCCAAATGTGGTTGATCCCAGTTGCACTTGGTTGCCCTTGAGTGTGGGACATCCTTTGCTTGGCATAGACTTAAAGGATGTTTTCTCCTAAATGGGGTGCAATGAACATGTGGCTCAGCATCCTGTTTCTTGCAGAAATGCACCCAAACATGGGATCCTTTCTAATCACTCCTGCCCACTGTAAAATATCCTCATCCTGGTATAATAAAGATCAGAGTGTAACATCACTTGCTGAATCACTGTCATTGTGTTATGCACCATTTTCTCTTTGAATTTGTATTGTTGTTGATTCATAGTTCTTCTGCAAGCTATTGAATTGGCTTTGGATCTTTATGGAGGCGAGACTCTTGAGCTATCTTGGTATGGTCTCAGGAAGAAAAACTAGTAAATAATCTGAATATTTTTTTTACCATTGAACTCTTCTGATTTTTTCTCTACAATAGCAGAGTTTTAGTTCATTTTTTACTTTTAGTAATAAGAGAGAAATAATTGAAGTTCAGAAAGTATTTAAGTCTGATAGTGAAAGGAAAAAGTAATTTGAATGATAATTTCTACCTCCCTCTAAAATTATAGCTCAAGCTTGATTATTTCGTAAAGTATGATGTTTGAAGTACCTTTTTCTGGGGAAATTTCAAGATGGAAATATGCTTTTGATTTTGGAGCCTTTGTCAAGGATGTATAAAAAGACTGTAGGGAGTCTGAATCTGGTTCTACTGTAGGAGAACACAATTATAAATGCAATGCTACCTTTTGGTGAAATTTCAAGTTGATTGGAAAAAGCCTCTTTGGACAGGCATCTCAAGGTCGGAAATCCACGGGGATAAAAGACTATCAGAATTGCGACTCCAATAGGTCCAATTGCAGTCTTGGATGTCAATTACTACGTGCACAGCTAAAGTAAAGCAACACTATGCTTGAATGGTGTCATGTCCCTTTCTCAAGCATAAGTTTAATGAGGACTCTTAGCCTCATTTTTATAATTTTTCCTGTAGTCTAATGAGATGGTTAAAAGGGAAAATTAATTAAATAAATAAATAATTAAGCTGTCGAAAAGTAAAATTAAAAGTCAACTTATATTTATTTATTTAAAAGGTGTTTTTAAGTAATTATTTTAAGTGTTGTTAGATCTATGGTGCCAAAAGGTGTTTAAAAAGGACACTTAATTATACTTTTTTAACTTTGAGGAATATTTGTCAAAAATAAATTAAAGCTATTTTTATCCTCAAAATTAAGTTATAAATAAGAGAAGTGTTTTCAAAAAGCCCCTAAATGCTTTTTGAAACAATTTCTTTTTTCTCAAGAATGAATGTGCGTTCTTTTTATTTTGGGATGAAAACTCTTTGGATTTGTAAAGCTTTGAGAATGGAAACCCTCTTAGTTTTTAGTGTAGTTGCCAAATTTTAGTGATAAGTTTCATTGGATTGCAGTTGTATGTTTTGGTGTGAAGATTTTTGAGATTATTGTTTCTTGAATTTGCTTCTAGTTATTGGTTCTAGTATGAGTTTTATGACAATATAAAAATATTGTTATTGTTTTCAGTTTTGGTTGGAGATTCTAATATTTTGTAGGCTGTACCTTTTTGTGAGGGAAAAGTTTGTTTCATTTCAAGCTTCAGTTTGGTTGTACATTTTGCAGGATGTTGAATCGTTGATTAATGTTTGGGCGGGTTGTTCAAGTTTGATGATTTTTTTTTTCGATTAGTAAAAGTGGCACTATGGGGCCACACCCAATTATATTAAAATGATAGAAATTTGCATATGTCACTCCCAACAGGGCGTAGGAGCTTGTTTACTAGAAATTTTTTCCTCTATTTGTCTACATAGGAGCCTTATGTACAGAGGCTCATATTACATTATGAGAGTTGCAAACAAAATGGCCTTGTGTGCATATATTATAGTATTAACAAAACTAGAGACTAGGAAGTATGTTGTAGATTGTCCTCATTGAACCCTATTCGTAGTGGTCCATTGCTCCAACTTGCTTAGAGTCATAGTCCCAAGCATACGACTAGTCAACTTCACCCACTCCGTTGATGCCCGTAACCACCTTTAGGAACCCAATACCCCATTTATCCTTAGCCCTCCATGTGGAAAAATTTATCCTAGTGGCTTGGATGATAAATGGGATCCAAGGCCCATTATATTTATGTATCAGTTGGGGCCAAATTGCATTGTTTGGTTGCAAACTAGTGCCGGGAATAGCAATGCCTAGGTATTTCTTCAGACCCTTGCATCACCTTGACCTCGCCAATTTGTGCATTAAAGCCTTGACACATTTTTTGTCTTCTCCACAATCTAATAGAACCAAAAGGAACATCAAAGCCACATTAGTATTCACGTGGTAGCGGCGTGAGGAGCTAACATACATTTCACCCAAAACCATTTTTATAGTGTTCAATACCACAAAAGTTCGCATTTTGAAAATTCTCTTCAGCCTAGCCTTTGTAATGTCACCCATGAATGCCATTTGTCTCTTCCTTGCAATAAGGTAGATCATGGTGTCCATTTTTGGGGAACTAGCACAATAATGAGAGGAAAGGCCATCGACACTGTGTTTTAGGAAGCTGCAATAATTATAGGGCATGTTTACAGTTTCAAGCACTTAGAGTTTCCTCTTCACATGCATGAACCTGAATATTGTATGCCTTCATTATTATCATTAGATACGATGTAGTTACCATATCGTGCCATCATGAGGTCATTGTCCTCGATGGTTGACATGTCCATGACATCTCTTGGCAACATGAATCGATAGCCCGGTTGGCCATGTAATGGGCCACATCATTAGCCTTCCTATAAACATTTGATATTTTAAATTTATTGAATTGGGACAAAGTATCCCAGACTTTTTGGACGAATTTGTTTAGTTTCCAATTTGTGGTCGAGCTACTATGAATGGCATTAGTGGTTATCGGAGAATCATGTAAGTCCTTTTTCAATTTTTTGCAAGTTTGAAGTCCCAAAGTGGCAGCTTGGAGTTCGGCTTCTTTGTTGGTTCTGTTCACGAGTTTTTTTGTTGCCAGGGCTAAGATATTCCCCTTATGGTCTCTAACTAGATAGCCTAGCTTGGATTTTTCTGCATTTCTTGGAGATGCTCCATAAAAGTTTATTTTGATCCAATCCGTATCAGGTGGCACCCATTGAGCATCCGCTTTCAAATTATTAGTCGACTGAACCCGAGAAAACCCATGAAACGGGAAGTTTGATGTTTATTTTAATATTGAAACTTCCTCTAAATACCTTACCGTACAGTTCTGATTTATAGTCATTCCTCATGCTGGTCATTGTACAATTTAAGAGGTTTTTGATTGACATAACAACTCTTATTCTAGTCACAACCTTGAGGAAAAAGTGTAGTTTTTAAGTCATAACTTGGTCGTACTACTCCTTCCTAGCGGTACTTTCTGGTACTTGGCGTATTGTTTTCAGACTCTCTTGCTGGTCGTATATCCTGTAGGGAAAATATCATTATTCGATGGCAATTGTTATTTATGCTAGGGTCATTGGAAATGGAAAATTTATGGGTTTAAGTTTTATTGCCTATTTTAAAATGATGTGTAAGTTTAAACCATCTGTACAAGTTAATAGTTGGCAAAACCTCTCCTAATGGCTGTCACCTTGGTCTTATTGGATCATTATTGTCTCTCTGTTAAAAAAGTTAATGCTGATCGTAGGTAGTCATGGAGTATATGTTGAAGGAGTTTCAGTCTCAATTTAGATTGTTCAAATCATCGGGAACATGCTGTTTAATTTGCAGCAACAAATTTTCAACGTTCAATTTGCTATTCAAGTTTTAGCTTTCTAAATATTTCTAAGCTTTAATCTTCAATCACTTGGTTTGTAACTCATGCAAAAAGGTACTAGTCATTTCCAATTTACAAAGCATTGCTTTTAATTAATTTGATTTCTCAGAATAATCAATTGTAGCACTAATATTTTCATATTATCAAATATTGTAAATTGGACGGTTTAGTGCTAGTATTTTAATTTCCGAAGATCTTGGATGGTTCACGGCTCTATCTTGCTTGTCATTGTAATATATCTTAGTTTTTTTATTTGCTTGATCTTATTTTATTTTTAGTACACTTTTAACCTTGCAAGGCATGCATTGGAATCAGGTGACTTAGTTTTCCATTCTGGCATTGATGCAATTCCACATGCATTTAGCCAGTTTGGTTTGATTGGAATATGTATTCACTATCAGCCACTTTTCCTTGATTGATTCTATGATTTGTTTATAATGTAAATTGGATAGCCAGTCACCAATAAATTTCAGTTAATTCCAATTGTCCTCATTCTAATCTCCATATGCTTTCACCTTTCCTACACTCAGAACTTGGTGACCAGAAAGAGTTAGAATTTGAGTGATCACAAAAAAATTCATGTGAGTTTGAGTTAACACCCTATTGTTATTGCAGTAGTATTAGAGCTAGTGGTCTTGTTAGCTTGTTTTACAGAGCTAATCCTTTACATGCAGAGTTTTTTTTCTTATGCATCATAGTGACACCAAACATATATTATCAAAGAGAAAACAAAAAACAATATCAGTTTCCAAAGAATCTAGAAATAGATTTTTCACCTTTAGAAAGTATGTCAATACAGGATATTATGGCAGATAAAGAAAAGAGAGTTAAAGTGGAAGGTAATCTTGGTTCGTAGGCAAAAAGGCTGTTTGATTTGATGCTTGATATGTTAGCACAAATGTTTCATAAGATTCACAATAACATGAATGTGCCTAGACCTCAGAACTGTCATTGGTTCAGTTACTAGATCTATCCAACCTTTTCTTCATAGGGAGGAAGAAGCTCTTAAAATTGAAGAGAATCTAGTTTTTGATGACATTACAACTTATTATGCTAAGTATAGAGCTCTTTCAATGGAGATCTAGAGTGAGATATCACTCACAAATTATATGAACATGAAGAAGTCTCAAATGGCCCTTGACCTGAGCTTAGATTGCAAGCTATCCAACGAGATTTGCAACATGCTTTGGGGAAGTTATAACTTCCTACTTTTGACAGATCTAGCAATTGTTTAGCTAGAGATTGGATACAAAAGTTGGACAAATATTTGTCACTTAGGCCATTGCTAGAAGATGAGCCTATCAAATTCATGACTCTTCATCTTGAGTGTATAGTGCATGAATGTTGGTATCATGGGTTGATTACACAGGGACACAATCTTATCAACTCTAATGATGAATTCAACAAAAGACTTATTTAGAGATTAATAGGAAGGTCCTCGAAGTTAATTTTTGGGAGTTCGCAAAACTTAAGTAGAACGGAAGTGTTAGAGAGTTATGTTGCTGATTTTTAGAAACTCTCCATCATAGTTCTTGATATTACAGAAAGAAAGCTGATTATGCTATTTACAAAAGACTTGTTTGTGTTGTACCCAAACCAAATTTTTTGCTTCATTAAGGCATTTTGCTCAAAAGAGTCTAAACCTTGTCAAAATGATGTCAAAACACAGTTTTTGGGAAAATCAAGTATGGACTTGGTGTCAGTTTGATGTTGGAAGGATACTGGTAAAATTTAGAAAAAATGAAAATTAGGGTTTTCGAGCACCCTGTTTCAGGTTGTGAAACCCTAAAATTTAAAACTTGTCAAAATGGATTGAAAATTGTTTTGATTGGCTTATTTTGCTTCATGATCACAATGGTGAAGTTAGTTTCAGTTAAAACTTAGTTTAAGTCTGGTGGGTAGTTTCTACTTTTTTCAAATGGAAAGTTAGGATTTCTGAGGTCATCGATGATAATGGCCAGAGACCAGGTGTTGAAATCTAAGCCTAAAATGCTCAAATGAAGAATCTATGGCGAGATAAGTGCAAAATGATGCTTTGTCTCGGTGGAGATTTTTCGCTAGGATGAAAATCATCAAAATTTTTCTTTGGAGCACCAGAGCCCCTGGAGGCTAGAGGCACCCTAGATTTCAGTTTTGAGGTTTGTCACTTCTAAGAAGACTTGTCAGGAATACTATCAACTTTTCAATGAGCTATCTAGCCAGCCTGAAAGATATGTCTAGCACCTGATACGAGAGATTCAACGAGAAACGAGGGGAATGAAAAAATGACTAACATTGGAAGGAAAAGCGTAGCTTTTGCAAAGGGCGCCCATCTTTTTGAGGGATTAGATGAAGGATTCAGACCAAACGACACCTAGGATATTTGTCTTACGTTTGATCAGGCTTCGTAATGCACCCGTTTGTGGGTCAGTCTGAGTTGTTGAACTGCCAGAATCAGAGGTCAAACATGAGGTTAAATCTTGGTCAGAATGTCAAGGAAAAAGCAAAAGCGCCCCTAGAGGCCAAGGGCACCCAAGGTTTTGGAGCCTTGAATGTCTTCTTTCTGGTGATCTCAGGTATTCATCTTGTCCGTGTTACATCCAGCTTTCCGTTGCATACCTCCGTCAAGTCAGAAGGTGAGTCATCAGCCTGTAGCTAGAGTAAGTAGATTTTTAGCTAGTTGGAAAAATGGCTATTTTTGGGAACAAAAGTGCCCCTGGAGGCCAGGAGCGCCCTTGATTTTGACCTGTCAAATGATGAAATTTGATGAAGTGTTCTCTTGAAGTTGTTGTGCGGAATGGAGCTAGGTTTGCAATGAGTCTGTTGTTCAGTCCTGAAGTTTTGCCAAACATGAGATACGAGGAGGTCAAGTTCACCTTCTAAGTGTTGAAAATGATGAAAATTTGACTGTCTGGGGTCAAAAGCACAACTTTTGCTAAGGGCGCCTTGATTTTTCAAGTCTCAGACCTCAGTTCTATGGATTGCAGTCTCAAGGAGTGTTTTTGTCAGATTTGATCCTGCGCTTCAGCAAAATTGTCAACCAGTTGATTGGGCATGTCAGTCAATCAGAATCAGTGATTGAACAGAGGCTCTGGCGAGGGTTGAAAATCCAAATTCTCATTAAAATGGTTAAGTTTGGAAAGTGACGCCTTAAGTCAAAGTTTTGACTTTTTGAACTAAAGATGACTAAGCACCTATGAAAGGTGGATTTAAATATTATTTAATATTTAAATAATTCGACTTTAAGGGAGATTATTTTAAATGCAAAAAGGAACGATTTTAGCTTGCATGTTCAGTTAATTGATTTGCATGCTGAGTTTAACTGGAATTATTAAAGGTGGCACCCTTTTTAGGGTTATTTCACATCCAGTTAACTATTCTTAAGTCTCAATCAAATAAAGTCAAACTATTTTGAGGTCCAATCAAGATAAAGTTGAATATTTTAAGGGTGGCGCTTAATTGCATGAAGATGGGACGATTTTATGCTTAAATTTATTTATTTAAGTCATAGTTTCGCCATTATTCTCATACCAAGTCAGAGCGAAGGCAATTTTCTTGAGTAATTGAAGATTCGAAGGTGCTTTGAGTTCAATTTTTTAGTTCCAGGTCTAGATTGTTCAGAAGATTAATTTTCCAAAGTTCAAATTTTCAGTGCATGTAGACTTCATTGAATCTTAGTCAAGCATAGGCGATTTTCTTTAGAAGCAAAATAAACAAACTTCTATCTTCTGTCTAATTTCTTCTATTTTTGTCTTAGGTTTTCTCTCGCATGTCAAAGAAAACGACAAAATTTTCAAAATCTGATCATCTAGGTTCACATATTGCAGCGACAGCAGTAAAACCCATGTCTTAGATATTTTTGAGAAAATTGCCTTGTTGCTTTTATTCTAAAGCACTGTGCTTTTTTTTCGAAGATTCCTTTGCATGTGGGTCAAAAACACATATTTTCCAAAATCGAATTATTTGGGTTGCCTTAGAATTCCATTGCCTACAAAACCCATTTTCCTGATCTTCTCGGGAAAAATTACCTCTGGAAGCTCTAAAACCCCTGCTTTTTCTTGATTAAAAAGCCTTTGCATGCCTTGCTAAAAAACATTTTTTCGAATTTTTGACGTTGTGGGTTGGCTTAGAATTTCATTCTCCACAAAACCCACATCTTAGAGTTTTTTGTAAATTTTGCCCCTCGACATGCTATTTTTAGCCTCATCAGGAGATATTTTAGATTTCTGGAAAAGTTGTTAGAATATAGCAGTGTTCACAGTCAACAAGCGAGCTTTTCAGAATGTAGTTCAACCAGACTAAATTCAAGACCAAATTTGTCTTAATTCATGATTTCGTTAGAATGACTGACATAGATTTGCATCAAGTGCATCCAAAGGCTGATTCAGACATTTTGATAGGCATAATCACCCAAGGTTCACATGGTTTCATACCTCGTATAACTGATAGCCTTCAAAGGCTAGTTTAGAGGGTTGGACACCGTTGGAATTTTGCGTGTGTAGCAAGTTCACGTGTATTTCTCGCAACCAGAGTGTTCGTGGTCAAGCTTCGTGGTTTCATCATGCAACACTCTTTCATTGAGAAGAATCAAGAAAAGCATCAGAAGCGTTAAGCTGTAGAGGGAACAAAGGTCATCACTCCATTTACGGAGCCGTGAAAGTCACTTAGATCCCCTGCCATTATCTTCGTGAAAATGGTACCTACACTGATCTCGAGGCTGTGCAAACTTAGAAGCTTGTTCGTGATATCTTGAAGGAGATCCTGTGGCATCCAAGTTGGATCACTTCCCAGTGATGACAACTAGTTTCAAAAAGGCAACTGAAGAGGTTAGAGAATGCATGAGGGCAATCAGAGACGGTGATAGAGAGTTGAACAGGCAGGTTATCATCGTGGACAGCGTCAAAGTACCAGAGGATGAGGCAATCGACCAGTTCCTAGACGAGGTGTTAGATCACGATGATCTAGAGTGATCCGCCAGTTGGAACCTTTAGTTATTTCAAGGATAGAGTCAGGAGCAATAGTTAACTTGACATTCAGTCTTGAGTTCTTATTGCTTATTTCATGCACGCACATCTCTTCCTTGGAATTATCTTCACAGGAGTTTAGACTTTCAGTTAGGAGTAGTTAACTGATGTTAGTTATCGGTTATTTTTATTTCAATAAAGACTTGCATGTTGCACATGTCCAGTTCAGTTGAGTCCTGTTTTGATTAACTGATGGTAGCTTTCCAGTTAACTATATAGTTTGCTTTATTAGGGTTTAGCAATAAAATCTTGCATGCTTGCAAGACTGTAGTTTACTCGAGGTGATTTTAGGGTTCCCTACACCTTTTGATGTCTATAAATAAGAGCTTTCTGCTCATTTGTAATTAACTTTTGCACGAGATAGTAATATATGTTGCGCCTGCCTTGCCTGTAATATTGCTATTCTGTATCTGTTCACGAGCTTTTACTATAATAATGAATAGCTCCACCACCTTGCCTGAATGTTATTATTATGGTATTTGTTCATCTTAGTTAAATATAGTGGCTAGTTTGATCGTTTATTGTATGTGTGTTTCGTCAATGCAGTTTGTTGTCCTAGTTGGCTATTCTCTGTTGTGTTTCTAATAAGCCTATTTAGATGAGCAATTGCCGAGCCACCTTGCCCTCGTGTTGCAAATTTGTACCTAAAAGCTTATTGTTTGATGTGTGTGTCAATAAACATATTTAGCCAAGCAAATTGTTGTGCCACCTTGCCCTCATGTTGTGAAGCTGTACTCAGTTTATCATATATTTGTTTGTTTCTAATAAACTTCTTCCTAGCTGAGAAAATAGTTGAGCCACCTTGCCTTCACGTTGTGAATTTGTACCTGAATTTTATCGTATACCACATTCTTGCTCCTTTTCCTCATGCTTTGTGTTCTTGAGGAGATTGGATAGATTTAAAGTAGTTAGCTTAGTTGTAGTTAAGATTTGCAAAACCAGAGAAAATTTTTAGCTGCAACGTTCGTGGTTTTCTTAACCTTGTGCCTCTTCCAGCTGAGTCAAAAAGATAGGAGTTAGATTACTTTACTTTTTCACGCAAATTAGCAACGAGGGATCTTCCCCTCCTAATTTGAAGAGCGGTCATTATGCACTATGCATAGCTGTCTGTACCAACTCGCACTCCAGAGGTGCTAATTGTTATGCCAACAGTTTGAACTTCTCAAAGATTTAGTCAAAGCATTTGAACTTCCATCTCTATTGGAGTCTATCAAATGGTCCTTGGCAGTTGAATCTTCTTTTCTAAAAATCAAATTCTAGAAGAAGACTTTCCCTCCAAAGAAAGATTTTGGTTGAGGATGCCACTTGGGAAGGAAAGTAGGTTTTTGGAGCACCCCAATTTGCAATTGCTTGAGGAGAAATAATTTTGCGGAGGGAGGACTATCATGGCCCCTTCTTGAGTGTAAGTTCATTGGGGACCCTTAGCTTAATTTTCTTAGTTTTTCTTGCAGGCTAATAGGATGATTAAAATGGAAAATTAATTAAATAATTGAATATTCAATTTGTCGAAAAGTTAAAATTAAAAGACAATTTAAATTTAATTATTTAAAATGGTGTTTTAAGTGATTATTTTATGTGTCACTAGACCCATCGTGCAAAAAGTTGTTTAAAAAGGGGACACTTTGTTATATTTTTATAACTTTGAGGAACATTTGTCGAAAAAGAAAGTAAAATTATTTATATCCTCAAAATAAATTATAATAAGAGGAGTGTTTTTGAAAAGCCCCTACATGCGTTTTGAAATAATTTTATTTTTCTCAAGATTGAATGTGCATTTTTATCTTTTGAGGATGAAAACCCTTGGGATTTGTAGCTTTGAGGACAGAAACCCTCCTAGTTTTCAGCGCAATACCATACAGGGATTGTCAGTATGCTTCATTAGGCAATGATTTCTAGATTTTGGTGAGAAGTTTCATTGGTTCACATTTGTTTGTTTTGGTGTGAAGATTTTTAAGGTTATAGTTTCCTGATTTAGCTTCTAGTTATCGGTTCTAGTATGGGCTTTATGAAAATATAAAAAGATTGTTATTGTTTTTGGTTTTGGTTGGTGATTCTTATTTCAAGCTTCAGTCTAGTTGTACATATTGTAGGACGTTGATTAATGTTTGGGCAGTCTATGCAAGTTTGGTGTTTATTTTAATATTGAAACTTCCTTAAATACCTTGTTTTACGGTTTTGATTTCTTTATTGCAGCTCTAACAAAGTTTTGATTTACATTCCGTACCATTTCTCATACTGGTTGCTTTACAATTTGAGAGGTTCTTGACTGAGGTTTTTGACTAGAATTCAATGTTCTTATTCATAAAATAATATTTGAAACTTATTAAAATAGATTACCCCTTGTTTCTTATCTGTGAATGGGCCTTTGTATGCTAAGCACTGGATTTTGGCCTTTCTGTTTCTTTATAGTAAGTTATGATAGGTATTGTTGCATGGACACAGTTTGATGTGTGGATCTTTTGAATTTAAATAGAATTCAACTTAACACTAAAAGTAATGAATTATGGATCATGTTGTCACCCCTGTGCTATTGGAGCTCCATGATAACATTTACAATTTTTTGAATTCTTTTACGTTGACATTTCTGGAAACAGTTTCTATCCATGTCTGAATTTCTCCAATATTTTTTCATTTCCAACTTAGCCCATCCCTTTCATTTTGTAACTTAGGCCCTTATTGATACCATTTCCATCTTAAATCCTTTCTATTAAGAAGGTCCTTCTATGAAGGAAGAATTCTCTAACCAAGGTGGGCATACAACGTTAGCTTGTACTTTACAAAAACTGGAAGCCTATTGATAAATTGCCAGGAGAAATTACTAGGTATTTGTTAATCTGATTCAAGAAGTGTTTCACGAATGTTTGAATTAGATGTACTTTCTATTATTCCATTTGTTTGTAGGTTTTTCCAGTGGATATTGTATTTCTTGTAGAATACATTAGTATATACTGTTTTGGGAGAATGTTGGGGTAATTTGTGATTTTGAATTTATGCTAACATGTACTTTGAACTCATGCCAAACCCACTTTGGTGAGGGATTGTCAAGTGTTATTGGTTCACTGTTGGCATGCTTGTCTTGATTATCCTCTTAACTGTGGTCTATCCCTGAACTGTATATTTTGTTATCAGTAATGTAGGAAAGGAACATTTTATATTTGGCATCCATTTTCAATGGTTATATACTTCTTGTGACGTTTAGGTCACTGTGATAACTGTATAAATGTTTATTATTTTCATCTTGTTAATGATAGGCCTCCCTTGTGTTGTATGTATTTAGTAGAAGCTATCTTAAAGTGGACTGCACTCATAATTGCTGGATAGACAACTGTCAGGATTTGGAAGTGTGATCTTTTGCTTGTGTTTGGTTTTTTTTTTTTTTTGTACTCATTTGCTGAAGAATCTAATGTTAGGTGAACGGAAAATCTACTCATATGAATGTATTAAGCTGACATATGATTTCATCTTCTTTGACTATTAGGGATTTGGCGGTGGTTGCTAATCGGAGGAATATTGATGACCATATTGTTTTGCTAGGCTGGGTGCTTGCCAATGGAAAGAAAGTGGCAATGTCTATAGAGATTGTTAATGACAAATGGAATCCAAGAATAGAGTTACAAGGTATGTATCCTTATGCCTCTTCAGAATGAGACCCTTTTTAATTCTTGTCCAGTTATATAAATGTGTCCCAATATATGATCTCTTGCCATTATTATTTTTTAATCATAAGTTTATTCTTCCTTGTTGAATACACTGATTATTCTCTTGAAACAGAAAATGATGATGAAAATTTTGTGGTTGGGATGGCAATGGATAGAACTTCAGTTGATTTCCATATTAGCATTCCAACTGATGATGGAGGAATAAAGCTGCTTCCTCCATCTCCTGTTTTGTTGTGTATAACCATTGAAGGGAAAATAAACTTGTTCTCTTTTGCCAGGTAAATTTGTTAAATCTGTTTTTTTACCAGTGGTGTTAATGTTGTCTTTCTTAATCTGCATTCTGAGAAAGGTGCATTATTCATGTACTTTTATCAAGAAATCCTTCTTATTGCTGAGCTTTTTAATTTGCCAAATTCATTAATAGAATTGCAGAAGTATGGCATGCACCTGAACTTGTGGTCGCACCTATTACTGTTCCCATGGTTCATGCTTTGGTGGCTACATTCAAGGAAGACAATACGTTTGAAAAGCCCATTTCTTCAAATTTTGATTCTAAGATGCCAGTAACAGGAGAAAATGTTAATGCTGAGGTTCCACAGTTGGACAATTCTGATAATCAGATGATTAAGATGGGAGATTTGAATACGTCTGATCTGCTAAAGGATAGTAATGAAATAAAGCTGGTTCCTGTTGAGGAAACACCTTCCACAACCCCAGCAAGAAATGAAGTGGATGTAAACATGAAAAATTCTCAAGTTAGCAAGTGTGAAGAAGAGGTCACTAAGGTGGCAAACATGTGTAAGTTTCAACTGGAAAAGGCTTATAATGTGATAGAGCCAGTGTCCAATGAGAAACCCATGTCTCTCATGGTTAAAGTAAGGGAAGCAGACGTAAATGTAGAAAACATTCAAACTAGCAATGAGGATGGTGAGATGCCGAAAGTGGAACATATCAGTACTTTTCAACTGCAAGATACCAGTGATATGCCCAAACCAATGCTGAATGAGAGATCTTCCTATGTCAAGCACCAAAGTAAATCAAGCCATGATGAAAATTCGCAAGTTAGCAAGCATGAAGAAGAGATCACTAAGATGGAAAATATGAATAAATTTCAACCGGAAAAGGCTAATAATGTGACAGATCCACTGTCCAATGAGAAACCCACTTTTCTCCCGGTTAAAGTAAAGGAAACAAATGTAAATGTAGAAAACATTCAAACTAGCAACAAGGATGGTGAGATGCCAAAAGTGGAAGATATCAGTGCTTTTCAACCACAAGACACCAGTTGTATGCCAAAGTCAATGTTGAGTGAGAAATCCTCCTCTGTCAAGGACAAAAGTAAATCAAGCCTTGATACACAAAAGTTGTTTGGAATGCTTTCCAGTGGACCAAATAATCTTTTCCAAACAGCACCAAAAAATTTTTTTGCCGAATCTAGATCATTTTCAAGTTCTAGTTCAAGTATACCAACAAAAAGTGTTTCTCAGGGGGAGAGTTATCATACAGTCGAGTCTATTTCTAGTCGACCAAATGAGTCTGGGTCTGCCTTTGCAAGCATGACTAAATTCAACAGTCCAACGGTTTCTAGTAAAGCAGATCTGACTGGATTTTCAAATAAGGATGTTGCAGGAAAAGTTTCTTCAGAAACTTCCTTGGGAAATATGCCAAAATCAGGTTTTGGCACTGCACCATTTGGATCTAAGCAGTCAACTGGACGTCTTTTGACTTCAAGCATGCCAACTTCAAATCTGTCCCCTGTTCCTGCATCAGCTTCAGCTTCAGTGGTACAGTTGTTTCCAGGTGTAAAAGATTCATATCAGGGAAAGACAAGTGTTCCAGGAGCTGTCAGTGGTTTCCGTTCTACCAATGCAGCAGCTACAATTGCTTCCAGTAGCATTTCTCAGTCTGGCCTGAAAACAAGCATTCATTCTACTTTTTCTTCAGAAGGTTCTGGCCTTATGACGGTCCAATCACAGCAAGGGCCTGAATCTTTGGTGCCATCAGGTACATATAAGGCGGATCTGAAGTCAACTGGACGAGCTTCTGGAATGTCAGAGATTGAGGCTGATTTCTCTCGGGAGCTTGAGAAGGTAAGAGTTACTTTGTCAAAGCAATTTGGAATTTGGAGCTTGTATTAGCAGTACTATATGGGGATTGAAGTAACTTTGTTCACAACTTATGTACATTGCTTCGTCTTTCTTCTGAACCATTAGAAAATGAAGATTGGGTTTCTATTGATGTTTTGTGAAATATTGTTTTGCATAGAATAACAAAAGAGTTCCATGTTCATATTTCTGATCCATGCATTATAGTTGTGTATAGTGGTTGCAATTTGTAGACTAGTCGATATTTGTTTATTCATTCTTATTTTCATTGAGCTTGGTCTTTAGAATTTTTATTAGTTGTTAGCATGCCAAATGAGCATTATCTGAAACTGAAATTATTCACCCTCTCATGCAATCCCCTCATTTTGGCACTGTTGTTGATTTGTTGTGAACCTTGGATAAAGTCAACACTATAAGACTTGCATTGTAATTGATGGGCAGACCATTGAATAAAACAAATTCACATTTTCTGCGTACTGTCATGCATTCTCATCCTACATATGCGGTCAAGAGCAAGGGTTTAATCTATATAGAATTTGAATTCAGATGCTACAAAAGATAAAATATTCATCTCTATTTTTTTTTCTTTCTATGAATTGATTCTAGATATTTCCTATATGCATTCAGGGAATAAAAGACACAATTGACATCTTTATATATATGAGAATACTTATTTTCCTTATCAAAGCCCTTTGGATCTAAGACCATGGGTTAAAAATTCTTTGTAATATCTGTGTTTGATTTTTTTAATTTATTCTGAACAATTGATTTCTTAGAAGAGATACTTTTGTTGTAGGTAAGAAATATGGCAAAGGAAGTTGATGATCTTATGTCAAACATTGAAGGCAAGAAGACAGCTTCAAAGACAAACAGTATATCATTTAGCAAACGTGCAATCTTAAATATTGAGGACAAAATCAAGAAACTCTCAGAAAATTGCAATGAACTCAAGGTGATTTAGCTATTCTCAATATGCACGATGCATAATCTTTCTCTTTAATAATCTCTCTGTCATTTCTAAATCCCTACCTTCTGAAGTTTAAATAAGTGTATCATTTGGCAAACTCTCTGAGAGAATGCATGCATGTCTAGTTTTTATTTTGTATCCACACTTTTGGATACCAATTTTTATTATTCATACCAGCTTGTTGTAAGCAATGTCAACTTATGATGGGGTTATACATAATGATCCAATTACGTTTCAAGTTAATCTGAACATTCTGCTTTCTCTAAATTTTCTAAAAATTATGCTGCTCCAATTTCATGCAAACCTACAATATATCCTAGAAGAGGTAGGATGTAAATTTCTTATGGAAAAGGCAAAGAGTATTTTATTTTTAAGAAACTAAAAAAGAAAACACCATAATTGTTGTTGGCCTATTTTGGACATTCCATGGGTTGTTTTTACAGTTTATTGAGACAGATTGATGCTCTTGCATTTGCAACCTTTGCTAGCTTGAGGCAAGCCTAAATAAAACTAAGGTCGCAATTTTCCACACTTCTAGAGATGATCTTTCCAACTTTCAAATTTTCTAAACAAAGAATTTGCGTAGATTGTTAGCATTTTGATCTGCACCTTTTGGTACGACACAAAACACAACATCATGTTTGATAAAACTATTCTTCAGATTAGAAGGGGAAACAATATGAACAATATGTACTTGCTATTTACAATTTGTGTAGTGTTTTTTGGAAGGATTCATGCACATTGGACAAAGTAAAGTATTTTTTGGATTCACCTAGGGCTTAGGGTTGTAACACATTTCTACTCTAGGTATAAGTTTTTATGCGTTTTGAAAAAAAGTAAATAACCTAAATAGTTATTAGTTGCTTACTCTTTCTAGATAAATATAGAGTTTGAAAAGATGTAAGATGCAAGGATTGATAGATTTAAACCTATGCTCCACGAAGTTTCGGGGAGGAGGACAGTAGGGGATGGCGGGATGTGTTTCGGGTACGGGGGTACTTTTGGGCCATTTTTTAGGGGACGACAGGGGACGATTGTTAAAAAAATATGGAAATTTTTAAAAATATAGAGAAATTTGAAATGTTCATAGCATAACATTGATAAAGCATTCATCATAGACATTTTAGAAGCTTAATACATAGCATTAGACTTGAATTGAGATTTCACATGAGAATCGAGAAACAAATTAACAAACTTCAAATGCTTTCATTATCAATGTGCATACATATTATATAAGAATCTTAGAATTATAACAGTGTTCCACGGGGATTCGTCATCCCCAAAAAAGCTCGTGTTTCCTAGATGTCCCCGTCTCAGAGACTCGGGGACTTGGGGGGGATGTCCCCCCACCAGCCCACCACCAGTGCCACCATCCCACCACCAACGTCACCATCTCCAAGATGCCGTTAGGACTTTGAGGATGTTAGGGTGCCCTCAAGACATCTAGGGGACTCCTAGTTGTCTCCAAGATGTATAATTCTTATACTTTTACATTTTTTTATAATTATTTTTTCAAGTACTATATGTATTTCAGCGCCTTGCTGCCACCCCGCCATCGTCCCCCCACTGTCCCCAAACTTAGGCCCTTGGTCTCCCCGTCCCCGAAACCTGTCCCCATGTCCCTGCGTCCCCTCGTCAAGAATCTCCGTGGAACTATGAATTATAAGAAAAATGCCCAAAGGCTCCAAGTTTCAACTTTGAAATGACAAACATAGAACTAAGAAAATATATGGCTGTCCCTAATCAACAAATGGTAGGTCTAAATCAAAATCGGAGCTCGAGTTTGAGTCATTACCAGTAGAAGGGGCTGCCTTAGCCAATGGAACCCCAACCAATCTCTCCTGTGCACCCTCCTCATCAATTTGCATAACATCTTTGGGACTAACATTCCAACATAAGGTTGGAGTTTGACAATACTCAGTAGATTGATGATCCTATAGCTGCAAAGCACTATGTACAACCACCAATTTCTTCAATCATCTAGAGGTAAGGTTGTTCCTCTTGATTGATTGGATGAAGCTATATGTGGACCAATTCCTCTCTGCAACAGAGAAACTGACAACTTGTGAAAGAAGATGAATGGTAAAATGAATGAATTTTTTTTCTCTTTGGTGTTTTGATGGATAAATTATGTTTAGGTAATGTTTAAAGGGGTGGAGGGGGGGTCCTTGTGGGCCCGCCCACCCCCTTTTTTCCATTTTAAAAGTGTTTTTTTTTTATAAAAGGGTGTCCACCTATGCATTGGGCTATAGGGGACAGCTAGCCGTCCCCAAGACGGTCGGGGGACGTCTAGGCGTCCCTTGGCCGTCCGCTACGTACCCTGCATGTTTTGTCCAAGTACTAGGGATGTTCCCTAAATTTTGCAAAGGGGACGGGGAGGGGATGATTCATGGCCATCCCCGAGTCCCCGAAATGTTTCGTGTATGAGGATGAGGGTACAAGGCCAGGGGACGCGTCCCCATGGAGCATAGATTTAAACACAAGGACACAAACACTTAGGTAATTGAATTGAGAAACCACATACAAAGCCACAATTTGCAAATTCCTATAAGCCAGCAATACAAAGCTTGCAAACTCACTAGAAGCAATTTAATTTACCTCAATAGACATACACAAGATGTTATGAACTAAATATAGTAGTTGTATTCAAAGCTACAATGATTGACTTAACACATATTGCAATAGAAAACTTTCAATAAATGTATTTGCAATTTACAATGTTTACAATGTTTTTTGGAATTACATGTTGTAGTGTCCCCAATGGAATCTGCCCTAAAATTTCTGATTTATTTTTCTGCACTTTTCTTATTTAGTTTTTTTGCCCAAACCCTAGGACTGAATTCTGATTTTTATTTTCAGAATGATACACTCATAGGCATCCAATACACATATGCCAAACATATAGATATCATCAACTTTGATAACAACCATGAAAATCAACCATCCAAGTGCCAAACATAGGTCCAATAAATCTGATTTCTGATTAAAGAAGTCTGCTGCTACAAAACGAAATATTCTGGACTGATTTTACAATGAATTCATGGGCTCAAACATGCCAAACATTTGCCCAGATTTCTGCTCTACAAATCAGACCTAAAACTATCATTGTACATACCGAATATATGCAAAATAGTCTTCAAATATCTAAACTTAGATGGATGAATTCCTTCTTGGCAAGCGCTTAGGTTTGCTGCTCCAACTATGCAAAATCGGCCTCCAAAGATGGTCGCCCAAGTCTGCTTCAAAGTGGCACTCCAAATTAGGGCAAAACCCTAATGCAATATTCTCACCAAATGCCACAACAATGCTGCTCCAAATTTGATTATGCAATGATGCTCCAAACCTCCTACTGTCTACAATGAAGTGCAATTAGAACTTCGTCATGAGTTCTCCCCAATATGAGCTAGGGTTTCGTCCAACTCACCACATTCACAAGGGTTTTCATCTCTGGAATGAAGCCCAACCAAAGTTGCACCCAAAGAGAAGAATCTCCAAAATGAAATAAGATATGAATGGATTGTTAGAAAGATTGTCAGTGATGTCAAACAAAGAACTTGGTATGAGATATAGATGATCAAATTGTTTCCAGTGTTCAAACTTCAAGCTTTCTGTTTTGAAGATTATCGAAGTTCATAAGTGAATCAAAGTTCATCAAACTTTCAGATTTAAATACAGATTTGAGGAGTATTCAAATTTATCAGAGTTCGTAAGTTTGAATGGATAAATAAATCAAAGTAATCGCGCAGTTCATAAATAAATGAAAGTTTATTTATTTAAGAAAACTGTTCGACTGTTATGAAAGTAATCACGCAGTTCGACTGTTAAGAAAACAACCCGAATCATACTCCAGTTATTAAAAAACAAGACAAACACAAAGTTGCTAATCTAATTTGTTATGAACCGATTTGATAAAAGTCATTTTAACAGTCATGCAAATTGATATTCCAAGGCGTCTCTTTGAAAAATCAATAAACAAAAGTGATTAATCTTTAATCAAAAGACGTGTTCCTTCCAGATAAGACATCTTTGAAGATGTGTTCTTTCATGTAGATATGATTCGGTACGCTGCATCACCAAAGAGATATATTCATTCGAATTAAATATGAAGAGACGTGTTCTTCTGATGCGTTCCATTCAATTTGCTAGAGACGTGTTCTTCTAATGTGTTCCATTCGATTTGCTTTTGAAGGGACATGTTTTATTCTTAACACACATTTTTTTGAACAAACACAGAAACAATCTAATTCGATTTAGAAAAGGCAGATCACTTTCAAAAATGCGTGTCTAAGAAAGAAATAAACTAATTTGATTTAGTTTTATGAAAAGGGAAAACACATTCAAAGAGGTGTGTCTTATAAAAAGGAAGATTTTAAAAGGATATAAGAACAGATGTGTTCTTTCATAAGAAAGGTGCAACTCTTGAGCAACATACATAGCTGATATCCAAATCAAGGTTGAAAAGTGTGGTTGTTATAGGATAAGCAGTTCAGTCTAAAGACCCATCTCCTTGTGTGGGCTTAGGGTGATATCATTTATCACATAGAGCAGATTGGAGAGTTGGGAATGTGCAGATCAGATTGAAGGCTGTCATACATCCATCAAGACAAGGTTTGGTGCCTTGCACTAGGGGTTGGTGCTCCTTGTAGGTAGGAGCCTACTAAATTTGTAAAGGTCTAGGTCTAGGTGTTCCTTGTAGGCTACGTTCTACTAAATCATCTTGTTGTAAATCTGTAGGTTGGTGCCTACTTTGAAAAAATATTATTTCAATAAAGTTGTGTCAACTTGGGGAAATTGATTCATATCAAAAAGTTGATTGTAATAAGTTTGAAAAAGATTAAGAAATAAAAGTTTGTGATTGATTTACTGATTCACCCCCCCCTCTCAGTAAATCTTTTGTGCTCTTCATGGATGTCCAAAATTATAGCCCTCCAAAATAACCTTATCAAGGCCGACCTCCTTAAGCAATATATTCTTATTTATTTGCTTTTTTTCCTCCTCCTTAGGGCCGAACTCATGCAAGGCATTATAGGCGCCCAAGAAACACAAATAAAATATTTTATTTTATTTTTCATTCCTTTCTCCAAGTGGGGCGAACCACTTGTGGCATTAAATATTTCATTTCTTGACCTCTCACTAGGTCGTCCACCTCAAGGGAATCTTATCCGGATTTATCTTATTTTTCTCCTTCAATTTGGCCAACCATCCTTGATATTTCTTCCTTTTATTTTCCTTTCTTTATTTCCTTTTTCTCCTTGGATGCTCGTCTCTAGGGAAAATTATTTTATTTATTTTGAATGCTCTCAAAAATATACAAGGTCATCTCTCATCATCAATTTTCCCTAATAAACTAATTTAAGTATAATATTTAATCAATTAGGTCATTCCCCTCCGGCTTAGCCTACGGGAATAGGATAGGCTAACCAACTCCATGAGGTGATCACTTGAAAATTGGGGACATTACACATGTTCAGGTTGAATGAACTTTAAGTGTATCTTTTTTGAATTTGCCCATTGTAAAAGGTTGAAATGCTCTTTCAACACAAGGAAAAAGAGTTTATGCTTTTTTTTATTGAATATAAATTCTAAGACTAAATTCTTGCATTGTCTAGCTAAATTTAGAGACTGAACAATGCAAGTACACATATGGAGTTAAATAGGCTAACACGTAAACATGAAGCTATGGTTAAATTAAATGTAGAACTTGGTACAAAGTCACGATTTACAGCTTTGAGCTTACTTGCAATACAAAGCTTACAAATTTACCGAAGTAATTAAACACTTACCATACATAATTAGACATCTCAATAGACATGTATAAGCAAGATAGGTGTAATAAATATCATTGAGTGAATAACATATTTTGAATCACAATAATATTGAATACTCAATGAATAGCAACTCTAGCAATATGCAAGTGTGAGAATTACCATTAACCAATTAAGTGCAAAAAGATGCTTATTTATGTTGTTTTCAAATAATTGCATGAAAATAAATATAAGAATTTAATTGCTACTTTTACTCTAGCTCTGACTGCTTGCATGATGTGCAAGCTTTACTACAAGTTATCTTGCCCGC
The DNA here is from genome assembly GCA_007258455.2 of Sequoia sempervirens. NCBI lineage: Eukaryota > Viridiplantae > Streptophyta > Pinopsida > Cupressales > Cupressaceae > Sequoia > Sequoia sempervirens. The sequence goes on from VDFB02105785.1 coordinate 12,310,221, forward strand.
TAATTTTAATATTTACAACATGCGAGTACTATATGAATTGGTGATCAAAAGTATTACAATTTATCCCTTAATGCTCATATCTCTTGTTTGATGAAATAGATGATCTAACAATAGTCAACTCAAGGTTAAAAATTGCAAATATTAAAAATTTAAAACTATAGTGAGCTTTGGTAAAAAATTGTGAACTTTGAATATAGTCTATTTTAAAAAAATGGAGACAGGCTATTTTTAGCATTGACTTAAAATAGATTGTTGGAAGATGGCTTTGGAACTTTGTTAGCAAATCTCTTAGGAATATTACATCATTAGATTTGTTAGTATGAACATTAGAATATCATGTGCATTGGATAATATAATATTCTTGGTTGTATGAGTGTTTGTTTGTATTATATATGATTCTATGTAAAGGAGTGGTTATAGGAGCTCTCCTCTAAGATAGGAAATGTAAGTCCTATAAATTAGTGTTATGTATTGGTGAACAAAATGAATAGAAGCACAATATTCTTTAGTGTATAAAATTTGCAAGTGTCTATAACTCTGCCCAAATTTTAATATGGTAGTAGAGTCTTTTTGTCACCCATGACCTTTAACAATAAAATGCCAAAGTTGTAGACATTGCTACTCTCTATAAGCTTTCTATAGAGAGTAAAGTTGCTCTTGTGCTTGTTCTTGTCGCTATGATTTCCTTCTTTTTGGTTGTAGAAAAGCTACAAATTGAATTGTGGTTTAGGATTTGAATGGCACAAAAAAAGAGATTTGGATTTGTGTTGGTGAATACAAGAGTGATAACTACACTCTCGTAGTGTTTGTCTTCTAAATCTCTTTTAATGGGCCCATATGAGATAAGTGGAGACTTCTACATGTTTTTAGTAAGAAGCATAGTGAGGCAAGTTCCACTAGTTTATGACGAGTGGATGTGATGTGTGTTTTTTGATAAACTACTAAACATGTTCATCAAGTGTTGTTAGTCCACCTATTCCCATTTGGAGAATGATGCAATAAGGGGGTTGTTAGGAATATTACATCATTAGGTTTGTTAGTGCATTTTGTTAGTATGAACATTAGAATATCATGTGTATAGGATAATATAATATTATTGGGTGTATGAGTGTTTGTTTGTATTATGAGTTGTAAGAACAACTCGCCTACGTGAAGGAGTGGTTATAGGGGCTCTCCTATATTCCCATAAATTAGTGTCATGTATTATTGAACAAAATAAATAGAAGCACAATATTTTTCTGTGTATGAAATTTGCAGGCTTCTATAACTTTGCCCAAGTTTCAATAAAATCCTCTGTTTCAATGAAGTATGGCACACCATCTAAAACATTCTTCTTTCTATGGACTCGGCGATGACAATCATTCCTTTGTTTTGATGAAGTCTGGCATGTTGGAGTGCAGTTAACACTGAGAGGGCGGGGAGGGGCGGAGGGTGTGAGCTGAATCAGTGTTAACGAACAAATTAATTCTTTTTAATTCTTTTAACAAAAATTACATCATGAAAGAACTTAGGCAGTAAAAATGGAATGAACAGATAATGAACAAACATTTTAAAAGATAGACACAGAGTTTGTCTTGAGTGGAAACCCTCTGGGATAAAAAACCACTCAAACTTGGCCTCACTGGCCTTATCTATAAAATATTCTTTGTACAAAGCCTCATTGGCTGATTTGTCTCACTGACAATGGTGCTATCTCACTGATAGTCTTATAATGCTATCTCACTGATAGTCTTGTGGAAAATGTACAAATATGAAGCAATTTGAATACAAAGTTGATCTCCGTTTCTCTAATTACATACTCTGTTCTGTCATGACTTCAGAATCAGAGTTCCAATGTGCCAAATTACAAAACCAATATATATATTGTCTTTTCTGAATGATATATTCAGTAATTTTCAAAACCTCTCATCAATCTCTTTAATGAGCATTACAAAACATTTTATATGATCTCTGTTTTGAAGCAAAGAAACTGTTTGAAAATTGTATGAGCAACTTCCATCAGAAACCGTATCTGAAACTGCCCTTGCCAGTTACAAAAACAGATCCTTTAATGCAAGTCTTCAACTATAATTCCTTAGTAAACAAACTTGCTTAATTGCCACATAATCTGTAGAGCCAACAAACCATAAACAATGACAGGGTTTTCTAATCAAAGGAAAACATATGATATTTTACAAGACAAATACCCTTATCACGAAAGACCTGAAGTGAGGTTTTTAAAGAAAGAAGCATTTTGTAAAAGACAAACCCTTAATCCTCAACAACAGGTCCGACCATGACTTGGTTGTTTTTACTCTTTTTAACAACAAAAAGAACATGTATTAGCAGACCCGACATAAGGGTAATCAAAAACAATTTCTCTTGTTTTACTTCTTTAAACAAACTTGACACAACAACCTTTAAAAAAAAACTGCTAGGAAACCTGTGAAGTAATGAAGAAAACAAAATATTACCTAGACCCAAGTGTCCAAACAAACAACCAAATCATTAACAACCGCTCTATCTCAGAAGCCACAAAACCCCTTATACAAGAAAACATACCACAGTTTTAGTGCAAAAAGTTCATTTGTTACAACAGCCCGAACAAGAGATTAGTGCACAGTGTCATTAATAAAAGCATAAACATTTGCTTTGTTTTGCTTAAGATAATAAATAAGAAACTGTGTATTGAAACATAGCACCTGATATACCAACTGCCATGATCATGCTCGAGTCCAACACATTTCCTTCCAAAACTGTCATGCCATGCCAAGAATTTTAATGCCCTAACTGTTTCAGACCAAGCCCTAGCTCGAGAGAGCTCTTTTAACAAAAACAATAATGAAATAGGCTCGGGCTCTTTCTGTTTTTTTTTCAAAGACCCTTGCAAACAAATTCTGAAACAAGCTTTCCTTTTTACCAGCGCCATGATTAGGGTAATCAACCCTAACAAAATGAATCAAACATCGATGATACATATCCAAGTCTTCAAAGACTTTAAATCCATCACAATGAAATTTCACATCCGAGAATTATGATGGGAAAGAATTCCCATTCAACAAACAAATAATTACCACCGACAATACAAAGATTCTTTTAATCTTTGACTTTAAAAAAACTTTATCATTCCCTCCTTTTATTATTTGCTTTTTGAGTAAATTCAATTTGCCACCTTTTTCAAAGAACTCCTCACAATAATTCAAGGCTTTTTTTTTTTTAAAGAATGATATGTTGCCTTAAAAATACAATGTGTCAATGCCTTTTGAATAATTCTTAGCATATAGTCTTTACCACTGCATCTGACTAATATGTCAATAAATGTGCAAATGGATTTTAGTATTTCAAACTGATCATAGGCCAAGCTGTGAAACATACCAACCACTGAAATATGTCAAATGCAGGTGATAATACCAAGATAGACCAGCATGGATATATAAACTCATGCAAGAAGAACATAACTGAAATATCACCATGTGCATAATCAGATACCTCAACCTTGGTGTTATGACATTAATGCTAAATAATACTGAGGGACAACATGGCAACCCTCTGATGAAGCTCTAGAAATGTGCTTTGATGCTTTCAAGGCAGATCCTTCGAAATCACTCCAAATTTTTGACAACTTCAGAATGCTTTGAATTTGAAGACTTTCTTTGATTGATCTTCCTTTATCTTGGAGGTAGCTAAAGCCTAATATAATTTTGATGAAATTCAAGAAGAGATGATGCTGTGTTTCTGGTACATACTGCTGTAACTCCGAAAATCTTTCACTATAGCACCCAAAATCAGTCCTTGGAACTTCTAGATATTAGAAAAAAACACTCATTCTCTGTTAATGAACAGTAGAAGTTAATTTGGTTTTGAATTTTGAATCGATGATGACTTCTTTATTTAATTCTGCTTTCCAATCTGAGTGATCAGAGCACTGAAGTTTGTTCTTTTTTTCTTTTTTCCTTTCTAAACTTTTTGAAAGGACAAACCTTGTATAAAGGTGCACCTTTATTTACTTCCATGTTGAGGCACACCTTAATTAAAATTTTCTTTTGAAGTTTCTTGCACTTTTCTGCTGATTTGATCAACAGCTTTCTTTGTCTTTTTCTGTTTTTATTCATCTTTTTTGACCGGCTACTGCATTCTTCTTTTAAGTCTATTTCTTTTAATTTTCTATTTAAAAAAATCTTAATGTTTGTTTTTTCATATTATCAATTATTAATTGATTTTAATCAATGAATAGTTAATTATTTTTAATAGTAATTTTAATTTGATTTTTTTGAAAATAGCAATTATCAATTAATAATTAATAATTATGTTCAATTAAAAATAATTGCTAATTATTATTTTGAAAATTAGAATTAAAATTCATGTACAAGGTACAAGCCTGACAATTTGGACATTTGGACTTTTGACATGACTTCGTAACTTGGAAGAAAACAACTATTTCTGACTTCAAGTTTTAGTTTTACGCAGTTTGGTGATGACAATTGACACATATGGTCGTCAAGTAGCACAATTAATTAGTTTTGAATTGGCTACAACACATTAGTTGCTAACATTGCAAGCATCTTGAGGCCCTACTGCTCCAATTTATAACAACAGTCACGTACCCTTAAATTGGCCCTCCTCCATTGAAATAGATCATCAACATGGTTACTATTGGAGGGATATATACTAACAATATAGGTAGCTCACTTGGTTATCTCCTCCAAAGCTGCCTAGCACCAGGTTGGATTTTCATGCTACTCATTTCTTATAGATTATAAATGGGATCATTGTTCAGCCTGTCTATGTCAAGTTCCATGTTCCATTGGTCACATTGATTGAGGACTCCCTTTGACCATCTGAGGGTATGCTGTCCAGTTATGAGTTAAGTTTGACTGTTATATTTGATTCTTTGTCTTTGAAACTCCTGGTATGGCTATAATGGCTCAAAAAGGAAGTATGTATTCTTCTGTGCCTATAATCAATTGCTTTTGTGTCTTCTAGGAGGTAGAGATTGGGGAGTATTCTATTTTCAAGTTCCTTAGCTAATATGAGAATAAGGGAGATACCTATGTTGATATAGAGACTCAAGCAGTTTTCTAACCAATTTCTTTCTATACTCAGAGCAGAGGTTGTAATGTCCCCTTTCTGAATAACCCTAAATCTTGCCCTAGAATCACAAGATAAATGCAGTTAGGGTTATACCTTACCAATAAAATGCCTTAAGTAAGATGAATCTTTGTTTAGGTCCTGCAATCATGTTAGATAATGTTGGAATATAATTCATATGATCAAACATTTATTATAAATGTCCTATCTATTTAAACCATGTAAATACATAACTATACACAATATCCATAATGCACATTGGAAGTTGGATCATAATGGGACTTGGATGAGGAGCATGATAAGTCTGCTTGATGCTATCCATACCAAGCCCAAGAGTGGATATACCATCCCTCTTGGCCCTCAAGTGGCAGACACATAGTCATCCAACATGGGGTGGCATACTTGGTGGACAAACTTGTACCTGCATTCCCTACCCTTGCTGCCTTATCCATCCCTCTTATGATCAACAACCAATCCATGTAGAGATTGGGGAGAAACTACAATAGGAGGCCCGTAGATGCCCCATTCTAAGCCCAAGGGTAGATACTCACCCCCTTGGCCCCAAGTGGCCAGCTTGGAGTGGTGTACTTAGAAAGAAATCTAGTACCTGCTCACCCTACTGGAATTTCCCCCATTTTCCTCGTGGTTGCATTGTTGAGAATTGCAAACATTAAATATATCCAAATTCAGAGAGATTAGAAAATAATAAATACATCACAACAATCATGATAGAGCATACCACAATATCTATGAAAACATATGATTTCTATAACCACAACAGCAGATGTAATAACTATTAATGCAGATGGTTAATTCTGATCTGCTTGCTATAGTCTGCAGATATTGGCCTGAATATAAATATCTTCTAAAAGATGGGTCGATCTGTTTTAATATACAAAAGATATTGCTTAAAGAGAAACAAATAGACTAAAAAGATATTGCTTAAAGAGAAACAAATAGACTAAGTTAGATGAATAATTGCTAATAAGGATTAATAATTGCTGCAAGCATTATTATTGCATAATCATATAATATATATGTATATTCAACTTACTTCCCTTATTGATTTACCATTTATCTTCATCTATCTCTCATTGAACTATGTTCTTCTTCATACATCTTGATAGCAACCCCTTATTATATTTAGGAGCTGCTGCCTTTCTGAGTGCTGACTATTATTTATTTCTGATTGCTTCCCTATCAGACTTTTTATTCATTTCCTTCATTGATTGATGCCTCTTCCCACTCATCTATTTCCCCCTTTTATATCTTCCATGGTGGGGAGAGTCACATTCATTAACAATAGACACACCCTTTCATGATTGCTTATCCTTGGAAAGAGTCATGACTATTCATATATTAATTATTATTTCTTTATTAACTATTCCACAGCCACCTTTATTATTTCTTTACTAATTAATTCATAACCTTTTTCTTATTAAGAAAAAATTGATGGTAAAAAATTTAATTGATATATATACAATTAGAGCAAACGCTCAATAAATAATTTACAAGGATTTACAAAATTAGTAAGTTTCTAAAAGAAATTGAAGAAGATCGATAAAACAGTCTTATCAAGAATATTACACTAAAATACAATATTGAGCATTAATAAATAATTACAAAATATTATTTTAATACCCTCCCTAATGCTCAATCTGTCAACTACACCAAGATGCCCCTTCAATTTTACAAACTTATCTAGATCGAGCAACTTGGTGAGAATATCTGCTGGTTGCTCCTCTGTCGAAACATACAACAACTAAACTGATTCATCTTCAACAAGCTTTCAAATGAAGTGACAATGAGTTTCCACATGCTTGCTTCTTTCATGGAAGACTAGAATTTTGGCAAGTTTGAGAACTTCCTGATTGTTACAGAACAAGGGAGTCGGACTTGCTTGAGATATTTGCATATCCGCAAGCATCCAGAAAAGCCAAACTACCTCACAAGCTGCCTTAATTGCTCCTTGATACTTTGCTTCTGTTGAGGAGAGAGCCATTGCCTGCTGCTTTTTACTAGTCCATGTGACTACACTAGATCCCAAACTGAAAACATACCCAGATGTTGATTTTCTGTCATCAACTGAACCTGCCCAATTTGAGTTTATGAAGCCAAAGAGTCTAGGATTGTGACTCCTAGTGTAAAGAAGTCCATAATCAGAAGTAACCTTCACATAACGCAGCACACGCCTCGCTTCTATCCAATGATTAGCCTTGGGGGCTGTCATGAAGCGTGAAATGTAGCTCACTGTAAAATTTAGGTCAGGTCTAGTGGCAGTGAGATAGACGAGGCTGCCCACTAGTTGCTTGAACAAGGATTCTTCCTTCAACTTCCTTCAAATCACTATTGAGGAAAGCACTCTTAACGTCTATTTGATGGACTTTCCAACCAAACTGGGCTGTTAAGGCAAGGATGAGCCGTATGGTACTCATCTTGGTTGTAGGAGAAAAAGTCTTCAAATAGTCAATGCCTTCCTTCTGTGAGAACACCCTAGCAATGAGATGAGCTTAGGTTTGCGACTAGTCCAAGCTTCCTCAGGAGTCTTCCCCTTAATAGCTCGTGTAGGAGGCTTATTAAAGAGATAGACAACAATATAGATTGCTTTTGCCCAATATTTATTGGGAACACTCCTGTGTTGTAACATGGAGCGGACCATCTCAGTGATCGTACGATTGTGCCACTTGACAACACCATTTTGCTGATGAGTGTAGGATGTGGTTAACTGGCGTTTGATGTTGTGTATATCACAAAAGTTGGAGAAAGTAGTAGAACAAAATTTACCCCCCATTATCTGACCTAAGAGTGATTATGGAACAACTAGACCCTTTTTCTACTAAGGCCTTAAACTTCTGAAATACAGTAAACACATTTGATTTCTATCTAAGAAAGTACACCCACATTTTACGACTGAAATCATCAACAAAATACAAGAAATACTTGTAACCAGTAACATAAGGTGTATTCATTGGCCCACATACATTACCGTGAATCAATTGTAGTACCTTAGAGGCTCACCATGAGTCACCATCTGTGAATGGTGTCCTGTACTGCTTCCCAGCTTCAGAAGCTCCACAAATTCCATGATGTTGAGTTTGGATCTCAGGTAAACCAACTACACGTCCCTCCTGTTGTGACCTTTTCACACATCGCCCCATCTAAAATGGGGACCCCTAAATTTTTGCTCCGTTCTGGTCTTTTGGTTTTGGTTTTTGTCTTTCTCTCTCGTTCTGCTTCTGTTCTGCTATCTGCTTTTCTGGGGACGTTCCCGTCAGCAAGCTTGAACGTAAGATTCGACCAAGTCTGAAATTAGGGTTTCACATCTTTTAGGTCACGTTGAGATCCAATTGAGTTGATTATTTAGCTTTTTGAGCCTAGCAGAGTTATTACAATGCTTTCAGCAAGTAACCCCTAAATTTTCACTGAGTTCTGCCAACTTTCTATTTTTAGTAAGTGTCAGTTTAGGGTTGATTTTCTTAGGATTTTCACATTTTGGCAACTTCATTGCACTCCGAGGACTTCAAGATCACTTCTAACAAATCTTGAGCAAAAACGGATAACCTGCTATTTTTAGCGGTACAGCTTCCAGAGCAGATTTCAAGGTCTTAATGTTACATTTTCTGATGCATGTGCGGAGATTCTTTCTGGGTTTTTCAAGACCTTCGCAGTAATATGACATGCAAAGAATGATGATGACTTTCAGCATTCGGCCTTCGGAGGCCAAAATTAGGGTTTGCATGCAAACATTTTCAGCGCATGTCGGCATTTTCTTTCTGGGTTTTCCAAGAGCTTCGCGACAGTGTAACATGCAAATGGAGCTGACCACTTTTCAGAAACTTACTATTTTTAGCTAGTGCGTGCATGTTGGAAATTTTTTGGGTTTTTTGGGTTTTTCAAGATTTTTCGGGCAGTATGACATGCAAGATCATCCGGCAGCCGGTCAGTCACTTTTCCGGCCGTTTTCTATTTTTAGCAGGTATCACTTGGGCAGCTACTCGACACCTCAGAAATGCAAGCTGACTGCCATGCAACTAAAACGAGGTCAAACGGAGCTCATCTGAGCAGCATGCACAAAATTAGGGTTTCGAGCTTCAGAGCTAAAAATGAGGAGTCAGAGGTCAAAACGTCCAAAACTGAGGTATCCATCATGGTCAGCATCCTTCAGAGAATCTGCTGGCAAAATTTGAAGGCAATCGGAGAACCTGCTATTTTTAGTAAGTGTTCCAGATGCAGGCTATAAATAGAAAGTTGATCTCGGCGTCAGCATACACAGGCAAGTTCACCAACGACGGGCACACTGTCCAGATTTCAAAGCAAACGGAGCAAAGGAAGCCTCAGAAACAGGCACTTACTATAAATAGTAAGTCACTTCAGTAGCAGCTATAATTGGCAGGTCAGCACAGATCTCAGCGAGTACAGGTCGAACATGTGATGAGGAGTCTTTGGCGCAAATTTCGAAATAAACAGAGTTACAGAGAGTGAAGAATCAGACAATTGCTATTTTTAGCAGGTCAATTAGGGTTTCCTAAAATCAAGGGCGGAACCAGACATTCACGCAGAAGCAGCATCCAGTCGCAATCACCATGTTTCGGGCATTCAACACGCAAAATTTGAAGACTTTCTGAACAGTTTCTATTTTTAGCAGGTTGCTAAAAATAGTGAGTACAAATAGGCATCGGGCATCGACAGCACCAAGTCAGTCAAAATTCAGAGCAAAGTGAAAATCAGGCTTTTTGGAGTCAAGATCCAATCAACGGCGCAAAATTCAAAGAACTTTCTAAAAATAGAAAGTCAGGGCGAGTTAGGGTTGACCACGAAAAATCAACAGCAGGCGTAAAATTTGCTAAAATGGATAAAATTTCGAGTCCGGTAGTGAAACTCGCTTTCAAGGCAGAACAGAGACTAAAAAAATGACTAAGTCTGGAAAACTTGACGTTGCAAGGTCAAAGTGCGCCCAAGGTCATGGAGGAGGAAGTAAAAATTTTTCTAAGGCATTTAAATTGGACGTAGACATTGTGAAATGCGCCCCTCTTTAAAAGCATGAAAAATTCACTAAGTGTCGGAAATTGGACGGAGACCCTTGCATTTGCGCCCAAGTGACAAAATTGGAAGTTGCTAGTAGTAAATGCGCCTAGGGTGTCAAAATTGGACGTTGACCCCTCCATATGCGCCCATGGGTGAAATTGAAAGTTGGATGTATAAAATGCGCCTTGAAGCTAGATAGGTGATTTGCGCCTAGTCAAAAAAATGAAAGCTTGGCATGTTATATGCGCCCCTGGGTGTTAGGCAAGCAAGGTAAGTTTCTAGGGCGTTAAGTTAAAAGTATCACCACTCAAATGCGCCCAAGGCAAACAAACTGGAAGTACCATACCCCATATGCGGCCCTAGTCAAAATGAAAATACACCTTGTCAAATGCGCTTGGGACAAAAGTGAAAGCTCCAGCACTCAAATGCGCCCTGGGAAAGAAGAAAAGCCTTGAAATTTTCTAAGTATAAAAACTTGAAGTTGATGGTCTCAAATGCGCCTAAGTGGAAATTGAAAGCATCACGTATCAAATGCGCCTAAGTTGAAATTGAAAGCATCACATATCAAATGCGCCCAGTCTTAAAAATGAAAGCTTGATAGGCAATATGCGCCCTTGGGTAAAACTTGAAGTTGTTAGGGTCAAATGCGCTCAAGAAGGCTGAAATGAAAGTTCAATATGGAGAGTGCGCTTGAAATAATAAAGATGAATGTTGATCCACCCAAATGCGCCCTCAAACCTCCACCATGATCACGCGCCCATGAAAAGAACGAAGTCTGGAAGATGCTCATGTGCTAAATACGTGGGAATTAAGATTGGAAGAAGAGTTTGTGATATGCGCCTGAAGAGGAGTAAATACACCCAAGCTGAAACCTCAACATGGAAAATGCGCCCAAGATGTAAGCTGAATGTTGACCCTTTGATATGCGCCCCCTCATGAGATTGGATGGAGACCCATGATAAATGCGCCTTGAGTATATGTTTGGGAAAATTTGAACGCTCATAGGCTAAAATGCGCCTAAGACCAATATGGAGAATTTGAAAGATCAAAAAAAAAAAAAAAAATGAGCGAAGCATGAGGTGCGCCTATAGAGGAAATCGTTTAAAAGGGGAAATAATAATAAAAGGCGTTAGAATTCAAAAGCCTAACCCACAATGTGCGCCTAAAAAACAATGATTTAACACTTGGTGTTTAAATACCGGGATAATAAAAGCAAGTGGTGATCTTCGATAAAAAAAAAATCAAAGGGCGTTTAGATTTTTCAAAGCAAGAAATAAATTAAAAGGCGTTTGAAATAAAAGAAATCAAATGGAGGTTAAATTTTAAATTTCGGACTTTGAAGGCACTTAAAATTTTTTCCCCTCAGCATGATTAAATCGGAATTCTCTATGGCATTTGGAAGAAATTAAAATTTCTCTTAGCAAGACGGAGAAATTAATTTAATTAATTAATTAATTATTTTCCTAAGTCTAATATTAAATTCCCCCTTCGATTTTGACCCATGCAATTTTAAAATTTCGGACGATTTAACAAGGGGAATTTGTTTTGGAAGTCAATTACGGACGGAAAATAAAATTATGCCTAGCCAGTTTTGACAATCGATATCGAATTTTTTTAAAGAAATAAATTAAACTGGCAATTAAATTAAAATTTTAATTAATTAAAAGTGCCATTTTAAAATACAGTCGAGATAACTTCAAATCGATGTAAAAATGATTTTCTCGAAATCACTGGAGGTAACTGGCAGTCGGGAGGGAATTTTAAATTTAAATCGAGGAAAGAATCTCCCCGAATAGCAAATTGTCATAATAACTGCCTGACGACTGGAATATTCCCTTTTAAAATTAGCAAACGCGTCAGTCATGATGAAAGGAATAAAAGGCATCTGCTAAAATTAGCGCCAGCCTTTTGCTATAAAACTCCGAGGATTTTCATTCTCATCTCACAAGATTCGAAGTTGAAATTTATGCTGGCAAGTTGAGTTGTGAGATTTAATTCGAGAAGTTGCTGAAAGTTCGATTTTTTGAGATTGAAAGTGCTGAAAGTTGGTTTCTTGAAGTTGCTGAGATTCGAAGTTGCAAGTTGCGAAGTGCTTCGAAGTAAAAGGGTTTAGCATTTTTATTTCTTCACGTTGTTGAGGTATGTATTCGAAGTTGCTGAAACTTTTTATTTTGCTGAAAGTCGAAAATGCTTTGAAGTTAAAAGTTGAAATGCTGAAATCGTTTATTTATGCTGAGAGTTAAAATGCTGAGATTGTTTGAATGCGAAGTTGCTTGAGCTTTAATTTTTTCGAAGTTGTTTGAAATTGCCGAGTGTTCGAATCGAATTGGATTTAAATTGTAAAGCCTTCGAAATTGCTGTTTTATAATTTTCGAAGTGCTGATTTTCGATTGCTTTTCGAAGTTGCTGATTTATAACTTCCGAAAAGTTGATTTTTAATTGTTGAAGCTTGCGAATTTTAACTTGCTCGTTTAAAAACTCTTGGATTTATTTTCTTCGAAGTTGCTGATGTATAACTGTCGAAGAGTTGATTTCAAACTTGGTAATTTAATTCGAAGGCTTGCTGATTTTAATTCGAAATTGCTGATTTTAAAAATTACTGAGACTCAACACGCTTTTTCGAAGTTAAGATTGATAGAGTTAAGTTATTTCTTTTGGCTGCGAGTTGCTGGAGGTTGAAGTTTAATTTTTGAGAAGTCAAAGTTGGCTGCTAACGCTACTAACTTGTATTTATTTTTGCAGCCAACTCCAACCGCCAGCCGCCTCACGTGATGGTTGTTTTAAAAGTTGATGGAGTAATATTCGCTTTTTGTTTTGCAGATGGCTGACGCTGCTGGAACTAGCAAGGCTGGAACTAAGGCTGCAAACAATGAAGCTGTTAAGGAGAACGCCTCCAGGCAGGCGAAAATCAAGAGTCTAAAGAAGTTTTTCATCCCGGAATCAAAGATCATCTCAAAGCATGGAAACCTGACAGATACCAATCTCGGGCCATTCAACCTCGAGGCATTCATACGCAGAATGTATAGGCAGGGTGGCAACCTTCCGACAGATGCATCACGTAACATTGTCAAGAGCGGATTGTACAATGCAGCAGGGTTCCAACCAGCAGTTCGGTGTCCCGAGTTGATTCTTGAGTGCGCCAATTGCTACAATTCTGAGGATCGGACTATCACCTCTCCAGATGGTTTGATCATGGCTAATTTTGCTCCAGATGCAATCGGCGAGGCGTTTGGAATCCTCGCCACGGACAACATGTTGTATAAGTCCAAGGCCAAGGCAGATAAGATGTACGCCACAACCTTCGAGAAGTGCATGAAAAGAATAAACACCTCATGGATGCGCAAGCCAAAGCCACCTGCTGCCAGGTTACCGAAACAGATAATCTCAGAGGAGCTGAAGCAAGAATATTGCGACATCATTATGTTGCTCAGCAGAGTCAATGGTAGCCCGCAATCTTTCATATTCGAGCCATGGATGTTCTTTTACATCAGTGTGGTGCTCGAAGGGGATGAGCAAGTGAACTGGGCGAAGATGATAAGTGATAACATCGACGAGCAGTTCCGGAACCTCAGAAGGACAAAAACATTTTACATGAGCTCATATGTCATTTACATGTTAGCTCGAATGACCAAGTATAGAGGATTGGCGTACCAAGAGCCCATTGGCTGCGGCTATAATCAATTCAAGATCCACCAGTCGTGCAGACAGTTGCATCTTACTCACACTGGTGACTTTCAGAGAGTGAATGATGCCTTTACTATGTACATCACAAGAACCCTTCAGCAAAGGCTACAACAGAGGATATCCGAGGAAGCTCAGATGCTCATCGAAGAATATGGGTGTTGGTTCGTCCAATTCCCGAAGTTCACCTATCTGAGGCTTCCGGGTTATGATTCATATGTTTACAAGCTGCCTAGGTACCCCACTAATAGAATGATCCTACTCGAGTTGTCTAGGCAACTGGTGGCCTACGACAAGATTATAAGGCGAAAGAAGAAGGGAGGTCTTCATTTTCCCATTGTGTTGGGAAATTCACTCGAGGAATGCCCAACTTTACAAGCAGCCAAAGAGGCCGAGGATGAGCTAAAATTCTACAAGCTGACTCTTCACACGAGCCGACAAAATTTTGATCCTAAGGGAATGATTGGAACGGTTCAAGGAGAAGAATACAAACACAAGGCTCACCTGGAGGACTTTTGGGCAAATGCTGGAAGCGAAGATGAAATCAGGAAGAGGATGTTTTCAAGGCTGCCTCTAAAGCTAATCAGGGAGTGTGAGGTGATTAAGGTGCCGGATCAACTTGAGGAGGATACTAGGGTCACCCATCCAGATTATGAAACGGTAAAGAACGCTCCGATGCCACCAATAGATTGGGCCGAACCAGAGATTGCAGATCTAGACACTCTGTCTATCCCAGTCATGACATTCACGAGGGCTTGGGTGGATGAGCGTGTTAACAGGTTAAGAAGAAGGTCAGTCGCCCTCACGTATGACCTCATGGGTGATAGAAGGCCGCCGGTGTTAGCAAAGAGGAAGAAGCAACTCACACGAGGTCCGGAATCAAAAAGAAGGGAGCCCATTCAGCCAGAGCCGCAAGGGTCAGAGGATACAACGTCCACTCAGCTGGTATCTCATGCCTCCAGTAGGCGTGAAGTTTCATTATTTGCTAGTCAGAGAGCTAAAAGAGATGAAGAACTGGAGGATGGAGAAATTAACCAACCAGTGCCAAGGGAGGTAGATAATCAGAGTGTGAATGATCCTGAAGCCGCCAGTAAGCGAGATGAAGGGGAAGAAACAGATATGGACACCCACTTCGACTTTTCCTTCGGAGAGGAGGATGCTGGGACACATGAGGGAAGTGATCAAGAGGTCGAGATAATTGAGCCTCCAACAAATACTGCTCGGGAAGAAGTTAGAGAAGTGGAAGCCACTGAGGAGCAGCCCTTGATCATCTATGATATTCAACGAAATTGGCTTTCACAGGCGATCCGAAGGGACCAGGATGATGACGCCAACCTAGCAATTGAAATGGAAGAACTCTTGAATAGAACGAGCAAGTCGCCAAAGCGGAAGAGGGCGAGAAAGTACACGAGGATAGAAACCAATGAGACAGGTTTCTGTAACCTTCATATCGCTGTCCCAAGGGAAGATCACGATTTGAGTGATGCAATGCCGGAGAAGTACACAATCACCACAGTCGAATTGGGACGTCCTTCTGGAGCGCAGGTGGTGGAGGAAGCGGAAAGTTCGTTTCAGGCATTAAAAGATAGGCTGGTAAAGAAAGAAGGAAAGTATAAGAGGTTGAAGAAAGAGCACAGAGCGTTGGTTGAGTATGTGCAAAATCTCGCACATCCTGTTGCTCAAGGTAATCCAGCAGCAGAGCTTCCACCAGAGGTGCCACGTGAGCCGATCAGCGGCTTGGAAGAAGTGAGGAGGGCTGTGCGAGAAGGAGATAAGTGGGTGAATGGTGTCCGTGCTGAGGCAGAAAAGTTCATGGCGGATCTTGTCTCAGCATTCCAGAACGCTTCTGGTATTCTTTCACGCTTGGATGATGTTGAGCAGGCCTGGGGAGATACCCACATCTTTCAAGACAATACTATCCCACGTCTTGCTGTTTTGATGCGTGTTCCCACGCAAACTCTGGTGGATGAAGGGGTAATTCAAGCGGGTGATAGATATGATTTCCGTGGATGGCATTCAGCAGCGTTCACAGGGAAGAGTTTCTTTGACACTGCGGCAATGGAGTCCTCCAGGATCAGAAAGGCTATGAGGAATATTCGTGAGAGTATTCTCAACACTTTGGAGTCAGTATTCGCAAGAAGGCTCACTAATGAGGAGGTAGATGCAGAAGGACTAAGGGCAAGATTGCAGCCATTCTTTTCAGAGATGAGGACATTTTCCCAGTTGGATTTTGAAAACATCTCCACGTTTTCAACAATCATTCAGAGCACGCAGGATTCCATCGAGACTTGGGGAAAATCTTGCGAGAAGCATGAACAAATGGTCGCCATCTTGGAGTATCAGCTGAATCTCACTCCATCAATTTCTGAAGAAGAGGTCGACTCAGTGCTGGCGCGATTCATAGCGTATGCGGTCAGAGAGAAGAGCAAAGGAATCCGGGTCATGGACGAGAATCTTCTAGAAGGTTAGTGGGCATTAATTGCTCATGGTGGTCAAAGGAGGAATCTGCTATTTTGGGAGCATTTATGACGCCACTCCTCCACCTTCTAGCGGTTTTTAGGGCAAAGCTTGTCTAGGGCTGAGGTGGCTCAATCTGAGCCCTCCATTGTAATTTGATCTGGGCCGTCGGTTCAAACAGGCCAGCTATATAAGGGGGAGTCCCCCTCATTTGTACTCTAGTAGTCATAGAATCAGAGAATAGAGAGCTATTGTTGAAGCAGAATAGAGAGTAGAAGCTTTTAAGTTAGAGTAGTTTCTCATTTGCATTGTTGAAGAAGAAGGGGAATTCTCCCTTTGAGAATTTTGTAAGAGATTGTCACAAAAGGCTATTCTTAATAAAGCATTTCATTGATGGTGAATTCCAACTTTGTTTCGAATAGTTCGTGAGGTTTCTTATTCCTTTGACTTCAATTAGGAACTTAATTTCATGCTTGTAGTTAGACATGGATGTTTATGCTTGATATAAGTGAATTTCTTTTATCCATACCACTAACGTTCTTGCTGATGGTAAGCACGTCCTGTGTGGTCAACTGGACTTTTTATTCTTAACTTCAATCAAGGTTCATAGGTAGTTATGCATCATTGTGATGGTAGTTGCTCTATTGAATCGTGATTTGAACATCATTTTCACCCTTTGAAGATTGCACTTACTTTGTTGATGCTGTCCAGCAGGAGGCTAAACAATGTTTGTCGAAATTCATTTATGTTGAGGGTAACACCCATTTGCATTTAGATTAGAATTTAAATTTTAGAAATCTCTGCAACCATTCAATTCTGCATAATCTTGGTTAGTTTTAGGAAACTTGCACGCTAAAGCCAAATCATTCGCGCAAAATCCCCTTCAAAGCACAAATTGGTCGTTACTACACTCATTTTGAACAACTACGTAAGTCCCCTCGTGAGTACACAGCATATACACATCAACCAAACTGAGCCTATTCGCATTTAAAGAACCTTGGAGTTGAAGGCGTGATCTCACTCGCAATCTTAGCACGCCGAATACTTTGTTCAAGAGAGAATAGGGTATCCATTTGGAAACTTTGTTCTACTTGGTTGGTGAGGTCACAAAAACCACATCAACACCTCCCGAGCTAGCTGAGAGAGATAGTGCACATTTAAGTGCCCATACCACTAATGTCAAAGATTGGTGATAGCAGAATTTCTGGCTGCCATGGCTAACTTTGGAGAATCACTTGTATCCACAAGTTTGTATAGACCATGATCCTGGATACCAATAGCCACAGTGGTGTGAGTCTCCTGATCAACAATGGAACATTTGTGTGCATTGAATACCACATCCAACTGAGGAGAATGCCGCATAATTTGACTAATAGAGAGAAGGTTTAGTTCTATGCCAGGAATGTAGTATACATTGAGGAATATGAGATTCCTCCCACCAGATAGAATTTGAACAGTGCCCTTATCGAGAACTGTAAACTCTACACCTCCAAAAATAATTGAGTCACTGAAGGGAGAGAAGTCTGTGAACCAATCATGCCGATGGGTGAAGTGTCTCGAAGCACTTGAATCAATGTACCAGGCAGAGGAATTTACATGATCTAAAGGTCTTTTAGCCATAAAAGCGTAAAAGGTAGATTCCTTCTGCTCAGTATGCTTGACAACATTTTCTTTTTGTTGAGACCCTCCCTGCTTCTTCTGTTCAGAAGCCAAACGCTGACAACAATCCTTCTTCATATGACCATATTTGTGGTAGTAATTACACTGAATGTTCTTTTTCTTAGGGCTGCCCTGAGGTTGACTTGAGCCTTTCTGCTGCGAAGGTTGACCCTTTCCCTTTATTCTTAGGCTGAGATTTAGCTGCAAAAGCTTGTTCTGTAGAGGACGATGAGGCACTACTACCAAACTGTTGTTTACAACGTTCTTGTTGCAAGAGGATGGTACAAAGCTCTAGAAACTTAAAATCGACATTAGTCAATGTAATGTTGAGGGTTTTAACAAAGTGCTCATAAGACTTCGGTAGGCTTTTCAAGGTGATTACTACCATGACTTCTTCCTCCATTTTCTAATCAATCGCCTCCAACTAATCACGAATGTCCTGAATCTTTGAAAGATGCTCTTGTAAGGACATTCTTTCATCCATCATGATGGAGACCAGCTGGTTCTTTAAAAAGAATGCACAACTCTTGTCGGAGGTCTCATGCAAGGTTTTCAAATGCTCCCAAATCTCGACAGTTGTTTTGCCGGATTGAACCTATGGAAGCTGATCATTGGTAATTGAAAGCTTAATGAGCATCACCACTTCACGATTATGCTCGTCAAACTTTTCTTGGTCTTTACCCGTTGTTGTGGGATGAGTATCATTGCCAAGAACAATCTGATCAAGGTAGCGATATTCAAAGATAGTCATCATTTGCTGCTTCCAGGTATTATAATTTTTGCCATTGAATCACTGACTGCCTTCCAACATAATGTTGGTCAAACTTGCCATCTTGCACACTTTTTGAGGCACACAAAACGAGATACAAAAGAGGCTCAAAAACTGAATGCACGGAGCTCAAGACACAAATTCCAATGTATTGAGGTAGTTTCAAGCACAAAAGTCAAGGTAAACCTGCTGGCACAAATCCCACTACATGGATTTTGAGGCACCTAGAAAAAATGGAGGCCAACCCAAAAATCCTCTCAAAAAACCCAAAAGGAATCTATGATTAGAATTTTTTGTTGAGTTGAAAATAGAGGTTTTATCAAAACCCTAGCTTGAATTTGAAAATTGTAGAAAACACGTTTCTGAAAATGCCTTTAGAATCCTGCCCAGAATGTAGAAACTTCACTAGAGATAGAGAAAAAAAATGCGACCCAAATATAGAGCCAAAAGTCGCTTTCAGAAACTGAAGAAAATGACAGGATATTTTCAAAAACAACGTGCCCAGAACGAGCAGAGAAAACCATGATTTCGCGCAACAAAACATGTCCAGGAGGTTGCAGGAAAAAACGCGTCTCAAGAACAATCAAAATCGTGTTTTTGAAACAAAAAAAATGCCTCCAACTTGCGCAACAAAAACCTTCAGGTCGCGATTTTATTCAATGCCTTGGTCGTGTGGGTTGAGAAGGGAAAACCTAAGTTGCAAATGAAGACAAAACTGAGAAACAAGGGTTGAGAGGGAAAAACCTAGATCGCGAATGAAGAAGAAACCAAGGCATGTGCAGACAGAGATGAATCGCGCCGAAAAAAGAAAAACAGAGAAGTGACATTCACAAAACGCGATTTCAAGAAACCTGATCTGACAAAAAAAATGCGTCCAATAGGCCCAAAGAAGTTCGAATTATATCTTTTAAAAAGACCATGAAGATCTTAATTAGAAAAATCGTTCTTCAAAAAAACCTTTGAAAAATTTCTTTCGAAATTCTTAGAAAAACGATTTTTGAATAACCTGCTTTGATACAATATTAAGAAAAACAAGATTTCATGGGTCAATGAGTTTGACTCGAAACTACACGGTTGAATCCTGATAGCAATATCATAATTTGACACGCTGTGGAAAAATACCTCCTACTTATCAAAAACAAGATGGTAAAAAAGTTGATTGATATATATACAATTATTGCAAACGCTCAATAAATAATTTACAAGGATTTACAGAATTAGTAAGTTTCTAAAAGAGACTGAAGAAGATCGATAAAACGATCTTATCAAGAATATTACACTAAAATACAATATTGAGCATTAATAAATAATTACAAAATATTATTTTAATATTTCTGCTACCTTTACATATGTTGATTGCTGCTTTTTTAAGACTTCTAATCTCTGAATATTATTGCCTTTCTAGTGATCTCAACGCTGCTCCTCAAACTTTTAATACTTCGCATATTAGTTTATCGCTGCCTGCTATTTATTCATTGCTGAACATGATCGCTGCTGTTTCTAAAATAATTGCTGATTTCCTCCTTTGTAATTCCTGTCTTGGGCGATTATGGTTGATCGCTGCCTTTGACTTGGCCTGGGTTTGTATTATGTTAATTCCTTCATATATATATATATATACTTCTAATCGCTGCATATTATTGCCTTTCTAGTGATCTCAAGGCTGCTCCTCAAACATTAAATACTTCCCATATTACTTTATCGCTGCCTGTTATTTATTCATTGCTGAACATGATCACTGCTGTTTCTAAAATAATTGCTGACTTCCTTCTTTGTAATTCCTGTCTTGGGCAATTATTGTTGATCGCTGCCTTTGACTTGGCCTGGGTTTGTATTATGTTAATTCCTTCAATATATAAATATATATATATAGTTTTATGTTTACACATTTAATATATTATATGTTCCTTGTTTAACTACTATATTTGTAAATTGAATTTATTGTTAATATTATTTATTTTTAAACTAGTTTCATGATTATAATTATAATAAATATTTATTTTTATATTTTAAATACTTTAGTGTTGATCATGACGGGGTGCATGACAGAGGTGGTT
This sequence comes from Sequoia sempervirens, assembly GCA_007258455.2. Lineage (NCBI taxonomy): Eukaryota > Viridiplantae > Streptophyta > Pinopsida > Cupressales > Cupressaceae > Sequoia > Sequoia sempervirens. The sequence goes on from VDFB02105785.1 coordinate 12,330,936, forward strand.
GGCCTTTTTTCTTTAGGAGGTTGTCAATCTTAGACATTGGTCCTTACATGGACTGCTAGAGTTTCTCATACAGGTTACCTCCAGTCAACTCACTTCAGGGATTGGGGATGATTGGCATCTGCTATGTCTGATTCACATTCAAATAAGCATATTGTTACTAGAGTGTCCAAAGTCCCTAAACCTCAATCTACGTGAAGTGGATCTGCTGTATATTGGCATTAAATGCCTTTCCCTTTTCAGAGGGTTAGATAACACATGGATGCACATTTCTAGTATTTTTTCTAGAAGTGGTTCATTGGCATGGATGTTGGAATACATCCAAGGAGCACTGAAATTTCTTCTAAGATTTTTCAGCTTGTCCCCATCAGCATTAGACATTCCCCTATGAGGATTATCAATTCATGTGTTGGCCATTTGACAAAGATAGATGATGATGTTGTTGGTTCTTTGAGTTTGAGGCTTCATACATGCTCATGGCATTGCTGTTCTCTTGTCTTAATTTCTTGTTCTCATCTTTGTAGACTCCTTGTTCTACCATCACAGAGTTAATTGCACTTGGTGAGCTCTTAGAATTTGGTTCATTTTAGGTTTATCCCATGGTTATATTTGCATTTCTTATGTGCTTATTACCTAGTTACTATTGTGTAATCTAGGTTTGGATTACACATCACAGAGTTAATTGCACTTGGTGAGCTCTTAGAATTTGGTTCATTTTAGGTTTATCCCATGGTTATATTTGCATTTCTTATGTGCTTATTACCTAGTTACTATTTTGTAATCTAGGTTTGGATTACATTAGCGCTTTTCTATTAAGACTGACTGTACATTTCATGTCACAATGATTTATTTTTGGTTGTGAACATTAATATTGATTAAATCTTGCTAACTAACAAGAAAACTTGATTTTGCATTGCTTAAATTCTAACCTTGTAAATTTGCATGGAGTTTGTATTGTGTAAACAATTGTTAGGTTGGTGGTGTACATTGTTAAAACTTAAACTCTTTACTTGGAAAATGAATACTAGTCATTAGCTGGAAAACATGTAACAGATGAACTTAGGTTTGACCTTCCTTTGGAAGGGGTTAGAATGTAGTTTTAATCAATCTGATTTGGATATGAAGTTTATAGATCTTCAGCAGCAAGGTTACGTCAGATAGAATTGAATCTGGTATTTTTAATCCCCTCTTAACTACTTCGGTTGTCTTCCTTTGTTGTATATGCATCTCATGCTTTCATATTTTTTGTATTCTTTTATTACTCTTTATTGTGACCTCACTTGCAATAGTATCTCATACTCAGATGTAGCATTTTCTGCCTCAGTATTACAGCATGTGAGGAGTTTTCTTCCAAAAGAATTGATTTGTGAGCAGTTTGTTTCAATATGATGTATTGTGTTTCATTGCTATATGTGCCTATGTCCGTGTAAGTTGTCTCAAAGGAAAGGTTTTACTTTCCTTAAATATACAAAGTGCATGCCAGATGGAGGGAAGAAGACGTGACTTGATGTGAAATGGTAATAGATCTGATATTTAACTATGAGCTTTTTTCTTGTGCAGGAAAGGTTTGAGGAGCAACATTTTGACATTCAAACTCTTCGTGATAAAATGATGCAAGGTTTGACTTCTTTCATGTGAAACATAGCGTTGGAGCATTTTTTGTGAAAGATTAGTTAGGCAAAATATTATGGTAATTGACATATATTGACATTAAATTTGCTTTTATTGCTTTCTAAAGGATAAATTATTTAATCTTTCACAAGTTGTGAAACCTATGTATTACCACCTAAAAGGTCTGAGAGAAATTATAGTTTTCAACATCGAAGTCTGCATCAATGATATTTACTTCATTTTGTTTTCAATAAAGATATCTATATTCTATGTCACAGCATTCGGTGAATTTCAAGCAAGAAATTCAAAATTTTCCAAATTTCAAACATTTACATAAAAATTGTTAAAATTCGTATGGAAAAAAGCGTGTGTTCTTTCATTATATATATTGTGGAAAAGTGTTATTTAAGGTTTTCGAAAACAATTTTTAGGGTTTTTGACCTATTTTTGTTATAAATCACTGATCATGGATCATTCTAAGCACACAGTTTGTTTATGGTTTATATTTTATAAATGTGCCAATTTTTTATGATGACTTCAAATCTATTTAGCAATGCTTAACTATTTTGATATTTTTGTGGATATAATACTTATATTTAAAATAAAATAAAATTTATATAAGGCGAAATTAATGCCGATTTTTTTTTCTAAATTTTTTACCCTTGCCGAATTTCATCCGAATTTTATTGTTGCCGAATTCAAACCTTGTGACTTAGCCTATATTAGTATAATATAGGTAAATGTGTTAGACTATCATAAGGAAACATTATGAAACATTATCCATTATATCATGCTAGCACCTTAACATTTTTCTTACTTTTTATAAGAATTATTTTGTACTTGTACTAATATGAGATGGTAACAGATTTGAGATCTCTATCTATACGTGCAAATATCATCTGTGTGGTGGTGTCCTGATTGCTTCTATAACCTTATTCAAAACACTATTTCTCCATAATCCAAACATGTTTTTATCATAATTGAATGAAATTCTGGTGAGAATTGTGCACTTCTCGCTTCTGATGAACATATTGATCCTTTGGCTGTCCTTGCGAAGGCTGTTCATCATTCGGAAAATGTTTGTTGATTAAGACTGATGTTTGTAGGTTACCAGAGAGCACAAGAGGAATCTAAAAAATACCGTAAAATATTAGTTTGTATTAAAAATTACTAACACCGAATCTTTTACCTCTTACTATATTTAGTGACTTTTATATGGTTGTACAAAATTACAAATTGACATTATTCACTCAAAGTCCCATTCAATTTTTATTTCAGTTACCCAGCATTTTTCTGAAGTTTTTCTAACCTATTTTTTCCAAGTGCTTTTGTAAAGATGTTCTTTATATGCTCTTCTGTCTGGAAATAAAATATACCAGGAAATGAGATGAGGAGGGTGTGGCAATTTTTTAAAACATAGGAGACAGTTTTGGGTAAATGGCAAGTTACTAGAATTTTATATACATATATTGCAGTGCGTTGACACTTGGCAAGTACTCATGGATTTGAGTTCGAGTCTGCAGCCTCAACTCATGGACTCAGTCAAGTCTGACAGTCAATACTTGCGAGTTGAATCTCAACAAGGATTCATGGATCTGAGTCCGATTTAGGCTTGGCGAGTCTGCAGCCTCAACTCACAGACCTAATTGAGTCTGACAGCCAAGACTCGTGAGTCTGAAACATGCAAGTTGGAGCTATCAGACTTGGCTGAGTGTGCAAAAAAAGCATAAAATCAACTTGAATAAGAAGAAACCATTATAAACATTTTTGCATATATTATATATTTTTAATTGCTGAGTTTTTGTGAAGTATTTCTACCAACCCCGAGTCCAAATCATGAAACAGCTTGCCAAGATTTCACTAAGTCCATATCTCAAATATGAGTTTTAGAAAAGAAAAAATATTATAACATTAATAAATGACACTTTAAATTTTTTAAATCATTCTCTATAAAAATTTAACACTACATTATTGAATCACACTGCATGAAGGGTTGGGAGGCAAAAAATAACTTTGTTCCATGGTGTTAGAGATCCTATCCCATGTAATTCCAGGAATGATTATTTCTCTTACATTTCATGTGGGAACAACGATGGAATAATCTTAAAGCCATTTTTGGGAGAAGCTGAGAACTGTAGGGAACTAACATGGAGTTTCCATGTTTATCTATTCACTTAATGGATTAAGTTTCTGCACAAATATACATTTAACCCTTTTTGTTGACTTCTATTTTGGGAGAGGCAAAAGACTATAGATAATTCCTTAATATGTTTTGCTAGCTACAAGAAAATTGTAAATGCAAATCAGGCAGTGCTATAGCTTATTATCACAGGATACTAACATGGAGTGCCCATATTTAAGTTTTCAATTAATTGTTGAAGCTTCTGTACAAATTAGCAGCATAGATCTTCTTGTTGTTTTCTCTTTTTTACTAGTAACACTTTATGTTTTTCAAATAACATTTTGTACTACCAGAAATGACTCACATTTCGTGAAAAAAACAATAAGCACATGCCTATTAGTATGTTCCTTTAGTTTTTTTAACTTTCTCCAACTGGTTATTTTCATAAGAGCAAAAAACACTGTTAGATTATACTATGTTTCTCCAATTGTCTTAGATTTCAACCAAAGTCCCTAAATAGATTTCAAAGCTCATCTACTTTGCCTCTGTGTGTTCATTCAACCAAAGTCCCTAAATAGATTTCAAAGCTCAAGGCACCTTTATATACCTAAGAAGTTGTTTGGCTACATTCCAATGTATCATCTCCAGCAAATTCCTAAACTTAGATAGTCTGCCTACAAAAAAGATGATATCCTATCTAGTAGTTCAGATAAATTCGATTCCCAATATGCTGCTCATATTGATTTACATTGAATGTGCTTGATTTATCTTCCTTCGACTACTTGAGCATTACTTCCATGTGTGTATAACAAAGATCATGTCTCAAGAGCAAATTTTTCTATTAAATCTACAATATAATTTGACCCAGAAATAAACGGTTTGTACCTTTATTGGCAGAATTTATAAATTCTCAAGCATTAGTGCAATATTCCTAGGTTAGACATTTTAAATTGTATGCTAAGTCTCATCCTATCTTAAAAAATGAAACTTGATATGTCACCTGTGGCTATCATATAATTATGTAGATCAACAAGAAAAAACTTAACACACAGCTTTGCATTACCTGGAGTCCATAGGTACTGATCGATCTTTGTACACCAAACTCAGAGGTCTTGTTTCAAGCTGTAAAGAACTTTGGGTTTGAATGGCAAGTACCATTTTTTCTTTGCTTTTTGTTATGAACCTGCCTGGTTGATCCATCCTTTTCTCAATTTCGATTGAAGAAGTTGGTCATTTTAGTAGTAATGGGTGCAGATGTCTTTCCAGAGTCAACACCTTATACTTGGTCAAATCTTTTTGTGGTAATCCTTGTATTGTACTTGTTGATTGACTTGTCTTACATTTTCTTTGTTATATACCTCCATTTACAGAGGATTTTGGAGTGCTGTGTTGTGTTCCTATACACATATTTTTTGATGTAATATAAAGAGATATAATTGATTTAAGGGGTATATTCTGTTATGAGGTCTTACTTCATGATTTCAGTCATTGTATAGTGGGTTTGGTGTATCTAGCCAAGGAATAGTTACCAGGAGATTAGTACCGACCATAGTAGGGGAGATGGGGATGATTATTGGTCATTGGTACACAATGTGTTTAAAAATGGGAGATAGGTACTTGGGGATGACAAAAATAGAAAAAAGTATTGAATATTTAAATTTTGGAAAATTATAAATTTTAAACTTATATTTGGTTATATGATTGTAAAATGAACAAAATAAAATACTTACTGAAATGTTTAAAAATTAAAATAGTTAAAAATTAAAATTTTAAATTATAGATTCTAGAATAGATGGTAACACATGATATTTATATTTGAGTATTGTATTTTAATGATGACAATTACAAATCAAAATAGGCATAGTAAATATCAAATGTCGAAAAGCAATAGACATAGACGAGATATTGGAGTGATATCTAATGATTCATCTAGTGGTACATCAATAGACTCAGCCAAATCTTGCAATGTCTATGCCATCAATCTCCAAGTCCTCAACTAGGATGCTCTTGAGATGCTCATCACTTTAAGGATTTGGTTCCTTTGTAAGAAATAGAATTGATGGTAAAATCATTGTGGCCATTCGTCTTAGTCATCTCATCTTCCAAGGCACTAGCTGCTCTATCAAATAGAATTTTGTCCTATTTCGCTAGAGGACCCTCTTTTTAGCTTGTGTCTACATAAGAGAGGAGATGAAGTGTGTTATGAATGTATACCAAATTCTCTGCCTTCCTTGACCGTCGTTGATTTATCTTCAATGAATGAATTAAACCATAAGTTTTGCAATTCCTCTCACAACATGAAGAACTAGCTACTTGTATGAATAATTGAATTGCTAAAAATTGCAATTCATGTGCTTCATCTCCATGGTTGCATAACCAATATTTTGTAATTCTTTTCACAAATATCATAGATGGCTTCCATATTAGAAAAGTTACCTTGCCCACTTGGAAACTTGTTCCATTGAGTCTTGATAATCAAAGCATCCTCTCCTTGGCTATATATATTTTTTACTGTATTCTAATATCCTTCCGTTACTTCTCTATCTTTATATGTAGTCCTCTTCTTGGTGAGTTCTGCATTGTACAGTTTTGGATTTAAAGCACAAGAAACATAGTGAAGAGGTGTGTGAAGTTTGTTCCATCTTCCATGCATTTTTATCCTCTACGAAAAGATATATAGGTGTGTTAAGTTTGTTAAGTCTGTTTTTTTTTTTTGATACACAAGTTTTGAGATTTATATTAATTATGTAAAACTAAATACATTCGTCTGCTATGCAGGTAATATTTCCACCGACTTTCATTACGAAAACCCGACCCAACCACCATCACCAAAAAACCATCCCAAAGACCTACGAACCAGTCATTCATAGCATATTACCCGACCACCGAACAACCCAACATCATCTCCAAAATTGGCCTTGAGGAATCGGCCCCAGCCAAAAACTAATAGAACCCTAACCAACAAGAGTACCTCAAAATGGTCATGAACATGCCGAGCCGACAAACCCACTCAAAGGAAACACCAGAATTCACAGAGAACAAAACCCTAAAAGCTACCAACACCACCACCCACAAAGATAGAAATTATCACATAAAATTGTTTAAAATAGCGAAATCTTCAAATTCCTTTACCCAAACCACGCCACCCGTAGCCAACAAACCGAAGAACTTCTTCAGAAACACGATTGCCACTACTGCCACCATTCTGTGCTTTACTGGGGCTAAGCCGCTCAAATCAAGTAGGAACGAAAATAGCTTCACCGCCTCATCTGAATCCCGAAGAATTTCAAGGTTGCATGGTCTCAGAACACCTCTGCCCTCAACAACAAAGCCCAACACTTCATCGACGCCACCCGCCAAATCTTTGTGGAACATCTTCACCAACAACAATTTAGCCTCGGCCTTAGATACCCCACTGTCCAAGAGAGAGGCCAGGAATCAAGAAGAGATGTGAAGATTATCTCTTCCAAATTCCTTGTTGGCCAAATGACCAACCCCCAGAATCATTTTTGTCGCCATCAAAACTAGAGGGTCCCCATTCGTGAGAACGCGCTTCAAACACTGGTCCTTAATTTCTCTGAAAGAGGCTTGTCTAGATGTCGACCTCAGAGAAATATGAGTGTTCGCACCAAATTTCACTACCCCATCTATAGAGACCTCGATGACAAAACGAGATCGCTTCGCCATTCTCTGTACCTTGCACTCATAGAGGCCGCGTCGAACTCCACTACCAGCCAACTCTAGCTCCACAAAGGAATGATGAAAAAACCATTAATTTGCCAACTTAAACCATTGAGCCAATTTACTGCCAAGTACCTAGCCGCTGCCATCTTAGCTAGTGAGTACCTTGCAAACGTGCCCAAGCAGATCCGCACAGGACGATCTCCAGGAAATTATGCCTAAGAAAACCTCGAAAAAGAAGGAAGAAATGATGTGGCAAGACCATGTGCTCGTCATCCTACACACCCCCTCCACTGTTCCCCTATGTCCTCTCACTCCGCCACCATGTCATCCAACAAACCACCTTGTTGTGCCGATGGGGAGAGAAGAGAGGGGGGGAAGCCCACCCAGCCACCCACAAGTTTGTTAAGTTTGTTATTCTTTTATTCTTTCACAAATAAAATCGACTTCTGTAACATACACCTTTGATTTTTTTTGAAAAAACCCTGTTTGCTGTTTTGCATGTTCAATGAGGTGTTTGTGTTTGTTTCAATGTGTTTTCAGATGTATGCAGCATAAAAGATTGATTGCAAATAACAAGTAAACACTAGATAATAATGCTTATCAATAGGAACCCACAATATACATCAAAGTATTCATTTCAGTTTTGAAATCAGAGTATTACATTGAAATAATCAGACCTGGTAAACATCCATGGCAGCAGTAGTGAAGTGTAATATTGGCATCAATCAACTCCTCAGCTTTGGTACCAAAGTCCTTACTCTCCAATGCCCAACCCACTAAAATCAAACAACGATATTCAACATTAGAAATCAACACATTTGCTGGTCTCAAACTGGAAATTTGCAACAACAAGGGCGTCCCTCCTAGAAAGGTTCAATCCTCTCTAAAAAATCCAAATCTCAACCAAAAATTGCAAACTTGTACTTGAAATAATCGGCTAGAGATGAGTCTTCCAATTGAACAATACCCATTTTGATATCTCAGTCCATCTCAGAGCTATGAGCAAAAACGTGGGTTCAGGTCCAGCAAAGTATTACCTAGAAAATGATATCAAACACACCAAAATCTTCATAAAATCACTCCAAACTGAAGACTAAACAAACCACACCAAAAACTCCTCAAAGGTACGGATAAATTTTCGTTTTCAATCAACAAAACTCAATCTCTGTCAAGCTCTATATGATCCCTGTCGTGGAATCACTCACAATCTGACTAGGGTGGATATTTCACCACTGAAATCAGCCCATACGAAGAGGGTTTCCATCCTCAGTTTGCAGACCAAGCAATTTGGAAGAAATCTAGCAACATTCTGTTATGTTGCCAAAGTGGAGATGTGCAAATGAGAGCCAAAGTGGAGTTATAAAGAAATTAGGGCGATGGACTTGAAACTTTCCTCAATTCTCTCCTAAAATCAATGCCCATCCTTGAGCTTGAAATATTGAAACATTTTAATTATCTCTCCTTCCTCTCTAGGCATCCCACTCAAGGAGAAATAAAATATTAATAAAGCTCTTTTAAAAACCCCTCAACTTAAGTTTATAAAATAACTTTATAAAACAACTTTAGTGACTGAATAAAACAATTATCAAATACTTCCACCTTAGGCTCTCCAAACCATATGAGAAATAATACTATTGCGCACACAAAGTCCTGAGACCAACTCCCCCAAGAATGACTTACTATAACTAGCACTAGTAAAAATAGTAAGTGTGCACCAAACGCCAAATTGAGCAAAACTAAAGACTAGTGAAGAGTACTGTGACCAACTGAAGATAGCAAACACCATAAACCAACCACTGCTATAAATAGAAAGATGCCCACCAACGCAACTGCCACCATTGCCAAAAATAGACACTGCATTGAGCCGCAGAGCTGCTGCTAAAAATAACACTGCCAAAAATAGAATTTACTATAAATAGCATACTGCTAAAAATAGTGACTTCAAATGCATTTTTGAGCACAAATCAGGCAACCGTCACAACTTATTAAAAATAGTAAGTCCGGAAAAGGTTGTCTGATGCAGATGCATGTCATACCATTGCGAAGCTATCTGAAAACCTAGAAAGAATCCAGAAACCAATTCAGCATGCGAACTCTTGATTGAAATGCATGTCACGTCTCTCCAAAGCTTTCTGAAAACCATAGTTGCCGCGAGACTGGTAGCGGTACCGGTATGACATTTTTTTGAAAATAGGAGACGGGGGGTACTTGGAGACTCCATTTTTTTTTAATATAAAAATTAATAATATATAGAAAATCTGAAAATATAATGACATTGAACTTTCAAAACAATAGCAGTAGTAAAGTTTAAGAATGAACATTAACTTTAAATACACAAAATTCAAATCCAAATGTCATTGTCACATTGTGTCAAAGAGTCAAAGACTTCATACTTAAAATTCCATAATCATAGTTTTAACTTCTAAGTTCACATTTGACATTACAAATTTGATTACATATTGAAAATCAGAAATATTGATAGTTCGATTGGCTGATAATAGATATGCAAACAAAAAACTAAAATAAAAAATCTATCTGATATCTGATATCATCTACATCACATCAATATCATCCTTGTCAAGGTCCTCAGTTATGAGGCTCTCCAAATACTCATCACTCTCTAACTCAGGTTCCTCTGCTGGTAGTAGAACTAGGGGTAAATCAATAAGGCCATCTGGTTCAACCACTTCATCCACTATGGCTGCAACATCTTCATCAGGTGAAATTTGGTCCCATTTTGTTGAAGGACCCTCATTGTATGCAGGATCTACACGAGAGAGAAGGCGAAGTGAGCTATGAATGTACACCAGGTTCTCTGCTTTCTTTGACCCCAATCAGTTCCTCTTTAGTGAATGAATAAAACCATAAGTACTCCAATTTCTCTCACAAGATGAAGAGCTAGCTACTTGTGAGAGTAATCTTATTGCAAATGTTTGCAATTCAGGTGTTTCACCTCCATGGTTCCACTACCACTCTATAGGGTCTTTCTTTGCTCGCATATCATATAAACCTTCCACGGAAGAAAAGTCACCATGCCCACGTGAAAACTTATTCCATTGACTCCTTATAACTGGTGCTTCCTCACCTCGGCCATATATCTTTTTTATTGCAGCCCAAAACCCCTTCATTACCTCTCTATCCTCATATGGAGCCCTCTTATTGGTCTCTTGTATATTATGCCATTTAGGATTTAAGGCATAGGCAACACAATGAAGAGGTGTGTTAAGTTTGTTCCATCTTCCATGTAACTTTCCTTCTATCAAAGGATATAGTGAAGGATCTTTTGCATCTGTTATTTGCTTAATTCTTTCACACATGGAATCTATTTCTTCATAAATTTCCCCCAAACATGGCTTGTCTGAATCTGCAAATTTGATCACCTCACATATGGGCTGAATAAAGTCCACAACAAATTTAACATCAACCCAAAAACGGTCATCAAGGATCATACCTCTCACCTCAACTGCATCAGTTGATGTAGATTGCCTCCAAGTTGCCCATGTTAATTTTATGTGAACAGATTAAATGCACAGAAAATAATTCAAAATCAGAGATAATAACACAGCATATACCCTGGGAAAACCCTCCTCTTGAGGGAGAAAAACCCAGCAACAAAGATCTCTCTTATATTTGATGTAACAATGGCAACTTTACATATTACAATGGGGTCTAACACAAGACCGATATTCAGCACTGGCAAGATGAAAAGAACATATAACAGTCTGCCAATTCGTACCTGTTATATATGAATTGACTGTCTACAAAAGTAGCATTTGACAGTACTCACAAACACTAATGGTTCTCAACCTGTTAGATATGAATCCGCATCATAATGCTTCGCACTAATCTTCACCCTTGAATACTTGACATAGTTCGCACTTAACACAGATCCGATATGGCAGAGTTCGCATCTAACGCAGATCCAATATGGCAGAGTTTGCATTTAACACAGATCCGATATGGCAGAGTTCGCATCTAACACAGATCCGATATGGCAGAGTTCGCAATTGTTCGCAGTCTCTTATTCGCACATGACAATTAGTTCGCACTTGATACAATATTCGCACTTGATAATACAGAGCTGAGATGAAAGTGAACGAGCTTCTCTAGATGATTACAAAGGATGAATCAAGGTGAATAAATACAAGAGAATGGGAGAGAAACATCCCTCAAAGACTTTCAAGTCGGCCTCTAAGAAATCACGAATATTCTTTAATGATAGTCGGCCTCAAATAAATATTAAATGTCTTCTAAGAATTTCGAATCCTTTTATGTCGGCCATAGTATGAAATACAAAACAATAAATATAAATTGAATAGCCAACGGCTATCATTCAATTTATGTCTTCCACGAAAGAGGTGAGCTGGAAGGAACTACCGAAGCTGCTATAACATTAATAGCCCATGCATCACTAACAACCGTGGAATACAAAGCACCTTTCACTTCACAAAGACGGTGAAGAAGAATAAAATAAGAAGCAAACCTTGTATCAACTGGTTTGAGAAGCTCCACCTTGGCAAATTTTCGATAAATAGCTTGTGTTTGGTGATGGTTGCATATAAACATTTGAATTTTTCTGCCCTTTTCTATGAGAGCTGAAACCCACTCAAACTTGCCAATATCTTTGAGTGCATTATTCAACGAATGCACACAACATGGTGTCCAAAATATATGCTTGTATTTCTTTTGCACCAACATACCTGCTGCTTTACAAACAGGGGCAGCATCTGTAACAATTTGGACTACATGTGATGCCCCTACCTCCTCAATGCCATCACATAGCTGGTTATAAAGATACTCTGCATTTTTTTCATGCCCCGAACAATCCAATGCCTTCAAAAAATAATGCCCTTTGCTGCATGTTACCATGATATTAAGTAGTGGACGGTTTCTAGTATCTGTCCACCCATCCATCACAATACTGCATCCTTCTGAAACCCACACTCTTTTCAATGGTGCAGTTTGTTGCTCTAATCAAAATTTTTCTTTATCAATTAGAGTAGTACGAAGCTTTTCATACATAGGTGGTCTATATCCAGTTGGTGCATTGCTGATTGCTTGGACCATCTCTATATAGAAAGGTGATCGAGCAACATTAAATGGTATTCCATTGGCATAAAAGAAGCGTGCATGCATCAACTGCTTCTCGACCTTGCACATCAAATAATCTTCCAATGGGGTTTGAGCTACCAATGTGTGGCCTCTTGTGAGAACTCTCTACTGCTACATCTCTTGAAGACACATCCACCTCTACCTCTCTATTGATATTTTGATTTTGATTTGCAGCAGTGTTTGTTGAAGCATGAGAGCTCATATTAGAAACTTTACCATTAGCCCTTTCTTCATCCCTCGCAGCCTCATATCGATCCACCTCATTTATACAAGGATCAACACCTTTTCTAGGTATGTGAAGGAAATGAGCCCTCACCCTCGTGTAAGTACCTTGCCATGACATTGGGCATAATTTGCATGAGATCGTGGATGTTCCACCTTAACCCTTCGGCCCCTTAACACGATCAACATACTTCCACAACGGATACAAGCCTTGTTTGTTTCCCCCACTTGACATTCTTGATTCAATGATTCAATTTCTACATAGAAACAAAAAACAAAACGACATTATGATTAGACTTTAGAGTTTAACACAGTAGCTATAGAAAGAAAAATTTAAAAATTAATAGCTGCACCATTTAATGGCTGTAGCTAAAGTTATGAAAAGGGAAACAAAGAAAATTCAAAAACATGAAAATTTGAAATGGTTGTAGTTAAAGTTCTGAAAAAGGAAACAGAGAAGAACATGTCTTTGAGGAAATTATGAAAATGAATCATGATTATTGATTGCACAATGCACACAGCACACAACACACTCAACAGAAGACTGAAAATTGAAAAATGAATCAATAAAATTATAAATCTGAATCAATGCAAAGTTGGAGAATCTGAAATTTGCTTGACAGTCGGGATGAACTATGAAAATAACATGGTATTTACTATTACCGTATTGGCTTGTGGAAATTTTTGGTGATATTGATGCTATACTATATTACTATTTTTCAGATTGTTTTATTTAGCATCCCCAGTAATCTCAACAAGAGCATTGTCTCTTGTTGAGACTACTGGTGATGCTAAATAAAACAATCTAAAAAATAATAAACACTAACAGTCACTAACAGGGAACAGCCTTGCCCAGACGGAGATGGTCTACTTCTAGACGGAGAATGCCCATAGGCCAAGCAAATAAAAAACCAGAAACTAAATTTTTTAAAATACTATAAGATACTAAGATGTAAGTCATAAGTGTAATAAATTAATAATGTTATTAGTAAGTAATATATTACTTACCTCAGTCACAGTGCTGTTGCCTCTCCAATCTAAGTGTCGTCGCCTCTCCAATCTCCTCCCAGTCGCGCTAAAATGATGCCTCTTTTGAGTCTTTACCTTTTAAAATCGTGTTTTTCATGTTTTATGCCCTCAAAACGGTGGAGACTTGGTGGGAGACAGGGGAGACTTTTCGAGAGACGCTGTTTTTTAATTTCCAGAGACTTGGGAGACGGCGGGAGACTTCGTAAAAGTTTCCAGTTTTTTTTGCCGTCTCAGGGGACTGGTGCGGTACCAGAGACGCGTCTCAGAGGGGGGGAGACGCGTCTCCTGACAACTATGCTGAAAACCTAGAAAGATCTAGAAAGCACACTGCCAAATTCCTGCATGCAAACCCCTAAATCCACAAAAGAAGCCTCCTAAAAAATAAGAGACCCTAATTCTGCCTCTGACTAGCCTACGGGCATTCAAAAATAGGCTAACAATCACTGGAAAATGTAGTGCTAAAAATGGGGACATTATAGTCTGCCCTTCCCAATATTACTTGTCCTCAAGCAATGCCACCACAACTCCAGAAAAATTTAAGCTGATCCATACCAAAGCAAGTATGATCCCAGGGTCCCAAGTCTATCTCAGAAAGGACCCACCATGATGATGCCGCAACACTCTGATCACATCAGTGAAACCATCTTGCCAAATTTGCACTGGCCTCCCATGTAACCATAAAATGCTACCATCCATGAAACTCAAGTTGAAAAACCTAGAAGGACTGAAATCAATACCTCGTAGTATCTCTTGCCCAAACAACTCTGAAAAGTTTATATTAGCAGTGCCTTTATCTATCTCAATGCTGGGCATTAGGAAGGAAAATCTGCTCAACTCAAAATTGTACTCCTCAGCATATCTCCTCAAGGTGTCAAGTAGAGCCATGACTACAAAGGTGGGAATTTAGCTAACCAAAAGTTATGTTCGTGGTGGAGAATTGACCATGATTAATTACTCTTAGCTTGTAAGATAATTTCTTAAAGCTTTTCATCTATGATTTTGTTCTCTTAGTATCAGTTTAGTTGTAATTATGGTTAATATCTATACCAAGAAAGTGTATAGAGGTTGCTTTATTCTAAGATAACCTATTTGCAAGTGAACTGATTCTATTATCAGTAGTTTTGATCATAGTAACATTCCATTTTCTTCGCATTGACACAGCATAGTAAAAGTATAAATGGAATTCAATTAATTGGGTTTAAACAAGAAAATGCAACAAAAACTTGGGAGCTAAAGAGCAAAGTACTAGTTGTAAATATGGTAAAAAAAAATAATTTTGCTATTTCATGTAAAAAATGCATAGAGATAAAATTACACATAATATCTTATAAAAATGCTAATTATATAAAATTGCGTATGATAAACTAAACTATTTTATTCACTAAAGAGAGATTATGTAAAATGCTGGTCCTAAAATAGTAGGATATTCTATCTTGGAATATGGCCCATCATTTTAGGGACATCCCTATGTTTAAAAATTAAACACTTATTAGGGTATAAAAGAAAATCCTAATTATGGTTTAAGATGTAACTTGTACAAAAGATCTATTCAAAGTAATGCTTAAAGAAATTTTAAAATGCTCTAGTGCTTAGAAAACATTGTTTACTCTACCCATATTCTGTAATTTTTTCCTCAAAGTGTAAACTTTAGTCCAAGAATGTAGGTATACATTAAAGGAGATTAAAACGACATTTTAAAAAACTTGGGAAATGGCAGGAAAATTTGGTGGGTTATGATTACTTGGGGTTACTTGGGAGTTTTTTGGGTGTTACACTACTATGGTATTCATCTTCAGTAACATGACCACTTAATGAACATATTTACTATCAATGTTTATCACGAGTAAGCATTTTAGTTCTCATCTTTTGATTTGAGACAAATTAGAACAAATGTGTAGTAGAACCGATCTTTGAATTAGAAGCAGAAGCTCTTTGTAAAACAAAAACTAAGCTACTATGAACAATATGTACTTGCTATTCACAATTTTACAATGGTTTTATGTAGTGATTCACATTCATGCTAGATAAAAGTAAATGTGCTTTCTGGATTTAAAATAAGGCACAAAGGTTGACACACTTCAACACTAGGAAAAAGGTTTTTTTATGCATTTTGACTGAAAGAAAACCCTAAAATTACATGCTTACACTATTTAGCTAAAAAAGAAAAGATTGAATAATGCAAGTGCACATAAAGATTGGATAAGATTAAATCCAAAGATGTGAACACTTTGGTAAATTGAATTGGGAGACCAGTACAGAGTCACAATCTTCAACTTTAAGAAAACCTGCAATACAAAGCTTGCAATTTTCCAAAAGCAATTTAAACTCCCTTAGCATACATAACACACATTTCAATA
This sequence comes from Sequoia sempervirens, assembly GCA_007258455.2. Lineage (NCBI taxonomy): Eukaryota > Viridiplantae > Streptophyta > Pinopsida > Cupressales > Cupressaceae > Sequoia > Sequoia sempervirens. The sequence goes on from VDFB02105785.1 coordinate 12,347,070, forward strand.
GCAATTTAAAAAAGGAAAATAATAAATTCTATTGAATGAATATGAAATTTTGGATAAACAAAATTGAATAGTAATTTCAGAAATATGTAGGGTGAAAATTACCACTGATAAGTGCAAAATGATATTTATAATGCTTACAAAGCTATTGCATGAAAATAAATAAAAAGCTATTGCTACTTCTACTTTGAGAACAATTGATTGCATGAAATGCAATGTTTATTGCAAAATTCTATCCTGTAACACTAAAACTAAAACCATGCAATCTCTAGTTAAGTCATAGATTGGATTTATACAAATTATGACTTTAATGCTCACATCTTTCACATTGGAAGAGGTCTAAAATTTGATAACTCTAGGCTATAATTAGCTAATACTAAAAATAGCATGAGCTTTATATTGCTCTAGCTAAAAATAGACATTTAGATATGTAGCTTTTCCTTTGATCATGTCTAACCCTTTGAAAAACCTTGAAAAAATTTACTTTGACATCTTGAATCCCTTTGATAGGTGCACTCTTCTACTTTACACATGCTCTAAAACACTATAAAAGAGACTTTGAACTTGCACATTTGATTTCTTTTGTATAAGTGTGCACTTTATCACCGGGTACACAGTTGACAATGGGGCTTTCAAAATTTGATGTGAGCTAAAAAGTTTCTTTGTTGAGGTGCATACCTACACCCTTGACGTTCACCTAATAATTAGATTTGCAAGTTGTCTTGGTGAAGTGTGTGCTACAAATCCTCATGTACATTTATCTATTGGTTTTGAATCTTTGCATTTAAACTTGAGTTTTGCTTTATAAGGTATGGCCTTGCCCCTAGGCATGCACTTGATAACTAGGTTATTTTGAGCATTGAATTTTTTCATTTTGTGAGGTGCGCCTCTGCCTGTAGGAGTGCACCTAAACATAGAAGTATTGAGTTTTGAAATTATTTCAATTCTTTTAGGTGCACCCTTCACCATCCGATATGCACTTGACAATTGATGGCAAATTTTGACAAAAAATACTCTTTACATAGGCACGCGCTTATCCTCTAGGCACACATTTCTATGTTGATTCTTACTTTGAATTACTTCCTTACAAAGGTGTGTGTTTGTATACCTCCCATGCGCTTGTATAATGACATTTCAAATTATTAAATCTTCAACTAGGTGTGTATTATCTTGTAGGGGTATGCTCATGTTCATGATTTGTAAATTCTTTCTAAAGCCTCCAGTCTCCCTTGATCAAATGTACACTTGAACTCCCTCATGCACTTATGCGTACTAGTTTCCATTGTGAGTTGTGCCTAGCTTCCATGGTGTGTTACTATACATTGGCTATCATTCATTATTTTTCCCTTAAGTGCTTCAATGAGGTGTGTGCCAAGGCCTTTGGTGCACACATGTGACATGCCTTAGAAATTTTCTAAAAGTTTCTCGATGTCCTCTAGTTATAGAGGCGTGCTTGTCCTTAAATAACACTTTTGATGTTGTATTGAATTGGTTCCATTGTTAGGTGCAGCTAGGTTTCTTGGTGTGCACTTGTGCACTGGCCTATGTTTTGAAGGCCAAGCATCCTTTGATTAGGTGCATGATTCATTCTAGGCACAGAGTTGTGAATGGCGTTTTTAAAATTTTCCTTGAAAATAATTCTTGCATGGTCAAGGGTGCCCCTAAGAACCCCACACACATCTTAATATTGATGTATAGAAATGAAAAGTGCTCATTTTACCCATGCCTTAGAACATTTTGACATTGAATCTTTCTTACTCATTCAAGTGTGCCCTTCCTTGTTGCTCACGCGCTTGGCCATGCGGAAGGCAATTTCTGAAAATCACATCTTCTTTGACGATGTGTGCCCTTGAGCTCCAATTTTTGACAAACCTCTCTTTTGAAAGCTTCGTTACCTTGACATGAAGAATGATTCAGAAACTCTCAATTCCACAATTGTACAAAGATTAGAAAAGGACAACGGATGATAAGACTTAAAAAACTAAACAAGGCCTGAAACACTTTGCACGTAAGACCATTTAGGATTATGACTTTGACTTGAAACTTGACTCGATACAATTTTCTTTTATAGATACAACATGAACAAAATACGCTAACAAATTGTATATTGTACACTAATGTAACATGGTTTAGAGTCTAGACTACCAGAATTTTAATGATTTTTATTTTTCATACCAAGGTCTCAAGCAAAGAATAATCTATTTGAGGTGGATTATGTGTACTTGCATTTGTAGCCTCAAGGAAATAGTATCAAATTCTGTTCTTTAATTAATTATTTTGCTTTTCCTTTTTTTTTTCTCTAGTGGATATCAATAGTTCTGATCTTCAATAGCATGACAACTTAGAGAACATATTTTTGTTATTGTCTTTCACATGAAACAAAATACACTTGTATGTTGTACCCTAAAGTAGCATAATTTAGACTTAAAGAAATTTTAACTATTTTTCCTGTTCATACCAACATCTAGGTAAAAGGAAAATCTATTTCAGGTAAATTAGGTGTACTTCCCTTAGTGCCCTGCTAAAGAAATGGTACTAAACTGTGTTCTTTGGCTAATTATTACTTTTGTCTTTTTTCTTTTCTTTTCTGTCTAGTGGATGCATGGAGAATCTACATGCAAAGCATTATTAAACAAGCTACTGATGAACAATATCAAGATTTACGAAATCGTCAAAAATTAAACCCTGAGCTTGATATTAAGCGACAATCGATTTCCAAGTCAGAGCAGGTTAGTTGTATTTCATTTCTGTCAGCCTGTAAATTGAGTATAAAGTTATCTTCTTCATTTTTGCATAAATTCGCTTCATCATTGAGAAATTACTGTTTTACAGAGTTTAAAACAACAAATTCTAGAGTTGGAAGGGCATCTTCAGAATCTTGAGATCAGTAAATTTGAAGTGAGTGATGGCCCCAGAAGGGCACAACAGAGGCAATTTCAAAATGCAAGGTGTGAAATTGCAACGAAATGGTCATTATAGCATACATCTAGAAAGGATTCAATTTGTTGAGGTTTTGTGATTCTTTCTAAATTGTATAAGAAACTGGCTAGAATATGTGAACTTCTTAGTTCTTTCTCTCAAAATTGAAAACGTGCTTTGGTCTTAAATTTAAACCAGATTCCAAGACTATGGGTTGTGTAGTTTGTTAATATGCTTATATCAGAGATGCTCTACATTACTCTTGGAAATCATCCATAAATATGAAGATTGTGTGTGTATGTAGTTTATTAATATGCTAATATCAGAGATGCTTTACACTACTCTTGGAAATCATCCATAAATACGAAGATTGTGTGTGTTTAAACTTTAAACTTTATAGCAGAGTTTTAGGGGAAATAAGTCATGACTTAATTCTACACCTGATTGTGCTTATAAGCAGCATAAGTAAACAATAATGAAAATCAGCCTGAATAAGAGTGAGGTAGGATTCAATTTCTATGTTTTAATTTTTTATCTTATTGATATAATTACTTATGACTCTACAGGTCGAAGAGGACAATGTACACTCTTTTCTAGACACTTTTGCACTTTTATTTTTGGGAGCCTTGAAAATGTTTCTATTTTGTTGATTGAAACATTTCTGGTCATATGTTTCCAATGGCTTGGATAGAGCAAGGGGAAATATAATTAACCAGAGTCTAAGTTGTTTGAAATGATATTTCTAGGGATGCATTTGAGAGGTGCATGGGAATATTTCTTAAGGTATACATACTTGGGTTTTATCTCCCAGTATTTTGGAAATGGTAGTCCCTAATTTTGCATTTGGGAGATGCATGGAAATATTTCTTACAATGTACTTGTTTCTTGGATATTTCTACAGATTGTTTTGAATTTAGGATTTTTTTGTACTCTTTATATAGTTTTTGATTTGTCCTGTTTTGTATGTGAGATTAACGAATGGCCTTAGGAACTATTATATGATTTAACATCTCTCATTCACACGACTTATCATTTTTTCTGTAACTTACAACTATGTATTTATCTTCCAGCAAATCAGAATATCCATTCACTATGTTATTATCTTTTTTTTGCATCGAATCATCTATGCCTAGCCCATTTAGTGTCTCTCAGTAACTTGCACTGCGTCCAGCTCATTTAGAAGCCATCCATTTCCCTCCATTGGTGCACTATGCTGTTGTCTCACCAAGGCTTTCACTGTCATAACTGCTGGCTTTTGATATTTGCACTGTTGCAAGCAAGAATAATACAAAGGAGTTAGCTGCCTCTCTACATGCTATACACTCTACTCTATCATGTATTTATAGAGTATAATGATTGATAAAGAAGATTATAGACAAAAGAAGTCTCTAAGAGAGAAAAAGAAGCTTCTAGAGGAAGCAAAGATTCTAGAATAAGGAGGCTTCTAGAAGAGGGTAGATACATAGAGATATGTGCAAACTGTTAGAGGCCATGGGACCCCACAGGCAAGAATTAGCTGAAGGATCAATCTAGTCAGATTCAGGGGCTAAACACTTGTCAGGGGAATTTTTCATGACGGCCATCCATTCGATGTTGCCCTTCAAATTACAAGGTGAAACACACGTGCATAGAGTCACACATGTTGGCTTTTGGGGTACTTATGATCCAAAATTCATAGGTTTGTGTTAATATCCATTGGATTGTGTATGAACTTGGATTATGTCCTAACCTATAGTTCTATATGTTGTGTATTGATGTTTGTGATTATAATGTGTAGTTAGATAATTAGGCGTGGTAGTTGCTAGGGGATTGTTGCTCATGAGAAAAGAAAACACTGGCTTATATATGCTAATATAAAAGAGTTATAATCAGGGAAACCCGGGGATGCACTCCCCCCCTCTCCCCGCTCCCCCCCCCCCTAAAATGCCTTGTCCCTATCCCCGGGACGTCCCGGGTACAAGGGGACGACAGGGGACTGTCCCCTTTTTTGCAAAAAATAAGGAAACGTCCCCGAAACGGGGGGACGCCGTTGATTTGATGGGGGACGGTTGACCGGTCCTGGGGACGGTCGGCCGTCCCCCACGTCTAAAGTGGTTTTAAACTCAAAAAAAAGAAAAAAACGCCCTTGCCTACGTGGCATCTGTGGGCCCCATTGTTTTTGACTCTTTTATGAGGAAAAAAAGACCTCTCTAAGCTCTGCGGTGGGATATTGATCCCGAGGATGTGGCCTAGGTAGATGAGGAGGAGACAACTGAGGGTTTGGTTGGGGTTCCGTTGGTTGAGGAGGAGCATCACAGTGGCAGTGACTCAAAGGATGACTTTGATTTTGATGCGGTTATGAGAGATGATTAGGGCCAGCAGTGATCTTTGTTTATTCATTATTGACATACGATAATTGTATTTTGATTTTCATAGCAAACTTTAAAACTATATGGCAGCAATGTAGTCTTTGGGCATTTTGATATAAGTTTATAAATTATAACTTGGAGGTTGTTTCATGATTCGTGTATGTTAATTTTGAATGCGTATTGAGTATTGGCATAATGTTGAACACAAATGTTATATGTTAAGGTTCTATAATGTATATTATGCATGCCTTATCCATGTTATCATATGAATATTTAAAATTTCCCTATATTTTAAAATTTTTCCCTATACTTTTATATAGCTGTCCCCCGCCGTCCCCAAATTTGGCCTAAAAAATTGGAAACTTGGGGATTTGTACCACCGTCCCCATCACGGAAACTTGGGGTAACACTGGTTATAATCCTTCCCCACATAATATGTTTTTTTCCCATGTTCATTTATCTCATTCCGGGGGTAGATTTTAGTGCTCTCTGGTTCTATAAGTGGTATTAGAGTCATGTTGAGAAAAATGCAGGAAGGTTGAAAGACATGTTCTATTGATTCCATATGTGGCTGCTCCATTTGTACAATTTTTGCAATTGGCAGCAGCAAATGTAAATCTGTTTTTCATTGTCTGCCTGCACATTTCGTGCCAGTGCATTCTATGTCAGCACCTTCTTACCATAGGTTGTGTTGTTGTGGAGATCTAATGCAATTTTTATAAAGAACTGATCAATATACAAAGAAGGAGATTGTCTGATATTTAAAGTATATGACATTCTGGAAGGAGATATGACAAGCAACAATGTTGGAGCATAGGGCAGTGGGACATATTATTTAAAAATAACGATAGAAGAGCATTTGATTAATTTTTAGTTTTTACTTTTTAAACTTGCTTGTTTCCATTTGAAGTGTGGCAGCAGGCAGCACTTTAAGTGCCACAGAGTTTTTTAATAGGTGTGGGTTTTGGGTGAATTGTTTGGTTGCACTTCATATGCTAAAAGAATTCAATTATCTGAAAAAAAAAAAAAAAGAAAGATTTTATTTTCCTTATGAAGGGTAAAGAAAGAAAAAGATATGAGTAAAAAAAGGATGAAGTGATTAAAATGTTACAAGTGTTTGTTTTGGCGGAGCATGAGAAATTTAGTATAAACAAAAGATATAAATCCATATACAAAAACATTGCCAAAGTATTTATATAGAGTGGTCAGATAAGTTGGCAATGGGAGTATATTATTTCATTATGTTGGAGAGGTCATAGGCTCAAAACCTGTAAAACAACTTTTTTGCTCAAACTTCATCCTTTAAAAGTTCATTGTACTCGTTTTTATTTGAGTTTTTTTATTTTTTCTTTGAGCCTAGTGGAGTGACCACTCATTTTGGAGGTTTTGGTACATTCTAGATACATTTGTAAGGTTACATTTTCATTTCAAAATTTCCCATGTGTTTTATAGAGGAATCGTTTGCAATGAATGCATTATCAGTTGAAGACTTGAAATCGACATCTAACTTTATACACAAAGGCACTTGAAATGTGCATCACATTCTTTGATTGTGCTCTTACAGATTGTATTATCAACTACCTTGATTTAATTGTTGAAGCCATTAGTGTTGTATTTGGAAGATAAGCTCTAGGTGGTCAAAAGAGGAGGTTGGAGGACCCAATAAGAGGATGGAGCACCATTCCCATCTCTAGTTAGCTTTTTCTCAAAGATTGGGTGTACTATTTGAGTGGTATGATTGATAATTTTAGGGGAGGAAAATTATAGATCTATAGCTGTAAATCTTAACTTAAGCATTTTAGATACATCTTTTTTAACAAAATGGCTAGTTTGTCCCATATAATGTTGGAAGGAAACCAAAAGTTATTTGGAAAAGGATATAAAACTTGGAAACAAACAATGTTAAGCCATTTTTAATACAAATGTTTAGATTAGCTTGTGTTGGGGCAAGAAACTCAACTTCCAACAACTATAAAAGAATAGGACAAGTTTAGTGAATTGGATAAAGGAGCTATAATGCTGTATTTGTGACTAATGAAATGCTACTAAGAGTATAGATAGATACAAATGTAGTAGGCATTTGGAAGCAATAGAAAGATCTACATGAAACTTTTGATAAAGGTAGAAACCTTGTTTCCTCAAGAGCTTTACCATTTTCAATCAAAATGGATGAAAATGGATCTTTACAAGTTCATTTTGTAAAGACCAAGGAAATTAGAGAACAAATAAATACTATTTGATGGAAAAAGAAAGAATAATTTGTAATGTCACATCCTCAGTGATCACCCCTGATGGACATATTAGTCTATTTAATTCCCATAGGCTATAGTCGGGAAAAGGGAATTAATTTATTTAATTTATTGAGTGGGAAATAAAGCAAGTGATATAAAAGGTGATTTTGGAGTTCATTTGTAGGATGCTTGTTTATTTTCTCAAATTCAATTTTGGAGAGCATCTTGGAGTTCTTGGTCTTGGGGAAAAGAAACCCTACATCAATTGGTTTCGGTGGTGAAACGATTCCACCCTGGCTGGTTTTGAGGGGAGATTACTCAGGTCTTCTATTGTGAGCGATATTGCACAAGTTTGTGATTCTCTTCAGAGACAAACTTGGAGATTGAAGATTATATCCTTTGCATTTGGTGTTTCCTTGCTGGTCAATTGGTTTGAGGATTCTTATTTGCTGGTTGAAGGTGAGAGATTTAGGCGTGGGTTTTAAGGACTATTTTGCACCCTCTATTGCTGGGCGACTACAGTTCCATCAAGCTGGGAGCCTTATACAGATTTCTAAGAGGTCGTGGCATACCTTTGAACCCAGGTGTGAAGGTTATCATTTGTAGACTTGGATGTGAGGGTCTTGCCACGATTGACGGCTACATCCTGTGTGTGGGTTCTAAACTACATCTATTTTTGAGTGTAATGTCAGTTTCAGAGGTGGCGTGAAGGTTGAGTAGGTTGTTGCTGCATATACCTCTCCTAGTGTGGCTATTTGGTGGCTTTTGAAGGGACATGAGGCACAAATTTTGAGCTGTGGGCATATATCAGACATGCTGTGCACATTTTGGGTTGCGTGGAAGCTAAACAGGGACATCAAACTGTTGTTGTGGGAGTCTTGAATAGGGTTGGGCGAGATTGCAGACCTGGGCGTGGTCTTTGGTGCAACTAAAAGCTTCAAACATTCACTATAGTATTTTCCATTCTCAGAAGAGTCTTACTGCTGGTCACTTCCTCATACTTAGAGGGGGCAACGTTTTGGTGCAACCTTAATACCTTGGTACTTATTTTTGAGTAATACCTCTGCTATGTATACAAATTTCTGAGTTGTATCTGCTGTTATAATATCACTGTTCAGAAATACAGTTTGCTAGGGTTTTGTATTGGGTTTGAAGCATATTGAATGAGTTAAGTCCTATGTAAATGTAATGAATGAGCCTTATACAAAAACATGTAATGTTGATGCTATAAATGTATTGAAATTAATATGGTGTTTGCAATTTCATTGCCCTTGGAAAGTTTCAGTTTAGTTAACGTGTTATCTATTTGACAAAATTACCAATGTGTCAAATTGAAATATCGTGAAAATTATTGTCAAAATCAGTAGGGTTTTTTACAGTGGTATCAAAGCTGGTCTTCCTGCCAGCCTGTGTGTTTTGGATGCAAATTTGTATATCAGAAATTTCAGTGCATGATTATTTATGAATCCAGAGGATAGGGCCTATATAACCTACAGGAGTAGAAGGGAAAGAGAGAGCAGTTGGTAGTATATTTGATTCAGGGTCAGAGGAAGAAGAGAATATGGGGGTGATAGGTGTGAATCACTTGAAGGTAGTACCTTGCAGATCTTAAATGAACCTCGCATGGGGTCAACAACAGGTAGTTTAGATCCTCACTTAGTTAATAACTGATCATAATAATGCTGGTAACAATGGTACAAGAGGTACCAATGGGCATAATGGTGACAATGGAAACAACGGGAACAATGGTGAAGGGATTAATACACACATTCCTACTCAGAGCCACACTAGGGCTGTGAGTAGGGTGACTCCTAAACCACTTTTACCTCCTTTTGGGAGGACAGCCAGCTGGTAATCAGGGACAGCACGCATAGGGTGAAGGATTTACAGATTATTTGAGGGAGTATTAGTCTCTTGGTGATGAGTTTCATGCAACAATGACTACAAGATTTTTGTGCCATAAAATACAGAAATAGGCCAAGGGATCATAATAGGGGCCCTCAAAATTAGGATCTACAGAGTAAGGTTGGGAAGCTATCCATTTCCTCATTTGATGGCTCAAGCAAATGTGCTGCTAGAACATGGGTTCAAAAGTTGGACACTTATTTCTAACTCAACCCTATGCTGGAGACGAAAGCCATCAAGTATGCCACGTTGCATCTAGAGGGTGAGGTTCACGAGTGGTGGTACCATGGGCTAGTCACCTTGGGGCATGCTAGCATCACTTCCTACCTAGACTTCACTCAGAAGTTGATGGATAGATTTGACAAGAAGGATTCAGAGTTGCATTTTAGGGAGTTGGCACAACTCAAATAGGGTGGTACCGTGGATGCATACATCTCTGAGCTTCAGAGACTTTCGGTCATGGTGTCAGATGTGTCAGAGCATAGGTTGATTATACTCTTCATTGAGGGTCCATCCGAGCCACTGCGTGGTTGGATTAAGGCCTTCAAACTAGAGTCACTACATGATGCCATTATCGGGGCACGCGACATGGAGAACTCGGTGACTAAAGAGTAAATTTGATTCTAAGCCATTCATACCTTAGAAGAACAAAGATAAGAAACCTTTTCAGAATGAGTGGCCCAAAAAGGACAGGATGGATGATGAGGCTCGTAGGGAGTTGAGGAGGAAGAAGTTATGTTTCAGTTGTAAGGAGCCTTGGGAGCCTGGACATAGATGCATGGGATGCATGGGAAAAGGAAAGGTACACTACATTGAGGTTCTTTTAGATAGTGAGGAAGGAGAGGCAAAACAAGTACAGGGCAGCGATCATAGCAATTCAGAGGATGAGCAACCACATGAGGAGATTAAGAGTGGAGCTATTGCCACTTTATTAGGTACTCCTAGATTCAATTCCTTCAAAGTTAGGGGAGTGTTACAGGGGCAACGAGTTACTGTTTTGATTGACAATGGGGCAACCCACAATTTCATAGATTCGGCATTGGTGACCAAGAGGGGTATTCCTATAGAGGATTTTTGAGGGATTCAGTATGATGGTGGTAGATGGATTCAGTATGACTTGCACACAGAGGGTTCCTTGGTTGGGTGTGACATTGTGCAACTACACTGTTACATATGACTTTTATGTAGTTGACCTGGGTGATACAGATGCCATTTTGGGTATACAGTGGCTTCATTCATTAGGGAAGTATTCACAGAACTTCTAGACAATGGAGCTTAAGTTCAGGGCAGTAGATGGGAAGAAGGTTGTGCTAAGGGGTATGGCCAACGGTTCTCTAAATATAGTGTCGGCTAAGCAGACAGAGAGTACTTTTAGGCATGGGGATGTTGCTTGGGCAGTTGAGTGCTTGATTACATCCAAGGAGACTTCAGATAGCAACTAGCCTTACCATGTGGATATTCAGTCATTGTTGGGTAAGCATGACAAAGTTTTTGGGGAGATACCTCCAAGGAGACCTAATAGAGATTTCGAGCACACCATTGAGCTGGAAGAGGGGGCTAAACTAGTCATAACCACTACTTATAGGCATCCTACGAAATTCAAGGATGAGATAGAAAAGGCGACTAAGGAGTTGTTAGACATGGGCCACATCAGACCTAGCTCTAGCCCATTCGCTTCTTCAGAAGTTTTGGTGAAGAAGGATGGAACGATGCGTATGTGTATAGACTACTGGGCTTTGAATAAGAATACCATTAAGTACAGGTACCCTATACCTAGGATAGATGAGTTACTGGATGAGTTACATGGGGCAGTTTACTTTTCAAAGATTGATCTTCGATCGAGGTACCATCAGATTAGAGTCCGAGAACAAGATATACATAAGACATTCAAGTGCCATTATGGGCACTGCAAGTTCCTAGTCATGCCTTTCGGTTTAACCAACACACCTACTACTTTCCAGTCATGCATGAATCATATCTACAACAAGCAGTTGCATAATAATTTATTGGTGTTCTTTGATGATCTCCTTATTTATAGTAAAACTTGGGATGACCATTTGAGATAGTTAGATGAGGTGTTGGGTATCATGGGAGAACAGTCTTTATATGCTAAGGCATCAAAGTGTGAATTTGGCATGAAGGAGATCTTGTATTTGGGCCATTTGATTAGTGCACAAGGTGTACAAGTAAATCAGGAGAACATTCAAGCGATACTAGATTGGCCACTGCCTAAGTCCCTTACAGAGTTGTGTAGTTTCTTTGGCTTATGCAATTATTACAGGTGCTTTGTTAATGGCTTCTCACAGTTGGGTGCATCGTTGACAGGTGTCACGAAGAAGGGAGCTTTTAGATGGTTAGAGGAGGCTCAGAGAGCATTTGATAGGCTTAAGGAGGTGATGAGTAGTTGTTTAGTGCCGACACTTCTTTATTTTACTCAGCCTTTGGTGCTCGAGTGTGATGCTTCAGATGAGGGCATAGGAACAGTGTTAATGTGGAATAGGCATACGATAGCATTTGAGAGCCATAAGTTGAGGGGACTTGAGAGATTGTACTCCATCTGCGATAAGGAGATGCTCGCCATTATGCATGCATTGACAAAGTTCAAACAGTACTTGGTAGGTGGGAGATTTGTGGTGAGGACTGACCACAATAGCCTTAAGTATTTCTTGGAGTAGAAGGACCTAAATGAGAGGTAGCAGAAGTGGGTTAGCAAAATACAAGCCTATGATTTTGATATTGAGTGCTGTAAGGGCAAGAAAAACATAGTTGCAGATACCCTTTCTAGCAAACCAACATGATGTTCCCTTATAGAGATTTTAGTTGATTGGAAATCTCACCTCTTAGTGGGGTACTGCAAGAACAAGTTTGCTTGTGAGTTGATGGATGGTTAGGTTCACGATGATCAGTACAGGATGGTAGATGATATCATCTAGTACAAGGATAGGATATACTTAGTACCTGAATCTAAGCTCAAGGAGAAGATTATGAGAGCTACACATGACACTCTGTTGGCAGGACATTGGGGGTACTTCAAAACATATAGGCAGATTAGGGAGAGGTTCTCTTGGAAGGGCCTCGAGGACAATGTGTTGTGGTATGTGAGAGAGTATGTGACTTGTCAGTAGAACAAGTCAGAGCATACCCATCCAATAGGGTTACTACAACCGTTACCCATCCCTGAGTAGAAGTGGGAAAGCGTATCTATGGACTTCATCACAATTCTACTAAGGTTCATGGCAGGGTTTGCATCTATGTTGTGGTAGATCGGTTGACTAAATTCGCTCACTTTGTGATTTCTTCAGAGTACAAGGCACAATAGGTAGCAGAGTTTTTTTTCAGAGAGGTTTTTAGACTCCATGGGTTGCCTAAGTATATTGTCAGTGACAGGGACAACGGGTTTCTTAGTGCTTTTTGGTAGGCGCTGTTCAGACTTGTGGCACTGAGTTGACTTTGAGTACAAGTTACCATCCCCAGACATATGGCCAAACAAAGATAATGAATAAATGGGTAGAGGGGTACTTACGTAACTATGTCTCAAGACAGCTAAGGGCATGGATAAAGTGGCTACATCTAGGAGAGCATTGCTACAACACAACTTACCACATGTCCATTGGTATGACACCCTTTCGTGCGTTATATGGTTATGATGCACCTTCATTCCTAGATTTGGCTTTTGGGGATAGCAGGGCTCCCAAAGCCAAAGATTGGATATAGGAGAGCCAAGATATTGTTAAGGCTCTTAAGGAGAATTCATAGGTGGCGCCAAATCGACAAAAGACATATGCAGATTGGCATAGGGTTGAGTGTAGGTTTGAGGTAGGAGACTTGGTCTTCTTATAGTTGCAGCCAAATAGGCAGCCTTCGCTGAACAAAAGTGGTGTAGAGAAATTGAAATCATGTTTCTATGGTCCCTATAGGATAACCAAGCAAATGGGAGAAGTAGCCTATGAGTTGTAGTTGCTCAAAAACAACAATATTCACAATGTTTTTCATATGTCATGCCTCAAGAAGGCACTGGGGCAGCAGGTTACTTCATTAGCAGAGTTACCTCCGTTGGATGAGGAGGGGCATTTGGTGTTGGTTTCTGAGGAGATAATTGATGTCAGGGAGAGGAGATTGAGGAACAAAGTGATCAATGAATATTTGATTAGATGGAGAGACTTGCCAATGGAGGACACAACTTGGGAAGGAGAACATATATTGCAACAACCCAATTTATAGTTGCTTGAGGGCAAACAATCTTAGGGAGGAAGGACTGTAATGTTCCCTACTCAGTGATCACCCTTGATGGACATATTAGCCTATTTAACTCTAGTAGGCTATAGTCGCGAAAAGGGAATTAATTTATTTAATTGTTTAATGTTACTTGGTGGGAAAAGTACATTTAAAAAGGTAATGTTATTTATTTAATTAAATGGAGTTATAAAGTGACTTTTGGAAATTTTTTAAAAAGTAACTTTATAAAGTCACTTTATTTAATTTATTGAGCGGGAAATAAAGCAAGTGATATAAAAGGTGATTTTGGAGTTCATTTGTAGGATGCTTGTTTATTTTCTCAAATTCACTTTTGGAGACCTTCTTGGGGTTCTTGGTCTTGGGGAAGAGAAACCCTAGGGCAACTAGTTTCGATGGTGAAACAATTCCACCCTAGCTGGTTTTGAGGGGAGATCACTTAGGTCTTCCATTGTGAGCGATATTGCACAAGTTTGTGAGTCTCCTTTGGAGACAAACTTGGAGATTGAAGATTATAACCTTTGCATTTGGTGTTTCCTAGCTGGTCGATTGGTTTGAGGATTCTTATTTGCTGGTTGAAGGTGAGAGATTTAGGCATGAGTTTTAAGGACTATTCTGCATCCTCTATTGCTGGGCGACTACAATTCCATCAAGCTGGGAGCCTTATACAAATTTCAAAGAGGTCGTGGCATACCTTTGAACCTAGGTGTGAAGGTTATCATTTGTAGACTTGGATGTGAGGGTCTTGCCACCATTGACAGCTACATCCTGTGCATGGGTTCTGAAATACATCTATTTTTGAGTGTAATGTCAGTTTCAGAGGTGGTGTGAGGGTTGAGTAGGCTGTTGCTGCATATACCTCTCCGAGTGTGGCTAGTTGGTGGCTGCTGAAGGGACATGAGGCAAAAATTCTGAGCTGTGGGCATATATCAGACCTGTTGTGCACATTTTGGGTTGTGTGGAAGCTAAACAGGAACGTCAAACTGCTGTTGTGGGAGTCTTGAATAGGGCTGGGCAAGATTGCAGACCTGGGTGTGGTCTTCGGTGCAATTGGCAGCTTGAAACAGTCGCTATTTTCCTTGCTCAGAAGAGTCTTGCTGCTGGGCGCTTCCTCATACCTGGAATGGTCAACGTTTTTTCGGAACCGTAATACGCTGGTACATATTTCTGAGTAATACCTCTGCTATGTATACAAATTTCTGAGTTGTATCTTCTGTTATAATATTACTTTTCAGAAATACAGTTTGCTAGGGTTTTGTATTGAGTCTGAAGCATATTGAATGAGTTACGTCCTATGTAAATGTAATGAATGACCCTTATACAAAAACATGTAAAGTTGGTGCTATAAATGTATTGAAATTATTATGGTGTTTGCAGTTTCATTGCCCTTGGAGAGTTTCAGTTCAGTTAATGTGTTATTTATTTGATAAAATTACCAATGTGTCAAATTGAAATATTGGGAAATTTATCCTCAACATCAATAGGGGTTTTTACAAAAATGATGGTAATCAGTCTCAAGAGCCTAGCACCATTATTTGAGCATTTTATTGAAACCCTGTATGCTGATCTAATTCCCTTTCCCTATGCTCATTTTGTGATTAGGTAGTTGGATTAGCATCATGGAACAGAGTTTCTCTCTCTTGTTCAACTTCTTGGGATGAGGTAGGAGAATTATTGTGGGTTTCCCATTGGATTTCTAAGAGGTGGAGGCAAAGGCCAATCCATGCCTATGTTTTCTATTTGCAAACTTTGGGCTATTTCTCTATTTCTTATATCAATATTTGTTTCATTTGTTTTCTATTTGCAAACTTTGGGCTATTTCTCTATTTCTTAAATCAATATTTGTTTCATTTCTTGGCCTGTCATAATCATGCCTAAGAATTCTCTTATTAATCCTGATCCTATTATTAGCCTTGTCATCTGATGTATACAAATCACAATCCCTTGATGCATCTCTCCTACCTGAAGTACCTACCTTTTTAGCACTTTCAAAATTATGCAAAGGAGACATACTTGGATTTTTAGCTTTCCATTGTTCCTATCATCTTCTCATACCAAGAGAAATCACATCAAGGATTTCTTGACTTTTGGATCCTTAATCCTTTTCCATCTCTACTCTCTTGCTTTTGCATCTAAATTTTTCGTCTTCCATCGATAGAGTTGCCACTCCTTAAATTAGGAGAAAGTAACTTCTACATTACAAAGTTTTGATTTCATTCCAATCAAGGACCAAATCTTCTTGGCCGCACTATGCTTATTGATTAACTTGGTTGTTCAAATTGAATGTTGATTCTTAGATGTCCCCAACAACAACGCCAATTTGTTGGCATAAGTTGATGGGATGCTAAACTTATGCAAACAATAGAACAATTGTAGATTTCCTCAAGTCATCAAGGCTCTCAAAACATTAGTTTATTCTTTGTTTTCCTCGGCAATGGTGGCAATGGTGACGTCATCCCACCCTATTGACATCATCATGACATCATCCCATCTCGAGCACTCTTTGTACATGATGACATCGTGCTAACATGATTATGATGTCACCTTATCCTTTTATTGATGTCATTATCAAAACTTTTCATTTGAATCAGACACTAAAACATTGAGAAATTAGCTGATTCAATTGGATTTCTCTGCAGGTTCAGTATAGGTTCTTTTCTCTGCAAATTCATTTTAGTGGCTAACTCCCGCAAAGTCCAGTTGCAAGCCAAAATCTTGCAAACTGCCATCCTAACATGTAGAACGTTCATGGAAGGTGTCACAACATCCATAATTTCGAGGTAAGGCTCTACATACTTCTTACACCTACTCTCCTGCCTTTCATGGATGTCGTTAATGTATCTTCCATGGCTTGCTCAACCACCATAATTGATTTCAACCACTTTCCTACCCTTTGTGGATGCCATTAATGGCCAGAAGTTAGACGTGTGGAGTAAGATTGTTGCCCATACTCTACGAGCACTTCAGGTCATGATTAGACCTGGTTTTAGGTACAAAAAATGATGGAAAGCTATGACATTTTGACATGGCTTCCGCTTGCAGCTGTAGAAGATCATGGATTTTTAGGACCCATAGGCAAGTTTGCACGTTTCCCATTTTTTGGGTGACTTGTAGAGGGGATCTATACAGTTCCTTTTTCATTTTTACAGGGATGGGAAAATAATTTAGAGAACAAAGCAGAAAAAACACTCATACAACTAGGGTTTTTATTTCAATCAAAGGAAATAGAAGAATTTTGTAATTTGGCTATATGGGTTCATCTCAAATGTGTAATTGACATATTGTAATCTCAAGAAGAAAGAATTCAAAGTGTAGAATCAACTTTGAGTGTCTGCATTGGCACTGTGTTTGTTTATGATTAGTTGGCTAGCTAGATGATTATGAAAACCTTGCAAAGCTTTTGTGTGATGTCTCTTCACAAACAATAAAAGTAATGTGCAGGTTTTTCTATTTGTTAAGTAGACTCTTTCAATATTCTACAAATTCAGTTATTTCATTGAATGTGTGTATAGAACCTAGTTTAATTAGGTTTTTGAAGGAAATATAGTCTTTGGTGGAATCTTGATTAAGGTTTCCCTTTGGGATTTCAGCAAATTGCATGTTTGAATAATCTCATGAATTTCCCTATTGGAATAGGCATTGATCTTCTATAAACTTCACTTCTCATCACCCCAACACCAAAACAATTCATTAAAATCACTTTCTTTCAGTTGTGGTTTGGTAGTTTTTGCAGCTTCTTGATATAAAGGCAAACCAATAGTAATAGTAAATTTATCCATTTCATTAAACCTCATAGCTGATAAGTTTGAACCTGTAAAAGGTGTGCGACCTTGATTGTCAAACTAGCACATAGGTATGTTGTGACACTAATATTGGGATACATTGTGTAATGAGTACAGTGTGTAGCAAGGCAAGTATTCAGTTGTAGTGTTATCAATTAATTTAGCTCCCTAGGGAAACCCCCCTTGGTCTTGCAAAGCCAAAAGTGAAGGAGGTCTTACCCACCTCAACAATAGGTCCTAAGTTGACCAACTTGAACATAGGTTTCGTGATACTCTTCCTTCCTAGGTTTGACACCCTTGGCACTTGCTGGACTATCCAACCTTAGGGATTTGGAGTCCACAACTTAGGTCATCAATAGAGAGGACATGTTTAACCCCAATGGTACTCTTGACAAAGTCAAAGATTGTGAGAGATATGAAGCTGCCAATAACTATCTCATAAAGCCTCCAATTAGCAATAATGAGAGAATAGAAAATGCCAATATCATGCATTTGCTAGAAAAATAGGTGACTCAAGAATTAGTCAAAGGCCTTATTAAAGTCTATGAAGCAACAAAAGATTGTGGAAGATTGGTGACGAGCTTCCTCAATAATAGCCTTAAGTGTGAAGATGTGGTCAATGGTATGTTTAAAACTAGCATATGCATGAGCATGAAGATCACCTTTCTCCAAGTACTAATAAAATTGCATATCTAACACTATGGCAAAAAGTTTGGCAAAATGTATATGTAATGTCCCCTTTTTCCGAGTGATCACCAACAAGGCCATCTAGCCTATTTTATTCCCATAGGCTATGATCAGGGATTATTATAAGGGAATAAAATAAAATTAATTATTAATAATTTGTCCAAATAAATTAAATCATAAGGATAACTTTATTTTTAATTAATTTAATTAAAGTGACTTAAATAAAAAATAAAAATTATTATAAAGTCACTTTATTAAATAAAGTGTTCTTCTGTGGATAGGGGCAAATTACAATGGTCCCTCAGCCATAAAACACCCAAAAGTGTAGTCTTGAACCACAAAGTTCGAAAAAAAACTGACTGAGCAATATATAGATCCGAAAAAACAAGATAGTCATGGGAGCAGGGCAAATCACATAGGCCCTTGAGCCAACATTTGTGCACCCAAACAATTTTTACATTTAGTGACTTTTGAAAGAGGGATGTCAATCATCCTCATTATTGCAGCATTTGCAATCATCCGAAATAGCACCAAATACCAACTGATCCTTGATCACCCTTGCAATTGCTTCTAAGTTCTTATGAATTTTATGTTTCTTGGTCATCATCTCATGGAAATGTTCTAGATTACAATCAAAAAAAATTTGCTTGTTTTTTTAATGTTGGGTTTAAGGTGTCTCAACCTTTGAGTCCTAGCATTAATTAATTGATTATTAGGTGCATATTAAGTTATCCTAATATATTAAACTTTTTAAGTTGCCATTCACTTTGTGGGTTCTATTGTTGAGATCATAGAAGCATAAATCGGCAAAAAATCCTAAAAATCGCGATTTTGAAAAAATCTGGTTGGTTGCCAATTTTTTCACAGGAAAAATCCCGATTTTTTCAGCAGTCAACGCCAGTGAAAAAGTCGTTGAAAATTGTTAAAAAATCGAGATTTTTCGAGCAAAAAATCTGCAAAAAAGGTGAAAAAATCGCGCGGGAAAAAAAACCTAAAAAGTGACGTTTTTGCCTATAAAGACGATGTGTTTCTCCGCTTTCAGTAAATATCGAGGGTTTCTCAAGTTGGCGAATTTTTTTGAAGGCGTTTGCTGATTTGCGGGCATAAATCTACTCTGAGATTGTGGGTTTCTCATCGGCGCAAATTTCTGAAGGCATTTTTGCTGGTTTCTCGGGTTAAAATCTCTGTTTTATTTGCTCTCTATATCTCTATGCTATGGAAATGAACTTGAGTTTTTAGAAAACGTAGGTTTTGTCTATTTTTCTACATTCCTTTACATTTTTTTTTCAAATCTGATTTTTTCCTGATTTTTTCACGATTTTTCAAAAAATCTTGATTTTTTGGTTTGCCGATTTTTTCCCCAAACGATTTATGCTGCTATGGTTGAGATGGCATTGGAATATTCCTATTTTTTAGGAAGTTGGCACCCACTTTAGGAGGTCCCATTGTATAGGAGGATGATGTCATATGTTCTATATTGGTGAAAAACTGTTTGGGCAACTTCCTATATTGACTTGAGAGTCTCAGTTAGTAGTTACTATATTAGAACTGAAGAGGAATAAAGCAATTTTTTGGCTTTATCTGTTTTAAGTGCCTAGGATATGGGTAAGATATAGCCAGGATATGGATAAGATACTTTTCTTGGATATGGGTGCCCAAGATGAGGATAAGGTTGTTTTGGTTTAGCAGGTTGATTTTAAAGCTTATACTTTTTGAAATTTTGTAGATATTGGATTTGTAAAAGATAGGGGATGCTTTTTTGGGCACTTGCCTTGCTCATGTATATATATATACTTGTTGTGTTAGCTTATTTTGTAAGAAAGGTTAATTATGTCTTGAGCTATTGTTATGTTGTCGAAATTGTTCCAGATTTTGAATATAGTGTTGAGAACTCTTGAAGAGCATAAGTTCTGTTATTGTACTGTAATCCATATTTACTTAATAATATGATTGAGTTGGGTGTTTGGGGTGTGGTTTTTTCTCGAAAAGGGTTTTCCCACGTAAATCCTGTATTATGGTTTCATTGCTTAGTTAAATTTGTACGTGCAATCTTTCTATTGTTGCAATAGTTAAAGGGTTTGCAGAATTTTAGCACCCCTCTCCTGTGTTAGATTGGCATAGGGAGTTGTTTCCACATACCCAACTTCCTCATAATTGATGTCAAAGCTTGGCCATGGTATCAGAGCCTAACCAACCTTGATTCTATTGGTGGGTTGAAGGGTTTTTTGTGCTAATCTATTTTTAGTGGGAGTTTTGTAGAGGAAGATTCAATAACCTTATTGCAGGCAAAAGATGGCAAGCACATCAAGTAGAATTGAAATGGAGAAGTTTAATGGCTGTAATTGAGTTGTGGAAACTCAAGATGGAAGATATGCTCGTGGATAGAGATTTGTGGGATGCAATATCCGATACAAAACTAGCCAACACGACTCAAGAAGATTGGGATTTGATGGATTGGAAAGCCAAGGGTTTGATGAGACTTTGCTTGGCTGATTCAGTGCTCTTGAATGTCCATGAAGAAAAGAGTGCAAAATATCTTTGGAAGAAACGTGGAGATGTTTATCAAGCTAAATCCTTGGTAAATAAGTTATTCCTGTGAAAGAAACTTTATTCTTTAAAGATAGAAGATGGAGGATATGTTGCTGACCATATGAATGTATTTAATATGCTTGTTGCATAGTTGAGTTTGGTTGGTGATAAGATTGGAGAGGAGGATTGTTGCATGCTTCTTTTATTTTTTAAAGATAGAAGATGGAGGATTTGTTGTTGACCTGCATGAATGCATTTAATATACCTGTTGCACAATTGGGGTCGGTTGGTGATAAGATTGGAGACGAGAATTGTTGCATGCTTCTTTCTATTATGTTCTTTGCTGGACTCGTGGAATCACTTGGTAATAGCTATCAGAAGTACTACTACCAAGTTTGACATGGAGGAGGTGGTTGCGTCACTTCTATTTGAAGATTGCTAAGGAAAAGATGGATGAGGTGGTTACATCGCTTTTATTTGAAGATTGTTGCATCACTTTTATCTAAAGACGAATGAAGGTGGTTGCATTGCTTACATAGTTTAATCCATAAACACTCATATTGTTCTTCATGGAGTATGGAAAAATTATACCTACTAAAGGAAAATAAATAAAAATCCAAGTCTCTAGGGAGATCTAAGTCTCCTAGCAAGTCGAAGGTGAAATGTTGGAACAGTGGAAAAATTGGTCATATCCGTAAAGAGTGCAAGGAGGAGAAGAAAAAGGAAGGTAAAAATAATTTTTGATTCTGACTTTAAAAAATCCTCTCACGATGATGTCGATGCTTTTGTCACAGCCTTGACAACACATGCATCACAAGATGTATGGTTGATAGACTTAGGTGCTTCTTTCCACATGACCTCTCATAGGGGTTGGCTCTCAAAGTACAAAGAATATGATGGTGGGAAAGTGTATCTAGGTGATGATTCTCATTTGAAGATTGTTGGTTGTGGAAAAGTCAAGATTATATTGGCAGAGTGAAGGGGATTGATGGTGTATTGCATATCTTGGGTTTGGCACGAAACCTACTCTCAGTGAGTAAATTTAATCATTTGGGTGTGCATGTTGCTTTCTTTGATGGAGGATGCAAGATGACAAGAGGATCTATGGTGATGGCTAAGGATTTTCAGATTGACACCTTGTTCAAGTTAGATGCATGCACAACTCAATGCAATAGTTCATTTGACAAGCCAAAGAAGATATCTTTGGATTCTTCATCCTCACTGTCGAATCGAGTAGAGAAGTTTGTATCGACTACATCTGGTGGTTGGGTACTTTGGGTACCTAAGGGTGCTCATTCTTTGGAAATGAAGCTTCTTGTAGAGAAAACAATGTTATGTCACCAAAGACTTGGTCACATTGGTGAGAAGGGTCTTAGAGCCTTGAAAAATAAAAGCCTTGTTCAAGGCCTTGATGATTGTAATCTTGTGGTCGATTTTTGCGAACAATGTGTATATGGAAAACATCGTGTTTTTTTTATTCCAATTCTCATAAGTCTTCGAGGTTGTTGGATTATGTGCATGCATATGTGTTTGGTCTTGTGAATGTTCCTTTGTTGTCTAGATTTGTGTACTTTGTCTCATTCATAGATGACTATAGTAGGACACTTGTTTATTTTCTTAGAAGTAAAGCTGAAGTCTTTAGTTGGTTTAAGGAGTTTAAGGCTCTCGTTGAAAATCAGACTAGTAGAAAGATTAAGTGTTTGAGGATTAACAATGGTGGTGAGTTTTGTCCGATAGAATTTGATAGGTTTTGTAAGGACCATGGAATTGAGAGACAAAAGACAACTCCATAAACTACACAACAAAATGGAGTTGCGGAGAAGACGATGGAAAGGGCTCGAAGTATGTTGAGTGGTGTTGGCCTTGAATAGAAGCTTTGGGCTGAAGCCATAGCCACTGCATGTTACTTGATCAATGGATCTCCTACTCCGGTGCTTGTTGAAAAGACACCTATGGAGGTGTGGTTTGGTAAATAGCCTTCAATGAGACATCTTAGAGTATTTGGTTGTGAAGCTTACACTTATGCTTCGATTGAGAAGAGCTCTAAGTTGGAGAACAAAGCAGTGAAGTTTATCTTTATTGGCTATGTTATCGGTGTTAAGGGGGTACAAGCTTTGGGATCCAGTGGCCTAGAAGGTTCTCTACAACAAAAGTGGATTTTCTGAGAGATGAAATCTTCCACAATTGAGCTACAACCAAAGAAAGAGGAGAAAAAGAATGAGGTAGTTCAGGTACCCCATACTCCAAGGAGAGGTGTACTACACACTCCTATTGGACCTGATAATGAGGAGAGCTCTAGCAGCTTTGAGCATTTTGAAGAAGAACCTCTATGTCAACCATGGTATGCAGGATGAAATTTTGTGTGGTTTTAAAGGCCTATAAATGCATGAACGCCCCTCACACTTCCTCACACAGCAGTTGGAGAGCAAATAATTTTAACAAAATGTGTCAAATACCTAATTTCTCCTTTAATTGATAAATTTGTGAAAATGGTGTGCAGGATAAAGCTTTGTGTGGTTTCAAAGGAGCAAATAATTTTAACAAAATATGTCAAATACCTATTTCTCCTTCAATTGATAAATTTGTGAAAATGGTATGCAAGCTGAAGTTTTGTGTGTCGTTTCAAAGGCCTTAATTTGAGCTTGGTGGGAAGGGTGTTGCCCCTAGACCTGTATGAGGGGCGTTGCCCCTTGACCTTGCTAGGGGCGTTGCCCCCAAACACCCATGAGGGGTGCTGCCCCCTGCACCCCTACACCCCCACCAAACTCATTTGATTAATTTTGTAGCTATATTTTGCATAAAATTTATATTTTTTCTAAAAAATATGTTTTTTCAATAATTTAAGTGTTTTAAGGTGTCGAATTTTTGTCCAGTACTCTTCAAGATTTTTTTGGCTTGTTGAACACTCTCTAAGTTTGAGTTTGCGAACTATGACCTCAACAATTGAGGAGGTCTACACGTGTTAGGTGGCAACCAGAAAGGTTTGGTTATTCAATGTTGGATTCTAGTTGTATTTTTTCTTTGATTGCTAACACTGATGAGCCTAGGATTGTTAGAGAGGTTATGTGTATGAATGATGTAGATTCTTGGATGAAAGCCATGGATGAAGAGATGGCTGCATTGAAGAAAAATGATACTTGGGATTTGGTGCCCTTGCCTAAAGGATGGAAACCTGTTGGATGTAAATGGGTGTTCAAGAGAAAATTTGGTCCAGATGGTAGTGTTGAGAAGCATAAGGCACGGTTGGTCACTAAGGGGTATTCTTAGGTGGAGGTAATTGACTATGGTGATATTTTCTCTTTTGTTGCGAAGATGACATCTATTCGGTTCTTGTTATCACTTGAAAAAACATATGTTCTAGAAGTGGAAAAGATGGATATGAAGACAACGTTCTTTCACGGTGACTTGGAGAAAGAAATATATATGTCATAGCCAAAGCATTTTCTGGTTAAAGGTAAAGAAAATATGGTATGCAAGTTGAAAAAGTCTTTGTATGGTTTGAGCAATCTCCTAGAATGTGGTACCAAAAATTTGACACCTATGCGTTGTCTTTGAGATTTCTAATATCTAAATCTGACCATTGTGTATATTTCAAATCTTAATAATGGTCATATTCTTATAATTGCATTGTACATAGATGATATGCTATTTTTTGGGAATGGTAAAAGTATGATTTTAGATTTGAAGTCTCAGTTGTCAGCACAGTTCAAAATGAAGGATCTAGGTTCAATGAGATATATTTTGGGGATGGAGACCAAAAGAGATAGAGCTATTAGAAAGCGTTGGTTAAGCCAAAGCAAGTATGTGAACTTAGTGTTGGAGAGATTCAACATGACAACTTGCAGATAGTTAGTTGTTCTTGTGATGTTGGGGACAAAATTTTTTGTGGAGGATTGTTCAAAATCTCCTATTGAGATGGAGGACATGGCTAGAGTACCATATGTATGCTATGGTTTGTATGAGGCTAGACATTGCCCAATCAGTGGGATTCCTTAGTATATGGCTAATCCTGGATGGCTACATTGGGATGTGGTGAAGAGAATGTTCAGGTATTTGCGAGATACTTCCGACTATTCCATATGTTTTCATTGTTATCATATTGGACCTCACCATTCAATCAGTATTCGTGGATATGTGGATTCAGATTGGGTAGGTGACATTGATAGCAGAAGATTCACTAGTGAATATGTTTTCATGATGTTTGGTGGTGCTATAAGTTGGATGAGTAAGTAGCAAGTTGTAGTCACTTTGTCCACTGTAGAAGAGTACATGGCAGCTACTCATGCTTGTAAGGAAGCCATTTGGCTTAAAAGGTTGTGTTTCGATATTGGTTTTGATGTAGGGAAGATTATTACTTGTTGTAATAGTTAGAGTGCTATTTGCTTAGCAAAAAAGTCCTACTTTCCATGCCAGAATGAAGCACATTGATGTTCAATTTCATTTTGTTTGCGATATCTTAGAAGATGGAAAGGTGAAGTTGGAGAAAGTTGACACTTTGGTGAATGTTATAGATGCATTGACAAAGCTAGCGAGCACAGAGAAATTCAGATGGTGTTCAAGTTCCATGGGCTTTGGGGCCCTGAGTAGTTGATTGCAGTAGACTCTTGATAGGTCTTCGACAAATGGGAAAATGTTGGGATTAAGGTGTCTCAACCTTTGGGTTCTAGCATTAATTAATTGATTATTTGTATTGAACTTTCTATGTTGCCATTCACTTTGTGGGTCCTATTGTTGAGATTGCATCCTGCATGGCAGGTGATGACATATGGCAAGATCCCTATTTTTTAGGAAGTTGGTGCACACTTTAGGAGGTCCCATTGTATAGGAGGATGATGTCATATGTTTCTATATTGGTGAAAAACTATTTTGGCAACTTCCTATATTGACTTGAGAGTCTCGATTAGTAGTTACTATATTAAAATTAAAGAGGAATAAAGCAATTTTTTGGCTTTATCTGTTTTAAGCGCCCAGGATATGGATAAGATTAAGATATGGTCAGGATATGGGTAAGATACTTTTCCTAGATATGGGTGCCCAAGATGAGGATAAGGTTGTTTTGGTTTAGCAGGTTGATTTTAAAGCTCATGCTTTTTGAGCTTTTGCCGCTATTGGATTTGCAAAAGATAGGGGATGCTTTTTTGGGTACCTACCTTGCTCATCTATAAATACTTGCTGTGTTACCTTATTTTGTATGAAAGGTTAATTATGTCTTGAGCTATCGTTGTGTTACTAGAATTGTTTCAAATTCTGAAAATAGGGTTGACAACTCTTGAAGAGCATAAACTTTGTTATTGTATTGTAATCGATATTTTATTGAATAATACCTAAGTTACCGGTTCGGTTTTGGGTTCAGGTTCCGGTTCGAGAACCCGGTTCGCCGGTTCGGGAAATTTTTTTTGGGGTTGGGTTCGTTTTGGGTTCGGTAATACAAAAACATATAAAAATCAGAAATATATATATTTAATAATAATATAATAATATACAAAATTAAAATTTATAATATAATAATATAATATACATATTTGATATTTCATAATAATAAAATATATAATAATTATATAATATACTAATAATATAATAATATATAAATTTAAAATATAATAATATACAAATTTAAAATAATATAATTACATAATTATATTTCCGATAGTCTTAATCTACTCAATATTTAATATATATATTTATTATTAAACAATAAAATTATATAAATAAAACAATATAATATATTAAAAAATTAAAACATTAAACAATGAAATAATAAATATATTAATATATTTTTGTCTTTAGAAATTAAAAAAATATTAAACAATTTAATTGATTATCATTAGGATTATCAGTTATTAATTATTATTAATTTATTTATAATATATACACATTAAGATATAATTTATATTATAAATGATAAATGATAAATGTAATATTTTTTTTTTAGTTTTAATCAATAAAATAAAATATTTAAATAATAAAATGAATGCCCTTACGGGCCTCATCTCTTCGTGCGCCTGTGCAGAGGTCTTCCTACGTGGTTTGCCTGCGTGGTCTTCCTGCGTGGTCGCGTTTTTCTTTACCTTCCTTCCATGCCTTCTCTGCCTTCCTTTCATGCCTTCTGCCTTCGGCTTCCTTTCGTGCCCTTCACACTCGAGGCAGATAGAATATGGGTTAAATGACGCAGGCGGGATTTTTGCCTTTTAGGTTTTATTTCGCTTTTTCCGTCAAGCCTCGCCGGAATCTCTTCGGAATCGCTTGGGTATGCCACGACAGGCCTTGAAACGGCCGAAATCATTTGTCTGATCTCCGAAATTGCGTGAAAAAGTGTGCTTGGGTGTGAAATTCTGCCTGGGTTCGAACCAGGTTCGAAATTTTCGAACCCTGTCCGGACCCACAGTCATGGGTCCGGACCCTGGCCGAACCCACAGTCCAAAATACGGACCCAAGCCGAATTTCTTCGAACCGGACCCGAATTCCGGACCCGGATCGAACCCGAATCGAACCCGGGGCCTTTAGTAGCGAATCCGGTAACTTAGAATAATACAATTGAGCTAGGTGTTGGAGTGTGGGTTTTTTCCTGAAAGGGTTTTCCCATGTAAAATCTATGTGCTAAGGTTTCATTGTTTAATTGCTTAATTATTTTTGTGTCCAATCTTTTTGTTGTTTCAATAGTTAAAGGGTTTGAAGAATTTTTGCAACCCTCTCCTATGTTAGGTTGGCGTAGGGAGTTGTTTCCACATACCCGACTTCTTTTCACTAAGTTCTTATGAATTTTATGTTGCTTGATCATCATCTCATGGAATTGTTTCAGATTACAGTCAGAAAATTTTTGCTTGGTTTTTTATATCCAAATCATAGAAGCAATAATCTGCAAAAAATCCCGATTAATCCCAAATTTTTAAAAAATTGTAGGTTGGATGATTTTTTTCCACGATTTTTTCCCATTTCAAACTGCAAAATTGCCAAAAAAATGTGTTTAAATCCTGCAAAACAATGCGAATAAAATCACGCTGATTTTCACGTGGAAAAAAAACATGAGACCATAGCTTGTTGCTTACTATTATGCTTTGATAGATTTTTTCCAAGCATCCATAGCTTGTTCGAAAGCACTTGTTTTAGGCTATTAGCCATAGCAGCAAGGCAGTGAACTGTTTGATAAAAATGCTTTGATAGACATGTATGAAAAATGTGTTAGCATAGACAAGGTAGTGAACTGTTTGAAAAAATGCCTCAAAGAAATGTGGTCTCATGTTGATGGAATGCCATGACAAATGCTATGGCAAGCAAATTGCTATGGATTGTCATGGCATTCCATCACCATGAGACCACTTTTCTTTGAAGCAATTTTTTCAACCAGTTCACTGCCTTGTCTATACTATTCTTTACTATTATGCTTTGATAGATTTTTGCCAAGCATCCATGGCTTGCTTGAAATCACCTGTTTTAGGCTTTTAGCCATAGCTGCAAGGCAGTGAACTGTTTGATAAAATGCTTTGGTAGACATGTATGAAAAATGTGGTAGCATAGACAAGGCAGTGAACTCTTGAAAAAATGCCTCAAAGAAATGTGGTCTCATGATGATGGATGCCATGACAAGCAAATTGCTATGGATTGTCATGGCATTCCATCACCATGAGACCACATTTCTTTGAGGCATTTTTTCAACCAATTTACTACCTTGTTTATGCTACCACATTTTTCATACATGTCTACCAAAGCATTTTATCAAACAGTTCAGTGGCTTGCTGCTCTGAGACGACATTTCTTTGAGGCATTTTTTCAAAAAGTTCACTGCCTTGTCTATGCTATTGCTTACTATGCGCTTTGATGGATTTTTTCCAACCATCCATAGCTTGTTCGGAAGCACCTGTTTTAGTCTTTTAGCCATAGCAGCAAGGCAGTGAACTGTTTGAAAAAATGCCTCAAAGAAATGTGGTCTCATGGCGATGGAATGCCATGACAAGCACATTGAGATCACATTTCTTTGAGGCATTTTTTCAAACAGTTCACTGCCTTGTCTATGCTATTGCTTACTATTATGCTATGATCGATTTTTTCCAAGTATCCATTGCTTGTTCGAAAGCCCCTGTTTTAGGCTTTTAGCCATAGCAGCAAGGCAGTGAACTGTTTGATAAAATGCTTTGGTAGGCATGTATGAAAAATGTGAGAGCATAGACAAGGCAGTGAGCTGTTTGAAAAATTGCCTCAAAGAAACGTGGTCTCATGGTGATGGATTGCCATGACATCCATGGCAATTTGCTTGTCATGGCATTCCATCACCATCATGGCATTCCATCACCATGAGACCACATTTCTTTGAGGCATTTTTTTCAAACAGTTCATTGCCTTGTCTATGCTATTGCTTGCTATTATGGTTTGATAGATTGTTTCCAAGCATCCATAGCTTGTTCGAAAGAACCCTGTTTTAGGCTTCTAGCCATAGCAGCAAGGCAATGAACTGTTTGATAAAATGCTTTTAGACATGTATGAAAAATGTGGTAGCAGAGACAAGGCAGTGAACTATTTGAAAAAATGCCTCAAAGAAATGTGGTATGGAATGCCATGACAATCAAATTGCTATTGATTGTCATGGCATTCCATCACCATGAGACCACATTTCTTTGAGGCATTTTTTAAACAGTTCACTGCCTTTTCTATGGCTTGTCTATGGATTGTCATGGCATTCCATCACCATGAGACCACATTTCTTTGAGGCATTTTTTCAAACAGTTCACTGCCATGTCTATGGCTTGTCTATGGCTTGTCATGGCATTCCATCACCATGAGACCACATTTCTTTGAGGCATTTTTTCAAACAATTCACTGTCTTGTCTATTCTACCACATTTTTCATACATGTCTACCAAAGCGTTTTATCAAACAGTTCATTGCCTTGCTGCTATGGCTAAAAGCCTAAAACAGGTTCTTTCAAATAAGCTATGGATGCTTGGAAAAAATCTATCAAAGCATAATAGTAAGCAATAGTATAGACAAGGCAGAGAATTGTTTGAAAAATGCCTCAAAGAAATGTGGTCTCATGGTGATGGAATGCCATGACAAGCAAAACTTCTAGCCATAGCAGCAAGGCAGCGAACTGTTTGATAAAATGCTTTGGTAGACATGTATGAAAAATGTGGTAGAATAGACAAGGCAATGAACTGTTCGAAAAAATGCCTCAAAAAAATGTGGTCTCATGGAATGCCATGACAAGCAAATGCAATTGGCAGCCGCTGCTAGCTATTAGTTATGCAATGTGAAGTAATTGCATAACTGCTTAGGTTGACTTTGTAAAAACTATACTGTAATTGAAATTTTGTCATCTATCAGCATCTAGTTATTAGTTATGCAATGTGAAGTAATCCTTTGAGTTTGAAAGATGTGCAATACAATGTAATCAGATTCAACGATATGAATATAAACTACAAAAATCTATTTTTTACAATTCATTAGTTGAACTCTTTATTTTATTTGCTCTCTATATCTCTATGCTATGGAACACATTCTTGTGTCCCAAGGACTGGCCAAGATCCAGTAGAAGAGTACTCATTGCTTCACGAGCACCAACACAAGGGGCACCATCCATTTGTTTGGCAAGGTCTAGATCCCGAAAACCCACTCCCTAAGATCAAGATTATAGATCCCACACACGATGTATATAGTGAAATTTCCAATGTATGGAGTGAAATTTTACAACATCACCACCTCACCAACTTGCAGCCTTTTGGTGCGTTTCCCCACCGGCTTAGCACCGGCATCACACACACCACAACAATTCTCTCAACTTGTAGAAGATGCCATATCAACTCAGCCCCTCAAGTACAGAAGCAGAGCTACCTTCATTGTACCAACCCCCATATCGCTCACCGAGCACATAGATGGCATAATTGATCTTACCCCTGGAGTAATTCTCACACTCTCAGAAATAGTGATACTACAAGGAATTGTCACATCAGGATATTTCCATTACAAATAGTTCTGCCACCACTGCCATTCGTGATACATTCCCTTTTTTGGGCTCCATTATTTTTATTTTTGGTATTATTTTTCAATTTTTCCTTTTATAGTTGCACTTTGCCACATTTTTGCCAAGACCCAAGTCCAAGTCAGAATTTTGGACTGCCAAGTTTAATTTAAACAACTATTGTCTAGATTGTATTAGATGTGTGCATAAAATGGATCACAGTGGGGCACTGCAGATTCACTTATAACTAATACTGTTTTTAACACCCTATTGCATGCCTATACTTATGTTCTAATATTTTCACTTTCGATTCTGTGAACATGGATTGGGCAACTTGTATTAGGCAATTGCCACCTGTGCACTTGTTGGTTTTGCATAAAGCAATATATAAATTTAGTATTCTAGACAAACATACATGTCTGAACTATAAAACAAACTCCTATAAATCAGTTATATAAACTGTGTATGTAAAAAATATTCCTTTCAGTCTCAAAATATTATCATGAAAATTTTTCACATTCACAAACATAGAGACATGTCTACACATAAATATGCATATGTTCACCCATCGACCAAAATGAGTGACCCTCCCATATCAAGTAATGAATCCATCATGGGGAAATCAATAAACGCACTTGATTCAACTTCTTTAACAATGCAGCCACAACATCAAGTAACTGATCCTCTACCTGAACATTAATTGCATTGCATAATTTTCATCATCGAATTTATATAGAATGATGGTAATGTGACAATTATTTGCAACATCAATGTAGTAGTTGGTATGAATGAAAAATGTAGATCAATATTCTCCTTGAATATATTGGGCTCCATATGAGGAAAAAACAGTCAAAGATTGAAGAAATTTTTGATAAACTTGTGTACCTTCTGTTTTCTGTGTAAATTTTGTTAAATAAAGAAAAGACTACACTGGTTCTTGGAGCTGCATAATGTTGTTACTATGCTGGAGTTTAATATATTCCCTAAAAGTTCTGATTTCTGGTATTTTGACAGGCAACTGCAATCCTTGCAAAGCTTTTATAATACAGTGAACTCACAGCTAGTAGTTGCTGAGAAATTGGCAAGTCGCCTTTCCCAGCAAATGGAGGCTCTAAATATATCTCCTGACAAATCTGCAAATTCAAAGAATGCAAAAAAGGAATCCTTGTTTAAATCCATTGGTTTATCCCCAGATGAAGCTTGCTTCCTGTCTCCAGATTTGAAGAAATCTTCAAATTCATACTCATTGCAGAAGTTTGCATATTCACCATCATCTACTGCAAGCAAGGGAAGCTCTATTCAAAGAGAGTCAACAACGCAGGAACCAGATTCTTTGAGGAGGAGGAGAGATCCCATTGATAATGTAATCCCTCCACTCTCTTGATTTTACTCATAGAATGAGGCCCTCATTAAGCTGGTTTTATTCACGTACTTGTACAGGTTTTACTTGTGAGGACAAGATTTTGTTTGCAATCTTAATAAGATGAATTAAACAATTTCGAATAAATTTGCGCAGCATAAGAATTGATTTCCAAGGATTACTACAATCCCATAGTTGTGAATAAAAGCATAGAGGGATGATAAACAGCCAAGAAATGTATATCATATTTGTTGAAAGATAACTAAACAATGAATCTAATGTGGGAGCTTAGAATTTTCCTTTCGATATATAAATCATTATTGATAATTTCATGGTTACTATTACATTTTTCCTAGAACTGGGTTGGGAACCTGTATGAGATTGTTAAACTCCTTAGTCCACTGGGTTCTGTTTGTCATATCTTCTTAATATATAACTGATTGTAGTTGACATTTCTGATTAAGGCTTATATGCCACATAATAATCCATCTTGACATTAATATTGAAGTTTCAGCTTCCTAAGCCACTTGAATTCATTGCCTTGATATCATGACTTATATCATGACTTACTTTGTTACATCAGAAATGCATTAGCTAACTGTCAATGAGGGAATTTTTTCACCTCAGATTCGTTTTTAGGGTAAATTTTTCTGTTTGTGTTTCCAATTTCTCTTTATGATCGGTACTACCGTACTAGAGGTAGTGCTTCTAGCTTGGTATTTTTACTTATCTAAAAACCAGAATTGTTTTGTCTCAAATAGTAAAACCTCTTTTGTGCTCTTACATTCAAGTGTAGAAATGTTCTTTTAAACAAGCTTAATTTGGCTATTTTTGATAAACAGGAATGGGCTAATGTTGGAACTACAAAGACCACAGTGAAAAGGGCTTCCTTAGCTCCAAGTTCTAGGGCCAACAGAAGTAGATCATCACTGGAGTTAACAGAGAGTTCAATTTCCAAACTGAGGACATCTTCTGCAATGTTTTCCCATGAAGGTTCTCTGTCATCATTAAACCCATCACATATATCTGAAGGAAAGGGTGAGTTTTACAAACTTTCGAGAAAAAATAAATTGTGCTTCACTTCCCTTTGAAGTTAATTGTTTGTTTTTGCATTGATTTTGTTGTCCCTCAAAATGCTTGCTGTGCAGGGGCAAATATTTCAAATGATGCCACTGCTAGTGAATCTGCTGGACCTTCATCTGAATTATTTTTTAAACGGTCAAATTACCATTCACAGTCACTACAAAACATATCAAATCAGGCATCAAATGCTTCAGTAAACAGAAAAAGCGCAGATAAAACACTTGAAAAGCACGATTCTGATGTAGTGGCGATCTCTTCTGTTATTTCTGCACGGCCCAAAACAAGGGCACCCAATAGGAGCCCAACTTCCCATGGACCCACAGTTGGAAGGCAATCTGAAGGTGTGATGAGTACAAAACCAAGTTCAGTAAAGAGCAGCTTGGAATTTACAACCAAACCATCTTTTTCTTTTTCTAACACCAAGACACCTATTGGAAATAGTATTGAGAGAAGTACCTCTGGCATTGATGATGGAACAAAAGTCTTGCAACAACATGAGTTGGTGTCTGCTCAAATTAAGTCCGTTTGTATAAACAATGGAAAAGAAGCAACTGAATTGAACAATGCTGCTTCAGATTATACAGCATCAGATGCAAAATTGTGTGAAAGCTCACAACCTTCTGCTTTGTTGCAAGTATCAAATCTATCTGCATCATCAAAATCCACAAAAGAGGATAAAAAGCCATCAAATGCCGAAGCTTCTGATTATGCTTCCGAACATACAAGTTTATCTCCTACGATGCAATCTGCAAAGCCTTTTGTCTTTAGCATGCCTACAGGCAGTGGTAGTGTATCTCAAAGTGCAAACACTTTGCCTGGGACAAAGTCCTCTTTAAATACTTCTTCAGGTTCAGAGAATAAGTTTACATTTTCTAAAGGACCTTCATTGTTTGGCTCAAAACCACAAGATTCTGTTGTATCTGATGCTGCTTCTCAGCCCAAGTCATTTTCGTTTGGCATGCCATCTTTAGCAACTTCTAGTGGGCAAAACGTGATGCCTTCAGATCATGAAGTTAAAAATTTAACACCTCAAGGTTCATTGTTGTTTGGTTCAAAACCACAAAATGCCATTCCATCTGTAGCTGCCACTCGATCAAACTCCTTTTCTTCCAACTTTTCATCTCTGTCTACTGCTAGTGTGAAAAGTGTAACAGCACAATCTAGTAGCTCTGTAGCATTTCCAGCAGTCACTGATTCACCTAGTAACGAAAGCATCACTCTGGTTTCTGGTTTGGGAGGAGGGCTGGCAGCTAGCGACCAGTTTCAAGCAGGAGGGACAAAACCTTCTGAACTTGATATGTCCTCTTTGGGCACTTCATCATCTAGCCAATTTTCTTCATCTTCCTCTGCAGCAGCAGCTGTCTCCTCCACAGCACAGACATCTGCTTCACCGGTTTCTCCATTTGTGTTATCTTCCTCACAGACAAAACCATCATTTACAGGATTTACTGCCAACCCTACTGTAGCTTCCACTCCAACTTTCTCTTTCTCATCAGCAGCAGCATCAGGTTTTGGACAGTTTTCTGCTCCTGTTTCTGGATCGTCAGGTTTTGGAAGTCAAACAAATGTAGTGTCCAATGTCGCTACATCTTTTGGATTTTCCAATTCTGCAAACATACATCTGACTTCTCAGCAAAGTCATGCTGCTTCCAGCCATGGGCAAAATGCAGCAGTTTTATCCCCTGAGCAGAAAACTCTCTCCTCTCTAACTTCATCACCTTTTGGGCAGAGTATAATATCAGGTTCTTCATCAGCAATGATCTCTGCTGTTACAAATGAGGAAGACATGGAAGAGGAAGCTACTACTCAAACAGCCGATGTAAATATTGGAAGTTTCGGTGGATTTGGGCTTGGATCTGCTACATCTACGGTACCAAAATCCAATCCATTTGGAGGGCCATTGATTACTAGTCAGCCAAATCCCGCATTTTCACTCAATAACCCTACTGGTGAATTATTTAAACCAGCATCCTTCAGTATACCTGAGGTCCAGTCATCTTCACAATCAAGTCCAAACCTATTTGGAAGCAGTTTAGGAAGTAGTGGTGGAATCTATCCTTCCACTGCTTCAGCTAGTTCGTTTGGCCAACCGGCTCACCCTGGCCCTGGGCAACAGGCCCTTGGAAGTGCTTTAGGAGCTTTTGGTCAATCAAGGCAAATAGGGCTTGGTAGTGGTTTTGGAGCAGGCTTTGGTTCTCCAAGTTCACTTTCAGGTAGTGGATTTAAAGCAGCAGCTCCTGGGGGTGGATTTGCTGCAGCTGCAGTTGGGGGTGGATTTGCTGCAGCAGCATCTGGAAGTGGATTTGCTGCAGCCGCCACTGCAGGAGCCAGTGGCTTTGCAGGTGAATTAATGGGTTGTTAAATGCTGTAGCATTTGCATGTGAATGGAAGATGCTTGTTCTTCTAAAATTTAAATAGAAAACAAAATTATTTTGGATTGATATTTCTCTTAATCTTCCTGATAATCATTGTTTAGCATGAGTTTAGAGTACCTATAATGTATGCTTACACGCTGGTATTCTTGTTGCCTCCTTGTTTTAACTTTGTGCCTATTATGAATTTTTGCACTCTGTTATGCAGGAGGGGGCTTCCAGTCGTTTGGTGGGAATCAAGGTAGCAGTGGATTTGCATCTTTTAGAGGAGGGTCAACTGGTTCAACAAATCCACCTCAAGAATTTTTTACTCAAATTAGAAAGTAGCTTCAATTTGAATGATCGGTTGCATGGCATTTCACTAAGCAAGGTTTCTCAAAGATTTCTTATGCCCAGCAATTTGCCTTAGAAAGTGGTGAAGGTATGAGAGTTGATCGCATAGTTCATAATTGTGGTAAAATATTTTCCTTTAAAAAGTAAAATCCGATGCACTCATCCAAGTTATCTTTTGTTGCTATAAATTGAACAGAATATGAAGATCTAGAAAACTACCAATAAAAAATGTAATTCTATGTTATTTAAAGCAACTAGGTATATGTTGCATTTCGAGTACATCTAAGTTATGACACTTTCAAATGCGTTGTTTGACTTGGTGGATGTTAATATGTTGAAGTATTATACTTAATTTTAAATAACCATGCGTTGTAATCATCAGGGTGGTGATTCTGGAATGTATATCAAATTTTGGCTGAAGAACTTCCGTGCTTCAACACAGAGTGGAGTGGAGGAATCAATTTGCGTCCTGTGTTTTGCAGGAATAGTTCTCTGTTGCATATTTGTGACACTATACTGAGGAACTTCTGTGGTGGTGGTAAGAGACCACATACTACCGTTATTGTGTGAGATTTTCCAAAAGCACTTGCCGTATAGATGGACCTGTACAGAGAATATACAGTTTTGCTTCTATATTCTGATTTTAAGTGGAAATGTCTTTGGGCAATGTAATTTCTTTTCAATGTCGCTCAAGGGCAATGTGTACCTCATATTATTATATTATTATTATTTTGTGCCCAAAAAGGATATAAATTATGGAGGCAAAACACACACACACAGTGAACAGTTGCAACAAAACTATTTTGCTGGTTCAAAAATACAAAGGCTACATAGTGGCTAGTTGATGGCAATCTTGTATTAAATTTAAGTGGTGGATGATTCTAGATATTAGAATTCCAGTAATTATGAGACAGAAACATGAGGAAGAGGCGGGACCATGCATTAAGTTCAAAATAATATTTAGGATAGAACAGTCCTATAATTAACTGTCTCATTAGGGTTCAGGGTAATAGTTTTATGGGTATAGTTAATGATAAATTGATATTTATAATGAGCCATAGAAATATGCAAATAGAGGAGGGAACATGTATTAAGTTCAAGATAATATTTTGAAAAGGATATAGTTGTCATGCCCATAATTTTTGAACTTTAAAAAATAAAAAATCTAATTAGCATTGTAATTATCGTGATGAGATAAGAGGGTTGCGTCCTTCCCCATGCATACCACTAGGGCGATGCATTATCCTAACTTAATCAAATTGATTTAATTAGAGATTTGTTATAATAAATCTAACATTTGTGTGATTTAGTTAAAAGACCCAATGATCTAAACTAATGGAATATTATTGTTATTTAAGAATATGGGTATCATTAATAGTGTTATTTGATAATCTACAATTCACTTTTATTCCCACTATTCATACATCATCAATATAATATTTATCTATTGTAATCATTATTCAATACCATTCACAAGAGTAATTATAATAATTATTTAAAATTACCTCTTAACTAATTATTAAATTATCTAAGTTTACCATTTAAGTAATTATAATGGTAACCAAGAATTAGTTAAGTTTACCATTTAAGTAATTATCACATTAACCAAGAATCTATTTAAATTTACCATATAAGAAATTATTACCGTAATAAAGAAATTAGTTAAATTTACCATTTAAATAATTGTTATGATAATCAAGAATTATTAAAATTTACCAAGCAATCAATAGCCTTATATTTATATTATCTTTTACTCCATTATTATACTAATTTTATTATTAATGGAAATATTGTTGAAAATAGCATCTTATAAATACTTTCTAAATAAAAATATTACTTTCAATATCTATTTTGTTTTTAAAATGTGTGAAGCCCGCATTTCTCCATAATACTAAGTAAAAATTATTCTTGTAATTAATGCAGCTATTAGTAATTTATTTAATTATTATTATTATTATTTTTTTCTCCATACTAAAATATTCCAAATTATATAATGTTATTATTGATCACTAATAAAAGTTAACTCTAAAAAAGTAATCTTATTATTAATCTTTTTTTTTTAATTATTGAACAAGAATAATATCCGGCACAACTTGCTGACAATATCGTAATCTTTAATGGTTGGTTGGGTCTTATCCAAAAAAAATTATTGAGTAGTTATTATAGCATATGGATGGATTAGGTTTGAAATCATCCATTTAAAATTTATGCCAGTATTTGATTTAACATAAAAATAAAACTAACACAAAGGAATACATCACATTTCATTTAATAGACACACTTATACACCACATTTATTTGAACTCACAACTAGCTACCTTACATAAAGGCCCTCACAAAGGGTACATATAAGGGATCATACTAGATGTCCACCACCCTTATCCCAAGTCAGATACCCTGTATCTCATACTTGGGGCACAACACATTTACTGGTTTTCACTTCACATGTCATAACATAATACACTTTATGAAATTCACCATATTGTAGAACAAAATCAATTCACTTACATACACTTATTTTTCTTTAAACAATATTCACTTTGCTTCTTAATTTTGTACATATCTACTCGCTTTGCATAGGTAAAAGGAATCACTAGTTGATGCACAAATGCAACTTATGTATATTACTCCATTGTCCTAGAATTTAACAATACATGGTACACCGCACTTCCCATCTTACTAAGTGTTTGACATCGCATATATGATCAAGATCGATTTTCTATATTTATCCATACCATTATTCTTCTTTCATTCAACTATGTTTGTTATGTTCATTAACATATCAATATGGGTAATTCCACTATATTTTTCACAACATGCTAAGGAAAATTTCTCACTTAATAGGGAAGATAGCCAACCATTTTTGAAACACTATAATATGAGAAAAAAAACACACTCAATGCACAACACACATGATAAACCATGGAATATTAGTTCACCCCACTTGTTAATATCTTTTTACAATTCTTGCATTTTGCTATCTAAGGTTGAACTATTTGCTCACATGTTATAATCATTATTTTTACAATCACAGTTCTATCTATAAAAATCCATAGTGACTAAAAGCCTTGAATTTTTTTTATCTACTTTTTAAAATTTTATCCTTTACATTTGGATATATATGTTCTTCCCTCAAAGATTAGGTATAGTTAATGGTATATAATACACAACATTAGTAGAAAGTTGTACAAGTATACTTTAGTGTCCCTTATCTATATAGCTAACTTCCCAATCACTTAATATACTGTGAATATAATTCATTACTCAATTTATAATTTCACTAATTGATTTTTTATTTTTTTGAGATCTACAACTTCCAAGGTCAACACCTAATTGATTACATTACTACTTACTAGAAGGCATGTACTCTTTTCTTATTTTGGTACCATCAAGCCTTCAGTCCAAGTAGCTATGTATAAGGAGTAGTTATAGCGGGTGCCCTTGATAACGTTGTAACTCTGAATG
This sequence comes from Sequoia sempervirens, assembly GCA_007258455.2. NCBI lineage: Eukaryota > Viridiplantae > Streptophyta > Pinopsida > Cupressales > Cupressaceae > Sequoia > Sequoia sempervirens. The sequence continues at coordinate 12,386,262 of VDFB02105785.1, forward strand.
CATATTTTGACAAGGTCTCTTCACCCAAATTTTAAGCTTAATTACTAAAAAAAATTTATTTACACATTACTCCAATCAATTCTCACCAATTATGACTTAGTTGTAATTTATACATTCTCACCTTTGACGCAAATTTTAGTAACCATGTTCTTTCACTTGTTTTAGTCATGGATAAGACAACTCAAAGTTTTAATAGCCGTTGTAGCTTTATTTAGTTTTAGTAGCCGTTGTAGCTTTATTTCCCAGCTGTATTGAAAATTCGTCATCAAAATGCCTTTTTTGTAAATCTGAAAATTCCTCCACTTCAACATTTTTTGAAACAATCAAATCTGAGATATTTATTACTTCCTCTAGGTATATCACTAATTGGCAATGACACAAAATTCTGATGCACACAACCATCATCATGCATATGCGCAACAATATGGTGGATGATGAAGCATATTCACTCAACAGTGAGCAAATCTCAGATCTACTGGAAATGGAGTTTATAAAATATGCACATCAAGATTCAAAAAATTCATTTCTAGCATTAATTGATTCAAATGTACACAATGATGACTATGTGGATCAGGAATTTTTGTCATTACCAGTTAGTCATATGAGAGGGATATAAATTTTTTCAGGTTTGGTTGTCTTAGAAAAGGTTGATATGACATAATTTTTTGACTTTCAAGAGAAGTATTCTGATGATGGATTTTTAGTACAGCCGGGAGATCATTTTATAACACATAATAGTGAGCAAAATAATGAAGAAAGTTGCATTGAATGTGCATACACACTGAATGTTGAAGATGACGGAAATCTACTTCATGATGATGGAGAATATGAACTGCAAAATGGTGAAAGGAATTTTTGTCAAGCTGAGCACAATAATTTTTTGAAAATTTTCAATAATAGCGACAGAGTGGATTACATGAATATTCTCAAGGGGAATTTGATGAAAACAAAACAGAGCAAGGTGTTTGATAGGGGCAAATAGGGGCAGTTATTTCTGGTGGCATTGTGCCATCAGTTATGGTATGGTTTTTCAAAACCATGTTAGCTCATGATATAAAAGAGTTTCAAGTTTGCTGCTCAAATGGATAAATACTTGGTCTGCTCTTCCAGTGATCTAGATTCTTGCAATGATTTCACAATCATTCATCCCTAGATGGAGGCACTATTGGAACCTAAAATTTCATACAAATTTTAGGGTTCCCATAATGTAAAATTGGATTTTAACACTCAGATAAATAATTGAAAAGATAGCCTGTGGAGTACATTTAAAAAAAAAAAAACACAACTTTGATTCTGGTCATTTTCATGCAATGCCATCTTGCAAACATGTTCCCCTACCCTCAAATAACATCTAGTGAAGTTTCATGGCTTTTGAAGATCATTTGATCAGTTTTATAAAGCAGTATTGGAGGCTACTTGACTCATTCAGATCACAATGCAAGAAACAAATCTTGATCATTATCCGCTTCAGTCTTGATGTGTTCTTGAGGAATGCACATTAAATGTATTTTCCAAAGGATTCCGTAAGGTTGTCTATCTTCTCAGGTAAAGATGATTGTCATTGTGGAGCACGTGTTATATTACTTTCCAAATGCATTTTAGAGTACAAGTTCAATAAAATTGAATGAAGCTGCATTTAGCACTTGTTTTGTCAACTTTCATGACAATGAACATGGAACTCTGGGGGCCATTGGAATTGCAAAAAATTTAGATTTTTGGCACAGCAAGAATTGGTCAGGAGGATTTATTCATCTCTATAAACTTGTGGATGATGGGAGATAACTTAAACTTCTGCATAAAACACCAGTCGATGGAGTACCACTGGAATTATGTCAATTCCAAGGTTTCCTATTGGTTGGAATTGAGCAAGCACTGATAATTTATGATTTGGGCAAAAGGAAATTACTTTGGAAATGTGAGAATAAGCTTTTCCCTAATACAATTGTATCCATTCTTACATATGGGGATCGGATTTATGTTGGAGATATTCATGAGTCATTTCAATATATAGAGTATTGGTGAGATGAGAATCAACTTTATATATTTGCAGACGATTGTGTTCCTCGTTGGTTAACACCTTCATTGCACATGGACTTTGATACAGTGGACAAAGGTGCAGAACTTGCACTTGTGCATCTCTATATCACTAGAAGGAAATGTTGTTTGATGGAGAACAGACCTCTTCAAATCTTCGTAGGTGTCTTAGTTGCCCTATGAATTAACATAAGATGAATGTATATTGTTGAAGGGTTATTGAAATTTCCCAAGGATACGAGTATGAAAAACAACAGATGAAATCATTAAGAAACAAATCAATAAAGAAAGATATCAAAAAAATGAATGTTGGATAAATTAAGGATATTCCTCTAGATTTAGACAATGAAGAAGCAGATGTACCAAAAGAAAAAGGAAAATAGAATATGATTGAAGCAATCCAGAAACAAGATATTTCAAGGCAAGAACCAAACAGGATGAATGTTGATCGTATATAAACATTAATCAAATGAGCACTGTTGAACATTGTTTTAGAGCCCGCAGACTTCATGAAAAGCCACAAAGATATTGGGTCATTCGGTGGATTGCCTGAAGATGGAGAATATTAGCACACTAATACGCGTATAGGCAAGCGACGCAGGAAATAAGAAGCAATATACCCACAGTTTGGAAGCTCGATGGCACATCAACAATTATCTTTTGCAAGCAAAAAAAAAAAGGGGGAGTACATTGGGAGCAATGAAGGCAAAGATCGAGTATAAGATTATTGATCGATTAAAACAAGGATTTGGTTCAAATCAATTAAATTAAACACACAATGAAATAAAACAGAGGCGGGATCAAGTGATTCTATGGCACAAAATCGAGGTGTTTGCGGAGAAACTATTTAAGCACATTTATGGAAGCGCAGAAGGAGAAAACACATATTGGTTTTAATAAAAGAGAAAGAATTTGGTCGATACCATGACACTCACAAGATTTAGAAGTGTTGAAATCCAACGGGAAGTAGTATTTCATTGCTTCGCAGGAAGAACAGAGTTAAAAAGCAAAAGCCCTAAGTGCATATCTAAGAGAAACATAATCGAGGTAAAGTCTTGCCAAGTGTGTTTGTCACACCGATGAAAGAAATGAAATGAAATGAAAAATTTTAATGACGTCCACGAGGCCAAAGAAGCCTAAGGGACCCAAGATCAGCACAAGAGCCACCCACAAAAAGGCCCTAAACAGATTGTAAACTCTGTTCGAGATCAACCCTCCTGCAGTGAATTTTGATGATGAAGTTAGCAGCTTTGTCTAACCTTGATTCTTCAAACAGAGTATTTAAATTATCGACCTGCACGGTGTCCCCATAACTAGCTCGGATGTCTTTATACGCTGAGCACTCCATGGTGAAATGCCATTCCGTCTCCACCATACCCATGTTACAAAAACGACATTTTCTATTTTCCCACTCCTCTTTAGGAACCACCCACCTGCCCGTTTCGCACCTAAGATGATGTGAACTAGTACGCAATTGAGCAATCAACATTTTTGCTTTCCATTTGATATTCGCGCCTATATAGGCCTTTTCTTCGTGGTCCCTCGTGGGATTGAATTCTTTGATATAATAATCCTTTTTACGTCCTACTTTTTTCATCCATATAGCATATTTAAATTTTTCTCACATATTTTTTTATTTCTTCATTTGTGTTTGGGCATTCATGCATCTCAACATCCCATTTTTTCATCCATTTGATATTTTGTTTCATCCAGGTGTTCTTTCTTCTAGTTAGCTCTTCTTTCATGATTAACTTAGGCCACCGATGACTCTCCATATTCTGGACCTTCTTTAGGTAGCTTAATAACCGAATCATCGCCGAGGCCTCCAAGGGAAAAGTACCGGTCTCTACCAATAAAATCTCATACGGCACTGTAGTCTTAAGCTTGAGGCTGCTTATAATTAGATGTTTTTGTATTCTTTCCACTTGTCTCCATTTCTAGTCTGACATATTGCTGCCCCAAATTTCACACCCATATAGAATCACCGGAGTGACAAGAAGCCCAAAAAGTGTTCTTTTAGTTTTCCAATCCCATAATTCAACATTTCTACATCTATTTTGCAGAGAGTATAGCGCTTTCCAACCTCCCTGAATTCTTTTTGCTCTACATGTTTCCCAACTGAGTTTGTTGTGAAAATCAAGCCCAAGGTACTTGTACTCGTCCACTATTTCCAACGGTCTACTTTCAAAGAGAAATTCAATTTGCTATTTTTTCCTCCGCAGCGAGAAGATCATTATTTTGGTTTTGCTAGTGTTCACTTGCATCCCGACCTCTTGACAAAACGTTTCAAGAGCCTTCAAATGCTTTCTCAAATCAAGCGCAGTTTTAGCAATTAATATGAGATCATCAGCATATAAGAGCAATTTTATTACAAAATTGGCCAAATGAATGCCATTCCCACCAACCTTGTCTAACCATTCTTCCAACTTATCAATGTAAAGCCCAAATAATGTTGGGGAAAGCGGGCAGCCCTGCTTGACACCAACATCGCTGCCAAAGGATTCTGACATACCATCATTGGTTCTGATTTTAGCTCTGACCTGCTCGTAGAGTCTATGAACAGCTGCCCTAAGCTCATGCGGAACTCCCAAATCCTCCATTCTCTTCCATAACTTACCCCGTGGCACCGTGTCAAAGGCTTTTTTAAAGTCAACAAAGCAACAATAAGCTTCATCGCCTTGAACATCCCAAATTTTCTTGATCAAGAATCTAAGGGTAACCCCATGGTCAATAGTGGAATGTTTGGGCCTAAAACCAGCTTGTCCCTCAGCCCTTTTTCCCTCTTGTTCAGCCCAACTGCTAATCCTGCGCTCAATCATGCTTCCAAAAAGTTTTCCTAGAAGAGGATTAATCATAATAGTGCGGTAGTTTGATGGGTTATTTATGTCACCACTTTTGTGCAAGGGAATAACAACACTAGTGGTCCATCCTTCCGGAAAGCCTTCTTGAATAACCCTGTTGAAAATGCCCCTGATACAGGGTGCAAGGACCTCGATACCCCACTTTAGATACTCTGCTTGCAGCCCATCAATATCTTGTGCTTTCCCACCTGCCAACCTTCTTATGCCTTGACTAACATCTTCAACGGTGAACAATTCGATGGTTGCGTTGATTATTGGAGGTCTATGTTTATCCTGCTCGCGCTCATAAAGAAGTTTTGCATAGTCTAGCCATTGCGAGCTTGTAATATTATTTTCCATTTGTTTTCTTTTCTGCTGTAGCTCCTTCCAAAATTTCTTGGGATTGTTCTTTCCAAGGGTAATCAGCTCCAATCTTCTTGTACTTACATATTTTTCTTTTTTACTTCGTATCACCCTTTCATACTCTTTCTTGTTTTCTATTGTCATTCCCTCCTCTCGGAGCTTCCTTTTTGTTAACTTGCACTCTTCATCGAACCATGGGTTTGCTGGGAAAGTATTTGCATTTCCTCTCTTGGGTTTACTCCTCTTACACTCATCCAAAGCTTTGTGTATTAGAGGAATCAATGTGTTCTTGTTTATTGAGCGCTGCTTTATGTAATCTGATTTTTTTCCAGATTCCTGAAAGAGATTTTTGAGGGCATCTTTGAAAATTTTCTGATTTTCTTGAGTCATGAGAATCCTTCCCTGTGGGGGGGCTTTCTTCTTGCTGATAAGATTTTGCTCCCCTTGCTGCTTGATTATGTGGATGTCAAGTTTTACATATATTGGATTGTGATATGATTTCAACTCTATTGGATATTTACCAATCACAAGCTCCATTATCCTTGTATAGTTACGAGATAGAATGACATAATCCACCACACTTTGCCCATTTGAGGTCTTACAAGTGATGTTGCCTGATCTTGGCCATGATCTCATACCATTGCATATTACCAAGTTGAATAAACTGCATACACCCAACAATTCTGCCCCAAAGTGCGTGACATTACATTTATTATCTTGAGAGTTTCGTTCCCAAAGTTGATGGTTCTCTTCTTCTAGCCATAACAGATCATCTTTCTCTTTATATTTGCTTTTCAAGTTAAGAGCTTGAGTGTTAGCTGTCCTAGCATTAAAGTCACCTATTAATATAACTTCCCCCATAGTGTTAAACACCGAAATGTCTTTTTTGAGAGAGGCAAAGGGATCTTCACGGTCAAGACTCCTTTTCTTATAAAATTTGGAGCCTTTTGGGGCGAAGTAGCATGCAACCAATCTAATTGTAGTCTGATTTTCTGTTATTTTTAACCATATGTACTATTTGTTTGGATCTTCTTTCTCTACTTTTATATTTTTGTCCCATGATTCTTTGATTAGGACTGCAACTCCACCATGACCTTTTCCATTTTCCGTTCTCTCATTCGAAATTGAGATCTTTTTATATCCTTCAAAATCTAGAATTTTACACCCTTCATGTTCATGAGTTTCAGTAAGGATAATAATGTCTTTTCCAGCTGCTATGGGCCCTAAACCAGGTCCTCTTCTCCATGGATAACCTCTGCAATTCCAACTTACCATAGTTAAATATTCCTAGGGGGCCCCGAGTTCCTATTTTTGGTGTGTGACTCTATTACTGACTTGGGCCTTACCATTTTGCAACCAAGCCCATTTACCTTCACTTCTTGCTATTTTTACCTTTTCCCACTCTTTTCGTCTTTCTTCTTGCTAAGTTATGGTTAGGTCCTCATCAAGGTAGATTTGTGTACCTTTAAGGAACCTCTTGTTCCTTAATAGCACATTTTTGTCCTCAAGTTTCCCCAAGGTAACTCTTATGTGCCTATTCTTGCCACCTTCTATCCATTTTCCAATCCTATTTGCCTGCAAAATAATCCCTGACCAATGAAGTTCATCTTGAAAGAAATCCCTTGCTAACTCTTTTGTGGTTTCTAACTCACCGTAGTCTTTTAGCCCTTTGACAATGACATTCATAGTCCTATCATTTTTTAGTAAGAGAATATCTTGAAAGAGTATATCGGCAAGAGAATGGTGCTCGGGGTGAGTATTTACCGAAAATGAAAGATCACGCCGATGAGAAATTTAGTAAGAGAACATACTAACTTCTTCGGTGAAAGAAGTGAAATCGGTTTAAAGTTCCCCGATAAAGCATGTCACGTCGAAGCTTGAAAAAAGAAGTGAATATTAAAATGAATACTATCGGTGGAAGTAAAAAAAAAAATATTAGATTACGGAATGGTAAAATGATAGATTATTAAATAAAATAAAGGTGAAGAAATAATGTGTTTCCTTCTTGAGATAAAGTATTTCCATCGAAGACATGAATTTTTTCAAAGGGAGTTATAAGGTCAATAAATTGTTTTACCAAAGGAAAGCAAAAGGGTAAAATTTTATAAAATATTTGCACAGAGAAGTGGAATTTTTTCACCAATGGAGCCCAAAGGAGGATAATTATTTTACCCATGTAAAGCGTGAATGACAAAATTTATAAAATATTTATTTTGGGGTTACGTATTTTTCACCAAGAAATTGAAAGAGAAGTTAAATGGAGGGAAAAACATATTTACTGAAGGAGTTATAAAGCAAGTAATTAACTAATTGGTCAAAAGTAAAGATTTCCAGCAAGGGATAATTGTCGAAGTTAATTTTTGTGAAGATGCAAAGACGAAGATTAAAGTTAAATATTTACGTTTGCTGGAAGCAAATAATTAAATATTTTGTTAAACAAGAAGAATAATGAAGCGTTGCATGGAAGAGATATGAAACGTTGTGACCCTAAAAAGGAAATGTATATATGCAAAGTAAAATTGTATCAAAGGATAGATTTTTAGAAGAAATAAGTAGGTTAGGTAATTGAATAGGGTGAACTGTTGCGAAATAAAACATCATGCTATATATTGTAAAATATTTTTAAATTATTTAATGGAGAAGAATACATTTATCTGGTGATCCAATTATGATGTCAATTGTTTGTGATAATAAACCTATTTGTGATGATAACCCTAACTCTAACCCTAACCCTAATCCCTATTCGTGATAATAAACCTATTTGTGACGATAACCCTAACTCTAACCATAACCATAACCCTAACCTTAACCCTAATCCTAACCCTAACACTAACCCTAACCCTAATCCTATTCGTGATGATAATCCTAACCCTAACCCTAACCCTAACCATAACCCTAATGCTAACCTTAACCGTAATCCCTATTCATGATGATAAACCTATCCATGACCCTAATCCTATTCATGATGATAAACCTAACCCTAATCCTAACCCTAACACTAACCCTAACCCTAATCCTATCTGTGATGATAATCTTATTCGTGATGATAAACCTAACCCTAACCATAACCATAACCATAACCTAACCCTAGTTGTCTTTAAAAAGTTACATGGGATAACTCTTTCCTTGTTGAAAAACACGTATTCTTGAAGGGGACAATTGTCTTTAAAAAGTTGCATTCCACATGTCATGGCTATTACTGTGACCTCACAAATTTCTCTCATTGCAATTACCATTAGATTTTAATTACTTTGGCCTAATAATTAGAAGTTGTCAAACGAAAAAATAGGCTACGATAGGTAAGGCTTTGGTCCAAATGGTGGGAACCGATTCATACTATCCGTGGCAACATTTTTGGTACGAATGTATAGAGAAAAAGTCATTTTTTATAGGTAGATGTTTTAGAATTTTTTGTATTACTTATTTCATTAAGGTTATTACTAGCATATTGACATTGAGAGCTTCATAATAGCTTGTTCCCAAAGCGTTTTGGATCAAGTTGATTGACTTTTGATTGCTTTGGGATTGAAGGTCAAGAGGCAAAGTTTTGTGCAATTGATTGTAAGTTTTCATTTAAGTAATTGAATATGGGAGAAATAGTCTACGAATTTTCTATTTAGTTTTGTGTTTACTTAGGTTGAATATGCCAATGTTTACATGGTTTCACTTCTAGTCTAATTTCTAATACTATTTATCCAAGATTATTATTGTATTTTTCTAGTTTCTTTTTGAGTGATATAAAATTGATCTAGTTCAATTTTGATGTATATGAGAATGATTCCAAAATTTAAATCTTCAAATTCAAATTTCAAAGGTTTTACTCATTTCTATTAATTGTTATGAGTTGACTTGACACACAATTTTGTGACATGTTGCTATGTTATGGTATAAAAGAGTACATCAAAGAGAAAATCAATAGAACACACTTAAATCTCTAAAGGGAAAGAAAGAATTTGATCAACATCATTATATAGGTCAAATGCACGTTTGTGTGTGTTATCTTTAATATAACTCAACACCTTAAATCTTGCATGCCAAAGGGTTTGACCCAGGTGAACCCATTTACTTATTGAGATGAAAAGCTCCTAAACAACGTCTCTAGCACCACCTTCACAGATCCATCTATCAAGAAGCTGAAGGAGAGTAATTTTAGGTGCACATTCTAACATATCATTTTGCATAGTAAATATTTGATCAAGTTTGTGATAGTTGAGATCAAATTTGTGACACTTGGGATCAACCTCCATTTTTCTATGTTAGTTCAGATTTTGAGATATTCATCAAATCAAGGTCATTCTTTTCTAGAAGTGACAAATTAATTTAACACATCACCAACATCATTCAAGATTTCATCATTAGTTGTAGAGCTAAGCACTAATATTCCATAATCTTTAGTTTTGACCTTTTTTTCTTTTTAGGGTTTTTAGAATTTTTTAAATTGTATAGTCTTATTTTTAGATGTGATCCCCTTTTTACTTGCGTGTTTCATAGATATATCTTCCTTTAGGGATTTGTGATCCATTGTGTACTCTTTCTTTCACCTATCATACCCACTATTATTTTTTGCCTCTAGGTTTTCATTTGCTAATTTATTTCCAATTTAGAGTTCTTGATATATATATATATATATATATATATATATGGCTTCTTACATTCTTTTATAATATAATTGATTCTAGGGTTTGAATCCACCCTTTATTTGTGTGTAATTGATTTATCTTTATTAGGGTTTGTGCCTCTACTATATGATCTTCCCTTGACCCACACCCACACACCCACCTTGTTCTTCATGTCGATACATTTGTTATGATAGATTCTCATGTTCCATTATCTTTAGCCTCTATTCATGCTAATATTATATATTTTGATATGTTAATATACTTTCTAGCATTTGATCTCACCATCCTTGATTATTTCATGTCCTTTTATATTATACACAGGCTTATATTATCTATGGAGGTCTTGTTCCATCATGTTTGTACCTTTTCCTCTATCATTCATTTATTTATTTTCCTTCCTTCCCTCTTCTATACCCTCACTTTACCTATCCATTAACCTCTTGTTGTTTTTCCATCTGTCTGATATCATGTGTTGCAACTATGATGAGAAAACAACATGTGACATGATTTATGAAAAAATGGGTCTAAAAGGTTATCAGGTTTGTATGAAACATTTTCCTTGTTAAAGACTGGCCACTATCATTAGTAGCTGGGTTATATTTTATTTTATTTTTTTAAATAAGAGTGATAATCTGAACATTTACTTCTTAACAAAAGAACGAGGCATTTTAAAACTGAAATGAAAGTACAACAGATACAATGAATATTTCAAATTAAGAATTAAAATAAACAAAAGCCAACCTAAAGTACTAGTTTTCACGTAGTTTTCTATAACTAATTAAAAATAATTACACTTTTCATTCCATTATATATGATTTCTAATTTGGTTTGAATGGTATGTACCAATAGGTTGAATTTGCTGACTTTTTTCTTGCTGATCAGTTTACAAGCCAGGTATATTTGTTTGTCTGTAGATTGCAAATCCATAGTTTGGATTTTTGGTTTCAATAGGACTATATAACTTTCCTATCTACTTTGTAGATCACAACATTTAGATCTCTCTGGTACATTTCTTTCTACCATGCAAATCACATATTGCACAGTAGCCCAGACAATTCAGTATGCTCAAGCCCCTTCATTTAGTTCCAATACATTGTTGCAGTGCTACCATATTGGTGGAGACTTATGCAGGTAAGTTTGCAAAAACCCATATCATTTTTTTTTATTAGTGGATGTCTCTAAATCCAGCAATAAAATCAACTTTACCAGCAATAATTTTTTTTCCTTAGTGAATTTCTAAAAAATGTACTTATAATGTAACTTTGCTACCACATACAATGTACAATAAATTTAGTCATTTTTGGGCATTGGAGGGAAACTCAAATTATAGTTGAAGAATATATTATCATAGAATAATTGGCTTGTCAAACATGTTAAACAATTAAGGATTGAAATGAAGCCCTGATTTGGATTGACTCAGCTAACCCCTCTATAACAATATGCAACTATGATGTGTTCCAAAAACCAGTAGATGATAACTGAGTAGAAGAAAACAAAATGCTGACTGGAAATAATTTGAGCTTTGAAGGCACTCTCACATTCCTAATTGCTCAACCAAGGTGTCATTTTCCAGGTTCATTTATATTAGATTGTTTAGGCAGTCTCTAAAGCTTTAGTCATTGCATTTAGAATTTGTTTATCATCATTAGGGATCGCTATCCTGGAACAACATTTTGTAAGAGATTGGTACTTGAAAAAGTCATATATAGTTTGCATATATTGTTGTCTCATCAGATTGTATTGAGAGTCATATGATGAATACATTTGAGTATGCACTAGAGTTATGGAAATCACAAAGAAGATTCTTAAACACCAAAAGTGAGTAAAAAGAAATCACATAGAAGATTCTTAAACACCAACTCAACTCATCGGCATTGTAACATCTGATATTTGTCCATAGTAACGTCATGTAGTGGGAGGAAGCAATCAAACTCTTTTGGTTACTTTAATTTAATTCAAACAAGGCTAATTGGGTCTTACAAGATCTGTGTTTTATTCTAAATTATATACATGCAACTAAATCTTAAGATTGATAAAAACCTTTTCAATGTACAAAATAGAAACCAAAACCTTGAAAAACAAAATGATAGTATCCAGAAAGTGAATTGAAGCACACCTGATTATCCTCTTCCATCTTCAACCTAGCTACCTATATAAACTAGAGCAATGGCGACTACAAGATCTGGTCAAAATCCATATTGCATGCCCATTTTAGCACAAGCAGAGAGAAGGATGGGAGAAGTTGTGGATTGTTAAACAACCACCAATTGCATTGCTTGAAGGTTTCTAAAGCCTCTTTAACAAATCCATTTGTGCATATCCTTTAGTCATGGTATTACATGAGATGACATTTCTTAGAGGCGTCTGTCAAACAGTTCATACACCCTGCATGTTCTTTCACATTCTTGCTTGCATGTCTACTAAAATATTTGTAACTGTGGTGCAGTCCAACCCCCTGTGTCTTATCAGACAGAGAAAGGTTGCATCTAGTAATCACACCTCACTAATTTAGAATGAATTAAACAAAGAATTTTAAGAATGGCAACATCATTCACTTGGACACAGCGATAACAAAATGCTAAGAAAATTCAACTTTTATTCATTACTCAATTGGTATACACTTCTTCTGAGAAGTATACTCTTCTACATGCTTGAAACAGTCAAAATGATCAACAATAGTCAAAGTTTCACCACAGACTTCGCTTTTCCCTAGCCTCTCTGTTCCTATGCTTAAGAGAAGATCATGTCTCCCTCTCTCTTCAAACGCCTTTGTTGCAACTCAGCTTCTCCAGACCCGAAGCAACCCCAAAAATAGCCTCCTCTCTCCTTATTCTTGTGATGTCAATTCTCTTTTTTTATTATTCAAACTTGTGCCGATAGAGTGGATTGTAACTTCCACTCCAAGGAAGGAAAGAAGATAACGCATGGAGTAAAGTTTGATAAATGGCCATCACATGACCAAAAGAAGGCACTCCATTTCATGCAGACTCCAACAAGAAACAATGAAAGAAAGAAACGCCAGTCAGAAAAGAAAAACCACTCAGAGGTGGAAGAATGGGAGAAGTGTTCCAACAAGAGTAAATGCCACATCACGGACAAGCCAAGAATAGAAATGGAACCACCACCAGCAGTCAAAACCAAACAAACGAGAAACAAAAGAAAAAAAAACAAAATTTAATCACTTCTTTTTTTGGGTGATGCGGATTGCATGTCCACCCGGATGCTCCGTCATCAAACTGCAACATTTGTCAAAATTACTTTACATTGTATGCATTCATGGAGGGCTATAAACGGTTTCAAAACTCCTGCGTTCTACATGTATGTCTACCAGAGTGTTTGCAACTGCAAAATCCTTATAACTTTGGTTGTAGGAAACGATGCATTTCAAGTTTTATTGAAGTATTATAATGAATGTAGGATTCTTGAAGTTTATCAACATCAAACAATTCAGTTCATGAGTTATATGTAAAACCTTAACTGTCATAATGACTAAATTATCATTGTTTTGAGCAGCTGCAGGTGCTCCTGCTCCCTCTTCATCTGCAGGTAAAGTTAACAACAATACATTGGCCGTATAAACTCTTTCAATTTTTATGGTTGATGGTAGAGCAGAGGATTCAGCAGTTGAGCATCTTAGTTTTGTGTTGCTAAAAATTATACGTGGTAATTTCAAATCACTTTCATTCTTTTATAACCATTTGTTCGCAAGGCTTCTACTTATCATTAAGATTTTAGGTCCACATCATCACATATGATGTCACATCAACATTTTTTTTTGTTGAGGTTTCCAAAAAAACTTTCAAAACAGATAGACTAGTAGTTGTGCATTAAGTCATGTTTTATTGGTTGGTCAATTTGACATCACATGATTTGTTGTTTTATAGATCTATTGAATATATTTCATTCAATTATGTGTACTCATAATCAATACTAATAATTTTAAGGTCTCAACTTCTAGTGTTATCCTATAAAAAATATTGGACATTAAATCAACAAATACATTGATCGTGGTGATTTCAAATCACTCCCAATTGCTGTAATTTATGTCATAATCATTATATTGTTGTTTTGTGAGCAGGTGCACCGGCCCCCTCTACATCTACAAGTATATAGAGCTTTCTTTATGTGGGTAATTTACATCTTTTCTGAAACAGGAAGAGGAGATAAATATAACTCAATTATGATTTGGAATTGGTGGGCTTGGAGGTTCGAGCAATAGTGCATCGACAGTAAGTGTTCCATCCTCTTCCCCTGAGCCTGCAACATCAACTCCCACTGTAGTATTTCCCTCAGCAAGATCACCCACAAGTTCTATGACAACAACCTTTGTATAACAATTACTTCAGTCCAAAGTTCTATGATGAGTCATGTCCCAATGCTCAGCAAATTGTGAAGTCGGTTGTGCAGAATGTTGTGATGAAGGAAGCTAGAATGGCGACTTCTTTGCTCGTCTTCAGTTCCATGACTGCTTCCTGATCAAGGTGCATTCTTTGTTTTCTCTTTTTTCATTTTCATATATATATATATATATATATGGAGAACGGTGATTAGGATTGATCCTATAACTTGTGCTCATGGTTTGAATGTGTCCCCTTATTCATATGGTCATGAGTATAGTATTTAAATTGGGATTCAAACCTATGACCTCTATCTATGGCTCAACCATCCAATCTAACCCAAGAATCAAATTTTTGTTTGCTTTTTTTTATGATGATGATAATTTTTAATTTTCATTTAGATGAAACTGACACTGATTTAAATAGTGGGTGTGTTGTAGTTAACACATCAATCATTTATTTAAATAATGATGCGAGCATGAAAATTAGTTATTTATTACACACTTTCATTCTGAGATAAAAGTCGACATATCTCAGAAGCTCATTATGCACTTCATGAAAATTCGAGTAAAACACTTGGTCTCTGCTTTTAGCGAGTAAAACACTTGGTCTCTGTGTAAGAAGTACAAATTATAAAATTGAGAAAATTATGGTTTGTACTTATTGAAACAAATCAGTACATACAAAATTTTAGCAGCTAGGTTTTATTTTGTTAGTGTCTGTTCTATTCTTATCTTATTTTATTTTGTTTGTGAGGGAAATAATGCAAATTTATAAGTGATTATTGTATCTTGTTGTTTTACTTTATAAGTGAATCTTGAGCAAAGAATACAAAGTCAGTAGTACAAATCTATCTAGTTAGTAGTTACAGTAATTCTGATCTGCGTTAGATGAATATTGATGAAGTAATTGCCTAATAGCTTTGTTTTGACATATGACAGCAGATAGAGTTTTCAAGTGGCAGTTTTAAAGCATAGAGCAGTTGGGAAGGAAAAAGGCCAGTTTGACACGTGCAGCAACATTTTGCAAGCATCTAAGAACGTATTGATGGGTAGTTGAGTAGGTTGCAGGCATATAGGGACAGTTTAAGCACATATAGCAGCAATTTTCAAGCATCCAGAAGGTTAAAGAGTGGATATAATAACTGACAAAGGAATTTTTTTTTGAAAAGTCAGGAGCCTTCTTTCACCAATGCCTTCCTGGAATTTTTTTCTGGAGTCAAATAATGGAAGCAATTTCTAGGCGGCCAAAATAAATCAAATTTACCAAGTCAAAGTTCGAGGTGGTCATTGATGCTTCTTAATGTCATGTCCTACATTCTCTCCAATGAAGGATATACAAAGAAAACTAAAATCAGTTTTGTAATTAGTTCTTTTGATTTTGATACAAAATTGTAAACTTGACACAAAGTTTCATTCTAGTCACTTTGACATTGTACCTCAGATTTTTCAGTTTTAGACTGAAGCAAAACACTTTGTAACACATTTTCAAAGCAAAAGATACATATTTTCAGACTATGTATGGTTGCAAGGGCATCTCCTATCAATAAAATGAGCATTTTGGCCTTCAAAACTTTTGTTTCTATTATGTGTATGAGTCAATTGATGTCATTTTCTATGAATTTCAAACATTGAATGTTGAAAATCACACAAAAAATATTTAAAATAAATTATTTATTTTTTTAATATATTTTTTCATATTGTCTCTAAACTTTAATCCCAATTAAGAGACAATATGTCTTTAATCCCAACACTATTGTCTCTAAAGAGACAATTTTTTTTTATGTTTCATATTGTCTTTAGAAAGACAATTTTTAAGACAATAGTTTAAGACACCCGCTTAAAGACAATAGTTGAGACAATACGCAATTTTTTTTTTTGTCTCAAATTAAGACAATTTACTCAATAATTGTCTTAGAAAATGTCTTAAAACCCCTTTCAATTTTGTAGTGGCAGCAATATGGTGGATGATGAAGCATATTCACTCAACAGTGAGCAAATCTCAGATCTATTGGAAATGGAGTTTATAAAATATGCACATCAAGATTCAAAAAATTTATTTCCAACATTAATTGATTCAAATGTACACAATGATGACTATGTGGATTAGGAATTTTTGTCATTAGCCTTTAGTCATATAAGAGGGATAGAAATTTTTTCAGGTTTGGTTGTCTTAGAAAAGGTTGATATGACAGAATTTTTTGACTTTCAAGAGAAGTATTATGATGATGGATTTTTAGTACAGCCGGGAGCTCATTTTATAACACATAATAGTCAGCAAAATAATGAAGAAAGTTGCATTGAATTTGCATACACACTGAATTTTGAAGATGACGGAAATATACTTCATGATGATGGAGAATATGAATTGCAAAATGGTGAAAGGAATTTTTGTCAAGTTGAGCACAATAATTTTTTGAAAATTTTCAATAATAGTGACAGGGTGGATTACATGAATATTCTCAAGGGGAATTTGATGAAAACAAAACAGAGAAAGGTGTTTGATAGGGGCAAAGAGGGGCAGTTATTTCTGGTGGCATTGTGCCATCAGTTATGGTATGGCTTTTCAAAACCATGTTAGTTCATGACATAAAAGAGTTTCAAGTTTGCTGCTCAAATGGATAAATACTTGGTCTGCTCTTCCAGTGATCTGGATTCTTGCAATGATTTCACAATCATTCATCCCCAGATGGAGCCACTGTTGGAACCTAAAATTTCATACAAATTTTAGGTTTCCCATAATGTAAAATTGGATTTTAACACTCAGATAAATAATTGAAAAGATAGCCTGTGGAGTACATTTAAAAAAAAAAACAACTTTGATTCTGGTCATTTTCATGCAATGCCATCTTGCAAACATGTTCCCCTACCCTCAAATAACATACTGGTGAAGTTTCATGGCTTTTGAAGATCATTTGATCAGTTTTATAAAGCAGTATTGGAGGCTACTTGACTCATTCAGATCACAGTGCAAGAAACAAATCTTGATCATTATCCACTTGAGTCTTGATGTGTTCTTGAGGAATGCACATTAAATGTATTTTCCAAAGGATTCCGTAAGGTTGTCTATCTTCTCAGGTAAAGATGATTGTCATTGTGGAGCACAGGTGTTATATTACTTTCCAAATGCATTTTAGAGTACAAGTTCAATAAAATTGAATGAAGCTGCATTTAGCACTTGTTCTGTCAACTTTCATGACATGAACATGGAACTCTGGGGGCCATTGGAACTGCAAAAGATTTAGAATTTTTGCCCAGCAAGAATTGGTCAGGACTTATTCATCTCTATAAACTTGTGGATGATGAGAGATCACTTAAACTTCTGCATAAAACACTAGTCGATGGAGTACCACTGGAATTATGTCAATTCCAAGGTTGTCTATTGGTTGGAATTGAGCAAGTACTAAGAATTTATGATTTGGGCAAAAGGAAATTACTTTGGAAATGTGAGAATAAGCTTTTCCCTAATACAATTGTATCCATTCTTACATATGGGGATCAGATTTATGTTGGAGATATTCATGAGTCATTTCAATATATAGAGTATTGGTGAGATGAGAATCAACTTTATATATTTGCAGACAATTGTGTTCCTCGTTGGTTAACACCTTCATTGCACATGGACTTTGATACAGTGGACAAAGGTGCAGAACTTGCACTTGTGCATCTCTATATCACTAGAAGGAAATGTTGTCTGATGGAGAACGAGCCTCTTCAAATCTCCGTAGGTGTCTTAGTTTCCCTATGAATTAACATAAGATGAATGTATATTGTTGAAGGGTTATTGAAATTTCCCAAGGATACGAGTATGAAAAACAACAGATGAAATCATTAAGAAACAAATCAATAAAGAAAGATAATAAAAAAATGAATGTTGGATAAATTAAGGATATTCCTCTAGATTTAGACAATGAAGAAGCAGATGTACCAAAAGAAAAAGGAAAATAGAACATGATTAAAACAATCCAAAAACAAGATATTTCAAGGCAAGAACCAAACAGGATGAATGTTGATCGTATATAAACATTAATCAAATGAGCACTGTTGAACATTGTTTTAGAACCCGCAAACTTCATGAAAAGCCACAAAGAAATTGGGTCATTCGGTGGATTGCCTGAAGATGGAGAATATTAGCACACTAATACGCGTATAGGCAAGTGATGCAAGAAATAAGAAGCAATATACCCACAGTTTGGAAGCTCGATGGCACATCAACAATTATCTTTTGCAAGCAAAAAAAAAAAGAGAGTAGATTGGGAGCAATCAAGGCAAAAATGGAGTATAAGATTATTGATCGATTAAAACAAGGATTTGGTTCAAATCAATTAAATTAAACACACAATGAAATAAAACAGAGGCGGGATCAAGTGATTCTATGGCACAAAATCGAGGTATGGCATAAAATGGAGGTGTTTGCAGAGAAAGTATTTAAGCACATTTATGGAAGCGCAGAAGGAGAAAACACATATTGGTTTTAATAAAAGAGAAAGAATTTGGTTGATACGATGACACTCACAAGATTTAGAAGTGTTGAAATCCAACGGGAAGTAGTATTTCATTGCTTCACAGGAAGAACAGAGTTAAAAAGCAAAAGCCCTAAGTGCATCGCTAAGAGAAACATAATCGAGGTAAAGTCTCGCCGAGTGTGTTTGTCACACCGATGAAAGAGTATATCGGCAAGAGAATGATGCTCGGGGTGAGTATTTACCGAAAATGCAAGATCACGCCGATGAGAAATTTAGTAAGAGAACATACTAACTTCTTCGGTGAAAGAAGTGAAATTGGTGGAAAGTTCCCCGATAAAGTATGTCACGCCGAAGCTTGAAAAAAGAAGTGAATATTAAAATGAATACTATCGGTGGAAGTAAACTAGCATATATATCTTAAATTTAAGATATATAGATTACGCCGAGATATATCGAGCTATTTAATTTTTCATCATTCAACTTTAATATAGATTTATTAAATTAAAAAATTAAACGCTTCGATATATCTCGATGTAATCTATATATCTTAAATTTAAGATATATATGCTAGTAGCAGTCGTGGCGCAACACATAACATGAATTAATTATAATATATTATTTTATTATTATATATATAATAATATTAAGATAAATAATTATATAATATAAGAATAATAATATTATATTGTATAAATTAATTACCCTAACCATAACCATAACCCTAACCCTAACTCTAATCCCTATTCGTGATGATAAACCTATTCATGATGATAACCCCAACCCTAATCCCAATTTAAACTTTAACCCTAACCAAATTACTATATTTATCATTTATAAACATGTCCCTAACCATAACCTAACCCTAACCCTAACCCTAACCCCTATTCATGATGATAAACCTATTCAAGATTATAACCCTAACCCTAACCATAACCATAACCCTAACCCTAACCCTAATTGTAACCCTAACCCTAATTCTATTTGTGATGATAAATGTATTCATGATTATAAACTTAACCCTAATTCTAACCCTAACACTAACCCTAATCCCTATTCGTGATAATAAACCAATTCGTGACGATAACCCTAACTCTAACCATAACCATAACCCTAACCATAACCCTAATCCTAACCCTAACACTAACCCTAACCCTAATCCTATTCGTGATGATAATCCTAACCCTAACCATAACCATAACCCTAATGCTAACCTTAATTGTAATCCCTATTCGTGATGATAAACCTATCCATGATGATAACCTTAACCCTAACCATAACCATAACCCTAACTGTAACCCTAATCCTAACCCTAATCCTATTCATGATGATAATCCTAACCGTAACACTAATCCTAACTCTAATCCTATATGTGATGATAATCTTATTCGTGGTGATAACCCTAACCCTAACCATAACCCTAACCTTAACCCTAACCCTAATCCTAACACTATCCCTAACCCTTATCCTAAACCTAACCCTAACCCTAACCCAAATCCCTATTCGTGATGATAACCACAACCCTAATCTCAATGTTTACTCTAACCCTAACTAAATTACTATATTTTATCATTTATCAACCTATCCCTAACCATAACTCTAACACTAAAGCTAACCCTAACCATAATCCCTATTCATGATGATAAACATATTCGTGATGATGACCCCAACCCTAATCCCAATTTTAACTCTAACACTGACCAAATTACTATATTTTATCATTTATAAACCTATCCTTAACCTTAACCCTAACCTTAACCTTAACCTTAACCCTAACCCTAACCCTAACTCTAATTGTAACCCTAACCCTAACCCTAACTCTAATCGTAACCTTATGATGGATGACTTGTGGGATTAGTTCCAAAATGTCATATTTCACTAGGATAGACTTCAAATATAAATTGTGCTTTCAGAATGGTGATTGGCAGGCACTGCTAAATTTCAATAGCAAATTAATTAGTTCTGAATTTATCTCCAAAAAGAATACCATAACTACAATAACAAATTTGTGAGTTGCATAATTATAACTCTTCGCATATTTTGTGTTCTTTACCCTTTTTTTCCCCACGTGTTGCCTAATTCTGATGAATACTGGCCATTGAGTTATTGTTTCTATCATAACGTTACCATAAGAATGAACTTACTTTTTTGTATTCCCTTATAGGAATATCTAGAATACTTGTGCACCATAGTACTGCTTCAAGATTGTAATGTTTATATTTTCAACCATTTCTTTTATGCCAGGAAAAATGTGAATATCACACATAAATCCAGTATTTCAACTCATCTTTTGTACATTTATTGCTTAACATGTACTAGTGGGTATTTATCTGAGAATAACATGCTTTGAGCATTTCAAATCAATCTTAGGTGGTCTTCAACAACCTTCAATGTTTGTATTTACACCAACCTGTTTTAATCTGGGTTGGATTCTCTTCACTTCAATGGTATGTGAATATTTGAAGATATATACAGTGTATTTACCAGTTACCCTCAGCTGTATTAGTAGTCTGCTCATGAAATTATTGGTAAGAAATATTGCATGGAATTGTCAAATTGATATTACTCTTACATGGTTTAATATGACCAATAATGTAACCACACATCTACCCATCACATTGTTTTGGTTTTTTGACAGGCTTTCCCCTGACTCTTTGCTAAATGTGAAAGTATCTTAAGGTACTATGCACTTATCACCAGCAATCCCAAATTTTGAGAACAGTTTGGTCCCCCTTAATTGTATATGAATTCAACACTTCTCATTGAATTATTATTAGATTCATCCCTTCCAATTATGAAACAACAAGTTTAGTAATTGAGAACATCAAAACTTGCAAGACATTTTCACCCTGCCATTATAATCCTAGTATCTCTCTCTATAGAAATCAATATCTTATCCCCTAAAATAAAATTGAAACTTACAACACGGAAGAAGATTTGCCTCTAGAATCAAAGGAGTTTCATTTCTAAGCCCTCTCACTGATCATGTATTCCTTCAGGTCAGTCCATGAGAGATCATAGCCACAAGTCAATCAAAGATACTTAAGGTTATGATATAGAAACCCGCGTTCTCTTCATTTAGAATTGAATATTATAAAAATGAAGAACCGTGCCTGATTTTCTAGAAGTTATATGTGTATAGCTGTAAAAAACAGTGATCTACAATTTCTCAGATAAGGTTCATTTCATTATTACATACATTCAATGTTAGTTTATTGACTTACTACTAACTGGCCAAGAACTTTTGCAGCGATGAATTTTGCTGTCTTTAATTCTAAATACAGTGGAGTCTAGAGTGACTGTCAAAATAATGTTAATATTTCTTAATAGGATACATAATATTCCCACAGTCCATAATAGTTAATATTGTTTGTAAATAGATAGATATTTATCAGCATAGAGTCATTTCTGCCTTCAATTGTGAGTGTAGGTAGACAACATTTCAGATCCCTTTCATCCCTCTGCATTTGGAGTATTAACTAGAGTTATCTCATCTTCATTTGCTGCTGGGCTAGTTAGTGCAAGGTTTCTTCCCGAGTACTTAATTTTCCAGGCATGTTAAGGATTTTCTTTGACAGTTAAGCACTTTTATTTTAGTATATATCTTGTGTCTTACTTTTGTCCTAATATAACTGCAATTTATACATAGGTGGCAACTATTCTAGCAGCATCTGCTGCCATATATTTGAGAGTTTTTCTAGTTGAGCCAAATCTAAGGTCAACTTGCCTACTAGAAGTAAACCAGTTTTCCCTACAAAATCAACAAGTTTCTGGTCCTGACCAAGGCTTATTCGTAGTAAATCATCCATACCAGACACTGCAAAATTATTCAAAAGAAGGTTAGTTTTTTTGAATAACTTTATGGACTTCTAGTTCATAGAAATCTTTCTTTTTCCTTAACATATCTTGTTCAATTGATTGTATAAATCTCATTGAAGCACTTTTATTTTAGTATGTATCTTGTGTCTTACTTTTGTCCTAATATAACTGCAATTTATACATAGGTGGCAACTATTCTAGCAGCATCTGCTGCCATATATTTAAGAGTTTTTCTACTTGAGCCAAATCTAAGGTCAACTTGCCTACTAGAAGTAAACCAGTTTTCCCTACAAAATCAACAAGTTTCTGGTCCTGACCAAGGCTTATTTGTAGTAAATCATCCATACCAGACACTGCAAAATTATTCAAAAGAAGGTTAGTTTTTTTGAATAACTTTATGGACTTCTAGTTCATAGAAATCTTTCTTTTTCCTTAACATATCTTGTTCAATTGATTGTATAAGTCTCATTGGTTTGTTTATGTTAGTTTAATGTTAAAAAGGTTGTCACTTTTCAAGATTGTTAGCTGATATAGTGTTCTACATTTCTAGGAAATGTTGTGCAGTTGCATCATAACTGTTAAGTTATTTAAAGATCATCCTGATATAAAATTAATCATTAAAAGGAGACCATTCCTTACTAGAATAATTGAGAAAGGTTGGTGACAGTTTTGGCTATAAATTTATAGACTGATAGTTAAGTTGATGAAAGTATTATTATGTTTTTTAATGGAAAATATCAAATAAACAACTATGCATTAGAATTTTAAAACATGGCTGAGAAAGTTTGGAACATGTTAGAAACAATTTATTGGTTGGTTCTTAGAAGCAGTCTTCTTTTGCAAATTTTCCTATGTACTGTGTTGAAAGCCTGAAATCTCCCCCAGTAATCCAGTTATTAGGTACTATTTGTGTAAACAACATAATATTTATTAGGTACTGTCTATTTGTTTAAACAATGTAATGCATATAAAGGGATGTTTCCAAGAAAGAGAACATAATCTAATAGGCATTTTGAGTATTGCAATTTGAAATTGCATATTCAATAAATTTGCATCATTATCCCAAGCAAGAGAGATGTAGAATGGAGTAGTAAGAAGAATGCCATAAATGAGGAAGGAGTGCATGAATAACTACAATGTAATCCGACCTTGTTTAGCAATTATTTAGAGGAAATCAAGAAAGTGGAGAAATAATATAATGAGAATAGACAATCAAGAAAATTTCAGAAGAATAGATGATTATGTAATGCTTTGTTTATCAAAATACTCTGGGGTAAAGAATAGAGCACTAACATGAAGCTCAAAATGTAATACTGTGGTTTCAAATTATAGTAGTTTAGTGTTCAAAGATTGAAAATAGGCATCATCTAGTAACAGTAGTTTTGCATGATGCATTAGGTTCATTTCTGATCAAATGTTAGACTTTCCTGTTTTTACTAATGCTTCAGCACCAATTTTTTTTTCTTCTTTAGTAAAATAGTTTATTATAACTTGTAGTCTTGTATTGTAATATAGGTATTAAACAATTCAATACACTTAGGTCTCTTATTTATAAGAAGTAGGACTACGTGTTTTTTATCAATCACCTCTTTCCTCAACACTTGCAGCTGCATGAGGACAAAATTCAAAGGTCCAAGGGAGCACCCACTAATATTTTTAGGTAGTCACCAAAAAATAGATTGCAACAAGGAAACAACGTTGAAAATCCCTATTCGTAGAAACACATTTAAGAGGCATTCATTTACCTATTAAATGAGTTTAAACATGTAAATTATCTTCCAGTGCTGGTAAAGCTAGGACTTTTATTGGAAGGAAACAAATTTCAAACCTAGTGGGCCATATATTGACTGGTTGAGGTCAGGTGTAAGTCTCAGTTAGCTGGAAAATACATGCAAATCTAGTAAATTTCTTCTATTGTTTTGATTAGCATAATGCTTTACTTCCTTGTAGCCAACCATCAATCAGTATATGATAAATATATTATTTGCATCTTCATAATATGGAACTAATCATCAAGAATACTTATATTATGGTTTTAATCTGATTTGAAGACATATGTTCTCATTCCCATGAATGGTTTTTATATATGATTAATTTCTCAAATTTTGGAGTGTTTTCATGACAAGAATTTTATGTATATTTGAAATAACTGTATTTTGATAAACACATGCTAAAACTGTAAATTGTTGTCTGTATGTCCAAATTGTATTATATATATCGTTTCTTATACCATGAAAACTTCTCGCTCTTGTTTCAATTATCATTGCAGTTTCATGTTTTGCTTCTGTTTCTCATTTCCAGCAAATTTACAATAATTTTTTCAACAAACAAGGTATCATGGACTGGAGAGTTCCAAAATTTCATTCATATTTTGGTTGTTATAAGCAGGCATTTCACTTTAGCCTTTCTCAAATGTCTAACCTCTTTCTATGTAACAGACATAGGAGAAACTGTAATTAAAATAATTAGAGATGGATCAGACATAGGAGAAACAAATGTGCATTATAGCATCTTGTGTTAATGATGTATCATACTTGCTATTCATAGAGTAGACATCTTCCTACCATGCCATGCTCTTCCCACTAAAAGGACCTCGCAATCCAAAAACTAAGTTTAAGAAACATAATACTTTGCAATATTTCTCTTGCTTTCTTTTGATGTGACTTTTAATGCTTAAAGCACTGCTTGATTAGGAATTGAACATTCAGAACAACTATTTGTTTTTATTCCTTGTTACAAATTTGAATTTAATGCTAAATAATAATTACTTGGAAAAAATTTCTTGAACAACCATCAACATGTGCTAGAGTAAATGAGGGATTATTCCAAAGATGTATTTGGTGTGATTATTAAGCATACCAATTCATTAAGAACTAAATGGGATGGAAACTATAGATACCATTAGGTTGCTAGTGATACCATTGGATTGTAACTGGATGGAATACATGAAGGTTGTTGACAAGGATGCCACCATTATGTAGGAGAACAAGCAACAATTAAGTCTTATCTTAAAATAAAATTGTTCAATAACAACCATAACATGCAACTTTTAATGGAAATTCAAAGGATAAATTACTATTATTTTTGGAAAAGGTTAAGTTATATATATTAAAACAAGGAAATATGGATTACAAAATTGTAGTGCAAGATACAATAGGCTTCAAGAATAGAAAACCAGTCTTATGCCAGAAATATCATCAAAAAAAGATTATAAATTGCTCTCATTGCAAGTAGAATGAAATAGTAGAAGGAGAGCAAGAAAATAACAGATTATGAGAGCTATTTCTATTAGGCTATGTTAGAGTTTGGCATAATTAGGTGCCATATTGGATAGGTTAATTTGGGGTTGGGTTTGGGATAAGGGCCAAGGCTGACATGGCCTTGGGTTATCCTAGAGTAATCAACATTGGATCAATCTTGGAAAACTTGTTACAAACCCACAAGAGTAGTCGACATTGTCATGAACATTAAAGGATAGAAAATCGAATATATACTTCTCCCAAATAATTTCAATGCCAACCTAGTCCAAAACATATTTTCATGGAATTTAAAAGAAAATTACAATGGAAGAGATTAATGAAGGATGAGTGAATACCGTGTCCAGGTCTTGACTAAAATGGAAACTGATGCTTCCCTTTGATGAGTTTTGACAATCAAAAGTCCTGGCTGCTTCTATATGGATTGCAATATTTACCTTTATCTTCACTTTTTAAGATTACTATTACTTTTCTTTTACCATGGAAATGTTTTCTTTTGAGGATTGGTAATTTGAATTGGTGAGCCCATTGCCATTTTCTATTTGAATGTATGTCTTCTACCAACTTTTCAAATAATCTTTTCCGTTTGAATCATGGGTCAATGAGTTTGACTCGTATAACTACACGGTTGAATCTTGATAGCAATATCACAATGAACTTCATTTACTACAATTTATAATGTCTTACTTCATGCTACAGATTTTGGGTGCTATTTTATTCTGGAACAGGTGGTTTTAATGTGATCAATGGGAGGGAAATTGTGGGAGGGAAATATGATCAATGGGAGGGAAATTGCGGGAGGGAAATTGAAGGTCCTGAGGCTTTTTTGTCTTTGAAATCTCAAGCTGATTCTAATTTAGGTTTCTAAAAATTTGATCATATCTTTGAAGATTTATCTTCATAAATGATGAATGCCCACTAATAATTTTGTAAATTCTATTAATTGCTTGCATACATCTAACAAAATGCAGAACCGCGCATACTACTTGAGGCAATTAAGAACTTGATAGTTCTTCTGTTGCAATTTCGTGTTTCTAAGAAAGTAGGCACACTTGCAACAAACTGTATGTGCTAGTTTTGCTATGTAAATATTGTTGTTGTTCTAATTTTGTTACTGCAGCTTTGACAACTCTTATTGTTGTAACTTGGTGTCTTGCTGTCCCTGTTTCTTGATCTTTATGTCGCTATGTTCTGTTCTTCTTTGTAGTTTTTAACTACATTCTTCTCTTTCTAACTGGCATTTATTTAATATAAAAAAATTAAGAACTTGAGAGTTGATTGTCTTATAATAAATAAATATACTATTGTTTTCAAAAGTCTAGCGAGATTGAAATTTGATTCCTTGCTTGGGTGAGTTGTTCTGTGTTGTACACTACATTGATATATGCATTGAGTATTTTTGCTTGAGAGTTTGTGGATTTGTTTATTGATTTAATTTGGTTTATGATTAATTAGGCTAATGTAGTCGACATTCCCATAACATTATTTGCTGCCCACTCATTCTGTGTTCTACACTATTGTTTTCTACAGGAATTCGGTGAAATATATGAAGCTGAAGAAAATTTGAAACTGGCTTTAGAATAGTTTGAGCGAGTTGCAGAGCTCTATCGAGGTGGAGAAGTTACTAGTACAATTAACTAGTACCAACTTAAAGTTTCACAGTTTGCAGCCCAGCTTGAGTAGTAAGTTAATATGAAAGAAAATATTTGTAAAAGTTTTTTGGGATCACATATTTTCACTTTTGGGCTATCAAATGACCACAGTGTAGTGGCTACATATAATTGGATATTTTTTTTGGGTTTGATTTGTAGATTTACTATTTTCAGTTCTTGTGTAGAGACATGTGGATTTGTGGTTTTTTAAACGAATAATGCAAATGGATTTACTTGTTAAATCTAATATTGTTTGCCTGGAGGAAAATTTTGCTTTCACCCCTATTGATTATCTTAAAGGAAGAATTCAACTCTCTCCAAAATTGTATCAAAATTTTGAAAGGTTTTGCTATGCTCAAAGATGATTTGGAAATCCTATCATTCATCAATAACAAGGTATATGATTTAGTGGATTGTTACAATGAAAGGTTATCATCCTTTGAGAGGACCAAACATAGGCATGCAAGAAGAAGAAAGTTCCCATTCTAAAGTAAAATTGTCTAGTCCAGACAATTGAGTCAACTCTTTGTCAAGCTACCTTGCCATGCTCAAAAGAGTTATGCTGGTAGTTGAGTATATTCCACTAGGTTTAGGAAAATATTAGCATTTTCTCTTTCCTAGAAATGAATCATTTTCTCATGCCATGTTATGATGTACGTGTTGCTGATGATTGTATGAATAGTTTTATAAACTATAAATAACAAAGTTTTTATTGGCATTAACTTTATGAATTCGGATTATGATGTATTATTTTCTTTTTTTTATGAACATTATGCTTTGCGTATTCGAAAACTATTCATTGCTCCCAGCTTCAAAATCATTGATAATTTTTGTCATAGTTTTCCATCGAATTTGGAAAAATAAAAATAAAAACTCCAACCAATAGGAGGACGATGAGAATTTGAAAACATTGAATGTTGAAAACCACACTAAAAAAATATCTAAAATAATTTTATTTTTTTAATACATTTTTACATAGTCTCTAGAGAGACAATTTTTACACAGAAATAATGTCTTTAATCGTAACTATTGTCTCTTTAACTATTGTCTCTAAAGAGACAAAAGTGAAATTGTCTCTAAAGAGACAAAAATACTTCTATTTCACATTGTCTTTATAGAGATAATTTTTTTTGTCTCAAGTTAAGACAATTTACTCAAAAATTGTCTTAAAAATTGTCTTAAACTGCCCCTCTATGTACTAGTGTTTGAATCAATTAATGCCGGAAATGAATTTTTTGAATCTTGATGTGCATATTTTATAAACTCCATTTCCAGTAGATCTGAGATTTGCTCACTGTTGAGTGAATGTGCTTCATCATCCACCATACTGCTGTCGTGTTCTTTATTCTTCTCATCATCAAAAAATGGTGGCTCATATATATTGATCTCATATTCACTTTTCTCACAAATTGGTGCATCACTTTGATTATCAAGAAACACTTCATGTTCAGCATAAAGTGGATTTGAAAACATATAAAATTGGTTTTCAGGTATACCTTGGCAGAATATCAGCTGATCTTCTTCTATCTTCTCATCATATAGTGGATTTGAAAAAGAATGGGAATCATTTTCAGGTGTGCAAACCTCTTCATCATCAAATGTATCTTCATGGCTTGCAACTATAGCTGGAGGTGTCATTTGTTCACTATCAAATGAACTTTCCTCTTCAATTGCTTCTTCATCCTGATTTCCATAAGAGCTGCTAGAATCCCTTGATTGCAGATCAAAATCCATAGGTCCATCTTCACGATATGAATACTCATTGGATCCCTCATAACACACACTGCTTTCACTGTCACAATCTGTTATGCAAGAGAAATCTCTTGTATCTTCATCTTCCTCAAGCATGCTATCATATGAATCGTATTGATTTGCACGAGTCTCATCTTCTATTGGCTGCAGTGTCTAATCGATATCATCATTAATGATGTCACCATTGTCTTCATACCTTTTCTTATCTACAATATCAATCCATTCATCTGCCATTCTGTGAAAAAAAGAGTGCCCAGATTCTCCTTCACATCTCCTTCAAGAAATGCATCTAATGGATAAATTCCACATCCTGATTCTGTGATGGAGTCCTGGCTTTGAGTATGTACATACTCATCTTCTTATTCTTCAAATTGTTGATTCTGGCATACATATTGCTGCAAGTTTTGATTTTCTTGAATCTCTAATAACCCATGGGAAGCCCAATTTGGTGCAGACAAATTTACATATTTCTCAAGAAATTGATCCTGAAATCCTTGGAGAGAATCAATAGAAGCTATAGGTAGGCTATTAAACCAATCTGTAGCTCCATGAATGAGTGACATCAGGAATAGCCTCATATGCAAATCCTAATAAGGTATATCCAAATCTTGGATGAAAGTGTAGGACCCTAAATCTGCATTGGCTCAAAAAAAAAAACCCTTAGTATTGTTAGTAAACCAAAGCAAATAAAAGATCCCTTGTAAGATTCATCTAATCACAAGAATGAAGCCAAAGAAACAAGTAAAACATAGAAAGGCATCATTCTAATAATCAAACTAGCATCTTATAGTGGATTGGTGCTTCTATGGAAAGAAGCCCTTTCTCAATCCTTGATTAAGCTCCATGATATGATATTTTGATGATCAAGATGATGGATAGGAAAAATCAGTTCTTCAATGAAGAGTGACCTTGCATAAGCTTTTTGGATGAAATTGTGGAGATGATGGAGGATTTGCTTGAGGATGAAACCTCTATTTGTAGATTTTCAAATGTTGAGTGTTGAAGAGGGACCAATGTGGGACTAAGAAACAGGCCAATGAAAAGAGGCCACTTGTCATCATGTGAGTGGTTGATGCATGTGCAAGATTGGGGAAATGTGCCCAGGAGGGGGAAAATTTGAATTCAAATTTTGTAATAAATTTAGAGAGGGGGACAAGAAAAAGAGCAATAAATGCAATGTTGGAGGGACAAATCAACTTGTCATGATTTTCAAACTTGAAGGCCATGTTGAGTGAAAATGAGGCTTTTAATAAATCAATAAATTGATTTATTTGTGCAAGTGGCATAATCTAGAGGATGCAAGAGGTTAGGATTAGTATTTGATTATTGTTAGGTTAGCTTAATGATGATTAGGATGTTTGACCAATTTGACTTGATTTAGGGATTTAAAACAAATCAAAGGGAGATGAATGATGATTTGAGATTTAATTAAATAAATGATTGATTTATTTAATCAAAGAGGGAATGATAGGCTTAAATTAAATAAAGTTAATTTATTCAATTTAAGTGAATGACCTTAGGAGATTGAATTAAATGAACCTAATTTACCCTGATGAATGGACAAGTGTGAATTTGATTGAATGCATAATGCTAATTTTGCATGTCTACATTTTGCCCCTCTTTGAAGCAATGTACTTGTTGCATTGGTTCAAAGAATAAACTTGCCATGATCAAAATCTTTTTTTTTTGATTTTTTGGATGCCCCAGCGAAAAGAAGTACACTGGTACACTGCCCCCTCGAGAGATCGAGCGAAAAGATTCGATTTGAGGGTCAATCTCACGATAAAGAGGTTCAAAATGGATGGTTATGGACAATGATGCAAATGGGATGATTTTAAGATGCTTAGAATAACAAATCTATATTATTTTAAACAACTTAAATGATGATATGATGTGATGATGGATGACATGGATGATGTGATATGCTATGATTATGCAATGGATGATTTATGCAGATGCTTAGACTAACAGATTTATATTATGATGATGATGCAAATGCAATGCATGTGAAATAATCGATGTTTCCTATTATGTATGATATGAATGATATGTGGTATGCTGACAGTTTTCTTGATGCAGGATGGATGCATTGGCGATGTTATGTTAGCGCGGAAATGAGATGATTGCAAGAGGATCCAACAAGTCCATGATCTGACGAGACTTTATTAGAGATGATGATGATGATGATGATAAATGATGATGATTTGCTTATCAAGGATTGGGATTTTAAAAGGGCTACTTACCTTATGTTTGATTACACATGTAGATACGATGCATCAAGGTATAAAGAACCAGGATGGCATTGTACCTAGTGTGATGGACTTTGACTCGACCAGCAGATAGGAATATTCTTGTTCACACTTGACATACAAAAACCTTGCTAGGGCGTACCTAACAAAGCAAGTATTCGCTAAGTTATTTTACAAGAACATCCAACAAGTACAGTAGACAAAAGATAATGATCGTTGCCCCATTCCTATCTCTCTAAATCCTTTGTTCGGATATCATTGAGAGGTCCTTGGAATGAGAGCAATAAGATAAATCAAAAGAAAAAGACCAAGTGCACAAACAAGTCAATGTTCTTCATACCTCCAGCCAAAGGGATGTGTTTTGATAGGATAAGAATCCAAGGTGATATCCAAAATGATGCCCATTGTCAGAATGATATATCCTAGGACATGCATTGTATAGGATGATGATGGTTTGATACTTGTTGATTGATAGGCTGTTGATATAAGTTTGACTGACATGTTTGAAAATGATCAAGAGTTTGATTTTGTTCAATGGTTTGTTGTTTTGATTTTGATTTTACAATTGAAGCTTACTTTTACTGATTGTTGTGATTGTTTCTGTTTGCTTTGCCAAAGGATGAAGGTGACGATTAGTTTATTATGGATGATTGATTATTGTGGGTGCAAGCGAGATGAGACGGATGGATTTTTCAAATATTTGGATGTTTTTGACGTTTTTGGAATGTTTTGAGGTTGTTTTTGGATTTTTGATGTTTTTTGGATGTTTTTGGATTTTGATTTTTTTTGAATGTTTTTGGATTTTGATGTGTTTTGGATGTTTTGGATTTTGATTTTCTAATGTTTTGGATTTTGATGTCTCGGGCTGATCAAAGATTAGCCTTGCCTATGTTTAAGCTCAGGGACGACGTAGTTCATATTCCAATGTTTTTTGATATTTTTCTTATTTTTGACTTGTTTTTGGATTTTTTGATGTTTTTGGATTTTTGGATTTTTGGATTTTTTGATATTTTTGGATTTTTGCATGATTTTGACAATTTGGTATGGACATGTGTGATGATATCAGTGCTTTGTTTTGGGATTTTGTTGAAAACCAAGCTAAGGTTGATAGGTCAAGTCGATGGATTGATGATGATAACATTGTTGAGGATGCACAACAATGCAAGGATAGTGTTAAGCAACACAATGATCGGGAAGGATATCCCAAGATGATGATGGATTGATGATGATGATTTGATTGGATTTGATTGATTAGGATTGTCGATGCTTGGTTTGAAACAAAAGTTGTTCGAATGATTTGATGTGGCGTTTGACATACAACTTAGATGCGACTGATATCGATTGATGTTCGATGAGAGATGAAGACTGATAAGGAATGTCTTCTCATCAAAATATGCCATGGGCTAGTGATTTGGATTTTGGATCACAAATGCTTTGACCAATTTGGTTTCATGTTTGCCAAATGTTTAGATCACCACATAAGTTGGAGGACATAGACCAAGATTTATTCTCGAAGCAAGATGTACATATCTGCCCCCAGTGTCTAGCAATGTATGGAGTGTCATGGGTGGATGCTTAGATAAGTGTATGGATGGAGGGATATGGATTATCTTGTGATAAGATAAGGTGTTCAGATAACAAATGCTCATTTGGACAATGCTTCATGGCTCAGATAATGCTGGATAGGATAGGACCAATGAAAATGACCCATGTCAAGATGTTTACCATAAGCAAGTGTAAAGTGTGCACCAAGATTCATCAAGACCAAGATGACTTGGATGATGGACGTAGTGGATAAAAATGGATTGGATCAATGGTTTATGGATGAATGGATTAATTATGGATAAGATGGATGGAATGCTAGATTTATTATGGATGGGATGAGATGCTTTCAACTGAACAGGCGCACGTAGATGCTCGATTGTACTCATGATGCCTGTTTGCCAGGTTTTCATCATGGTCTTGCCCAAAGCGCCGCCCATGCGGTTTTCACTAGAGGACGATTTTTCTCTTTACTGTTTTCAATCCTTTTTTTGATTTTTTTGGATTTTCATATTTTTTTTTTAAATTTTTTTTGAAAGATTTTAAGCTCATGCTGAATCACAAGGTGTTGCTGATGTAGATGCCCCTATCATAATGTGCCATCGATATCCTGCCTGAAGGAGATGCTTTTCTAAGATACGTGCACTTGAATGCATCTTTTGGGATTCTTGATCTGCTTTATTGATACCAGGGTTAACTCTGTCTTTGTGTGCACATCACAATAGAGTGCCTTCAAAATCCTTATGATGAAGGGTCGTTGCCAATACATGGTCAATTTGAGAATGGGATATCATGCGTGGAGGTGTGGATGGAGTGTGGTTAGGGATAGAAGATGGATTGGTTGACAGTTTGGAATCTTTGACTCTCCAAACCTGGGAAGATGAGCAATGATGGATGGATACGAAAGTGTGCGTGGAATTAGGACCAACTGCTTGATACACTTTATATGTCGCTTGAAAAGCCCACTTTTTCTTTTGTGGACATATTTGATGGATACTTTTTCCTTTTTTATTTTGCCCCATAGTTTCTTTGACTAATGGAGTTTGATAGGGATGGTCTTTCTTTGTATTCTTTGGTATCCATTTGTATTTGATTTGTCCATTATGCTTCTCAGCTTCTTTTGATTTGATAACGCTCTTCGTACTTTGATTCAATTCTTTCTTTTGACGTTGGTCCCAATTCATGGATGAGGTGATGGGTGGATGAAGATTCGTGACGTGGCTAGTTGTAGTATTGACACTAATTTCATCATAAGGACTCTTCGTGCTCCCTATGTTGATGTTTGCTTGAGACAAAGTTGGCCCCAGTATGGTAGAAGTAGTATCTTCATGCTTTGATTCTGCCTTTTCTGAGATGTCTTGTTCGATAAGCATTCTTTGATAGATAGCTATTGTAGATGATGTTAGTTCAATTTGTTGCTCTGCTAACTCTAGAATATCTCATTTTATCTTACTGATTTCCTTGAGTGGATAATATTGAATATCTTTATTCATGATGTCCTCAGTCTATATTTGCGATATATCTGATACTGTTGTTGACAACTCTATTTGATTGGAGGAATTGATAATCTGCTCTTTTTGTGTAACAAAATCCTGTTTAAGATGAAGATCATCTACATGTCCATCCACAAAAAGCATTTCATGGGTAGATGGAGGAGTATGTGCTACATGGATATGATCATCTTGCATAGATAGGAGAGTATCCATTAGATTATTGTAGTATCTTGAAGATATAAATTCTTGATCTTGAATGATTTCAGAGTTGCTTTTGACATGCTTTGGATCAAGTTCTTGACATGGGTTAGTTTCAAAGGATGGATTGCTTACAAAGGGTTCTTGGATGTTGTCATTAGACATGGTAAGTGGTTCAATATCCTCAAGTGTCGAGTTTAGGGTTCCTTTAGTATCTATAACCATGAGGTCGACAGAGGTCAATATGTCTTGGAAAAGACCATTGCTAGACCTTAGTGAAAGATGTTGATCTTGCTTTGGGATAAATTCTTGAGATATGTCCTCTAACTCAAGGAAATTTAGAGACATTTTTGACATGATCATTGGTCAACAGATCGTGCATTATGTCAATAGGATCAAATAATCCTAACACTCCTTGAAAGAGATTACTAAAAAGTGGCTCTTGATGTATGCTGAGTTGATCATCGGATGGGGTGGAAACATCTTCAAGGTGCTCATTGATGGAGAGATCTTGATCTTTGTTTTTGGAAAATGTGGTGAAGGGATTTCCAATGTTTTCAACCATAAGGTCAAATGATGTTGACATTTCTTGAATTGGATCATTGTTGGTTGGTGGATTTTGACATATGTTGATTTGATCTTCAGATGAGATAGAAACATCTTCAATGTGCTCTTGGATGGATAGATCTTGACCATTGCTCTCAACAGTTCTCATTTTTTGTGTTTGTGCTTGTGTTTGTTGGGTAGCTTGAGAGGCTTGGGCAGCTTGGGTAGCTTGAGTGGCTTGGGTAGCTTGAGCAGCTTGTGGAACCACTTGATATTTTTGAAATGCTTGTTGGTAGGCTTGATGTGCTTTTAGTGCGATGTTACGATATTGACTTATTGCACTTGGTTTTTGTGGTAGTGGTGGTGTATTTGGAATCGTGTTGGATGTAGTGACAAGTGGTTGAGATACACTTGGAGTGATCATGGTAGTGAGGGGTTGAGATATGATGGGTGTGATAGAGGTGGTGGGAGTGATCGAGGTGATAGGAATGGTCAGAATGACCAAGTTGATAGGTCCTTGGGAGACCATGTTTTGATTTTTCGGGATTGATGTTGTCATTTGATTAGATACCATCTGTTGGTGTGATGTCGATGGTATATCCAAAGGATTTGATGTGATGACTTGATTGGTGTTAGGTGGATTGATTTAGATGGAGTGATTGGTGCTAGGTAAAGGGGGAGACCCTAAACCAAGGAATGATATAGGTAATGGTGGTGGATATTTCCCTTCGCGCAATGACTCAACTATTTTGGTAAGTGTAGCAATTTGATCTTGCCAAATTTGTTCTTGACTCCCTTGATATAGTTGATTTGGCTTGTGTTTAAGTAGATTTGGAGTGTGTACTTGTATTTGATTTTGGACAATGTTTTGATTTGGGATGACACTCAAATTTGGCATGATAGGTTGAAATTGACTATTGTTCATGTTTGGAATATTCATATGATTTGCAAATGTATCCATCCCAAAGTTTGCTGGATTCATGTTTCGAAAACTTGTACTTGGTGCATTCTCATTTGGCTTGTAGGGATTTGATGGGATGATGTTCATTTGAAGGCTCATGCCTTGATTGTTTGGGAAAGGTGTTCCAAACCTCAATTTGGGCATACTCACATTTGGTGTACTATTGATATTTGTCGAAGGTAATGATCCCATGTATGGTTCGTATAGATGTGAGTGTTGAGAATCAATTGATGTTGTAAGGCTTTGATAACTTAGTTGACTTGGGTTACTCATGATGTATGAATCAAGTCTATATTCCATGTTCCTCTTATGTTTTGACCTCGTTGTAAAAGTGACCTCTAAGGTTCTTAGGACCAATGACGAGATGAAGGATGAAAATGGGTGAATGATACGAGTGTTGAATGCTTAGGAACTTTGGATCAATGCTAGACTTAGGGTTTGATTTTGATTGGTTTGATTTGGGTAATGAACTTGTAAACCCTAAGATGTAAGATGTTATCTTAGGATGAACTTGTTCAAAGGATTGTTGATTTAATTAGAGGTATGAGAAAGGATGCATTCCCATACACTTAACTAAACAAGGTGATTTTGGTTTTTTGATGATTTGCCCAAGTCTAGAATGATGTTTTCAAAGCTCTAAAGTTGTTTGGTAGGACGAAGATGATAAATGTTTGGATAGATGAAGTGTTTGAGTTGCTCCTAAATGAACCTAGGAAGGACTTGTTTACTAGGCCAAGATAGTGAAGAACATGCCTTTCTCTAAGAGTAATTCCAAAATCAAAAGACCAATGTTTGCATGAAAACCATATGATCAAAAGATGTCAAGCACATGTGTGGGGTCCAATTGATTTAATCTTTGCTTAATGGATTTTTTTTACCACAAACATGCTCTTGATTAGATGTTGAATCTAGATGTCTAATGTCTCAACTTTCCCCTTATCCCACAAAGTATATTATGCAGAAACCAAGGAACTTTGAGGCCAGAGTTACCTAAAGTTGACTTTAGTAGAAGCAAATTAAGATGAAATCCAAATGCTTAGATGCCTCTAAGGATACGAATCCCAAGGGCAAGCAATAACATGTGAATTTGTTCAAAGATATTTGCCTCTCCTAAAGGGTTTGCAATTTTGATGATTTGTTGAATGTTGGTTTTCAAATGTTTTCGATAAAAGCACTATGTTTTCAAACCACAAGCAATATGACGTCCTAGCTCAATTGGTACATTTTTCTTAGTGGGCTTGCCTCATGCCCTTTGTAGAAGAGATGATTTTACATGCAACCGAGGACAAAATATAAAGGTATGTTAAGAATGAAGTCTTAACCTCTATATTTCAACCAAGATCGGACATGGCAAGTAACTTCTTGGAATCTGAGTTTCAATGCACCACTTTGATAAACTCGCTCAATGGATCAATTGGTCACTACAAAACAAGGGTTCTATTTCAGACTTTCCATTCGTGGAGATTGATCCATACTGCAAGATTCCCCTTTCGGATCCATCTTGTCGGAATCAACCGCGTGATATTGGCATTTCTTCCAATACCCACATTATATCCCGGTTGGAAATACTTTTGGCTTTAGAGTGTTACCGGTTGAGTCGTTCCCTTGGGTAAGTAATTTTTTCCCAAGGCAGGCCCTCTAGGATAAACAAAAGCAAGCAAAGACAAAATCCGTAACTCGATCAATCTTTGACGACTCAAAGAAAGAGAATATACGCGATGATGCTCTACTTACACTCGCACAAGATGTTCAATTTTAAACCCAAATCGAAGTGTGTATGGGCAATTATTTACGCAACTTAATGTCACCAAAAGCCTTTTGATTCTCAAGATCACCGTGAGGTGTGAGAGAAGTGCATACGTCTTTTTAGGTGAGATTATTTTGCATAAAAGATTACAAAACACAAAAGACACATGTTTATTTTATCCTTCAAAGCAATGATTCGAGTTCATTTTAAGCACCAAAATCAAATGTCAAGTTTGTTTGTTCAATTTTAGAACCCAAATTGAAAAGTTTAGTGAGTTTCTAAGGTTCAATTTTAAGCCTTTGTAGCAAAAATTGAAACATTCTTTTTAGAGCCCAAAAGAGGTGAGTTAGTCTAAAACAGAAAATTTAAGACATAAAACGGAAACTCCAAGCATTAAAAAATGCTTTTTGAATTTCAAGTTTGATGCTCAGTTTCTCTTCAACTCCAATCTTGCTTTGTTTTTTCCTAATTCCGATGCTCGATTCCAATGTCAACCTTCTCCTATTAACATTTAAAGTGAACCATTAGAAATTAGATTTATTTCAAGGAATTATTTGAAATATTTAACATTAAAATTCACAACACAATTCCTTTAAATAAAGATGGAATTTAGTATAAATAAAAAGCAAATTTTACGATATAATCAAGCTAGCAACAATAAATGTTAGACATCTCTAATGTACCCTTCAAGCAATTTTAAATAACTTAGTTTACAATACACTTGTACAAGCACATTTACTCGAATGAATGATGAATATCCAAAACTACGAATTAGATCTCTACACCAAAAGAACAAGTCACATTAGTGCTATTTTATTTCAGTAGTTTGAATAGTGAGATTAATTCCATTTATTTCTTTGACTACTCATTTGAAACACTACAACACTTTATGAAATAATAATGCAACCCCAAATCTGTCCCACGCAATCAATGGAATTTTCCTAGCTCTGTCCTGTCATAAAAAAACCATTTAAACGCATCAACATCTTTAATAAACAAGCTGAAACTATTGTTAAACACAAAATTTGTGATGTAAGGATCACTACCAAACGTACTAGCACTACTGCCAAATGTAAATATCACTGTCAACATATATGACAAGGTATTAATGCAGAATGCGTAATACAGGGAGTAAAGCTTTTAAGACTCGGTACTCAACCCACTTGAGGTAATCTATCCTATCATCACTGTCGATTTGAAATTAAATAAGAGATAGGACTATCAACGGAGTTAGAGGTGCAGGTCATGGATTTAAGGCTACCCACGGGAGTTCTTTGAAGACAAACTGGAAAGAGATGTAGATCATCAGGGAAACAGAATGGACAGAGATGCAGATCACTGTTTCAAAGCAAAAATAAAAAATAAAAAATCCTCTGGAGCAAATACCAAAAGGCATAGCGCGCAGTTTGAGCCTGGAGTTGGGGGAGAAGGGAGGGCAAATCTTAAATCATCGGATGGAACAGAAGAAAATAAGGCGTAAAAACATCTTGGCCTTTATCCCGTACGCCTTAGCTCGGACTACTGTCGTTTCAAGCAGCGACACAACTGAACCCAGAGACTTGCAAACACTGGTGGAGTCCAGTCACTCTGACGGCCATAATACTGGCAGTAACACTGGCGGCGTTAGGAAAAATAATTAAAAAAAATAAAATAAAAATGATTTCACCTCAACGCACACAATAGTACCACCACGAACCGTAGCCTTAGGCAAGGGATTGGAGTTACTGGTGAGGTTACAGAGGCGTTTCAACAACCAGTGAAAAATAATAATAATCACCGCCAGCTTCTACAAGAAGTTAGAAAACCAAAATGAACGGCAATATTTCTTATTCAAACAGTTAGCATTTACCTAGTTGTGAAGATACTAAATCTCACACCTATTGTAACCATCCAAATGACGTGGTTATCCCTTACCTGCTCAATACCTTCACAATAATGAGTTAGAACTTCTTACTCATATTTCTCAATGCTCTTCTGCACCCATATTTCTCAACGTGCCAGAATTTGGATGCTCTTCTACAGTCGTATTTATCAATGCCACTATTTTCTTATGTAGCCACACTGTGGGACTGACGACACCTGATGTACTCAAGGACAAAAATAATAGCCAATCTATGCCATTGAGCTTTGTCGATTGAGTAAACTTGTCTTCAGTGGTGTTATAACGACCACATAGAAAAGGTTCTGTCAAGTCGTGAATTGATTGTCGACAGTTGATAGATTCCTTAGGCCTTTGGTGAGCCTACCATTTCCCTCGACTGTATAAGCCTCGTGGACTCTGCGCCTTGCGTATTCTACTTGCATACCACGAGTTATTTCAGAAAATAGAAAATCTGCCTACAGTACACAACTATGTAAGCAAGTTGCAAACAAAGTAATAGGTGGCGCGCATTGATCATAAAATTTCTGCATGTACGAATGAAATAGTGTCATCTGCAAGATTTCTCCAAACCCAATGGTAAAAGACATGGATGATTCACAGCCATCGCCTTAATATGAAAGGGTTTGCATTGCAATAGGCACCCCGCGGTGAATGAATGAATGAATGAAAGATTTTAATGACGTCCACGAGACTAAACAGCCTATGGGACCGAGACACTCAACAACTTAGTTTGTCTCCAGACTCTTCTCCAGATCAGATCTCCTGCTATTAATTTTGACTAGGAGGCTAGCTGTCTGATTTATCTTATCCTCCTCAAATAACTGCTGCATATTGCCCACATCTGAAATACTTGAGTACTGATTACGGATATTTTCGTACACTGTGCATTCCATAACGAAGTGCCACTCCATTTCCACCACTCCCTTATTACAAAATAAGCACGTTATTTCTTCCCAAGTTTCCTTAGGAGTCTTCCACCTACCAGTCTCACATCTAAGATGGTGGGACCCCGTTCTCAATTGAGCAATTAATAGCCTCGCTTTCCCTTTAATAGTTGCACCTAAATATGGTTTTTCACCATGTTCCTTAGCTGGGTTAAACTCTTTGATGTAATATGCTTTTTTTCGTCCGATCTGATTTGACCACATGATAGTCCTGAATTTTTCCTTCACATAGATTTTTATTTCACTGTTGGTGTCAGGACACTCATGTAATTTGATGTTCCACTTGTTCAGCCACTTGATGTTCTGTTTCATCCATGTTTTCTTTCTTCGGACTAGAATCTCCTCCATAACCGTTTTGGGCCACCGGTGGTTATCCATGTTTTCAACCTTTTTTAGATAACTTAACAACCGGGTTATCGCTGCTTCAGGCTAAACAAATAAACTCACATAAGCATGCAAACCTTTTGACAGAATGCCCAAGGATACGGCAAAAGCTTTAGATGCTTTCAAGCAAATGCCATTGGCAGGTGTAACGCAAATTGTTTGACAGAAAGCCTCAGAAAGATGTGGTCTCAAGACTGAATGAGCGTAGGATGTGTGCAAAACGGATTTAGAAGAGGCGATAGAAAGTTTCAGACAAATACCAGCTGTGAAAGCATAGACAAGAAACGTGTACTATGTGACAGAAGGCTTCAAAGAACTGTGGTCTCAGGGAATGCCATGATTGCAGGGCCGGATATGCACAAAATGGATTTGCTGAATAGACTTTACAAGTTTTCAAGCCAATGTGATTAGCAGGCATAAAGACAAATTTAACAACTTTAGACTGCTCCCTCAACCCGCACCCTCTCCATTAGCTTTTTAAAGTATAACACTTTCAACGTTGTCTTCCTTTTATCCCAACGCGAATCACTTGATATTGCGTTCTTGGTCTCGCTAAGAATGGTAGATTAGTCCCAATGTATCTTTGTGTGGACTGGGTCTAAATGCGTTGCAACTTGCACTGCTTTGATAGAAGATTAGTATATATTGAAAAGCATAATAGGCATGAATGTTGAAAGCAACAATTGACTGCAAGATGAAACTACAACTATCACAAGTGAAATAGACTGGTACGAAGGCGCACAACTGACCATTCAGATAACCACAAAAATATTCTTTAATGGTAAGAGATGTACAGTCCTACTTAGATTTAAATGCATACCATCTATAAGTCATGATTAAATTGGAACTTTCAAATCAAATACCAATGCGTGGACAGGTATGTAACTATATGGTAGAACGCTTAAAGAAGTTTAGATCACATGGACTGCTATAGTTGCAGGATTAGCAATGTTAGAAGTTTTTAATCAAATGCACATGGAAAGAACAAAGTCCGATGATAGTTTTAGCAATATTATTGACATTTATTTCCCTAACACAATGTTTCATACCTACAACTTTTTTTTAAATTTCTTTACATTTATTGGAATGCAAATGAAATTCAATGATGCACAAACAAGTCATAGTTTATAGATTTGAAGCGAACGATATATGCCCTCCTTCTAGCGCCATATGTAGGACCCTAAATCTACATTGGCTCAAAAACAAAAACCCTTAGTATTGTTAGTAAACCAAAGCAAATAAAAGATCCCCTATAAGATT
This sequence comes from Sequoia sempervirens, assembly GCA_007258455.2. Taxonomy (NCBI): domain Eukaryota; kingdom Viridiplantae; phylum Streptophyta; class Pinopsida; order Cupressales; family Cupressaceae; genus Sequoia; species Sequoia sempervirens. Next base: position 12,428,603 of record VDFB02105785.1, read on the forward strand.
CATCTAATCACAAGAATAAAGCCAAAGAAACAAGTAAAACATAGAAAGACATCATTCTAATAATCAAACTAGCATCTTATAGTGGATTGGTGCTTCTATGGAAAGAAGCCTTTTCCCAATCCTTGATTAAGCTCCATGATATGATATTTTGATGATCAAGATGATGGATAGGAAAAATCAGTTCTTCAATGAAGAGTGACCTTGCATAAGCTTTTTGGATGAAATTGTGGAGATGATGGAGGATTTGCTTAAGGATGAAACCTCTATTTGTAGATTTTCAAATGTTGAGTGTTGAAGAGGGACCAATGTGGGACTAAGAAACAGGCCAATGAAAAGAGGCCACTTGTCATCATGTGAGTGGTTGATGCATGTGCAAGATTTGGGAAATGTGCCCAAGAGGGGGGAAATTTGAATTCAAATTTTGTAATAAATTTAGAGAGGGGGACAAGAAAAAGAGCAATAAATGCAATGTTGGAGGGACAAATCAACTTGTCATTATTTTCAAACTTGAGGGCCATGTTGAGTGAAAATGAGGCTTTTAATAAATCAATAAATTGATTTATTTGTGCAAGTGGCATAATCTAAAGGATGCAAGAGGTTAGGATTAGTATTTGATCATTGTTAGGTTAGCTTAATGACGATTAGGATGTTTGACCAATTTGACTTGATTTAGGGATTTAAAACAAATCAAAGAGAGATGAATGATGATTTGAGATTTAATTAAATAAATGATTGATTTATTTAATCAAATATGGAATGATAGGCTTAAATTAAATAAAGTTAATTTATTCAATTTAAGTGAATGACCTTAGGAGATTGAATTAAATGAACCTAATTTACCCTGATGAATGGACGAGTGTGAATTTGATCGAATGCATAATGCTAATTTTGCGTGTCTACAGAAAGCATTAAAATTCCTTAAATGATCTTCAACAGTAATTGTACTACTCCCTATAAACTTAGGAACAAGGCTTCTCCAACTGCCATCCATAGGGTAAGGGTACAATTGAAACCATGTTAGATCAAATTGCCTGATTATTGTTGTGAATTGTTGAGGGGGAGGATTAGGCAGATGCTGATACTGGTACAACAAATTATTGTATTGTGTATGAGAATGTGGCACATATTGTTGATCGTGAGGTGATTGTGGTGAATATATATTCTGTTGTGCATGATATGCATTGCCTGCATTGTGAAGCAATGCTCTCTTGCTCTCAACATCTATTTTCAATTTGTTTAGTTCATCTCTCAGCACATTCAAAGGTAATTCCCAAAGGTTGTCCTCCATTTTTCATCAAAATTTTACTAGAGTCGCCACTCACTTTCTTAAAAGTGAGAAAAATGAAATTATTCTTGATTTACCCAGTGGAGTCACTTTTCCTCAAACTTCTAAACTATGAATTTCTCCTCAATGACTCTATATGATGGTATTCAACTGAATATTTTGAAATATCTCTCCAACGGAGTCGCCAATTTGTTAGGTGCATGACTCAGATGGGAACTGCAAATGAAACAATTGTGAACCTTTGGTTAAAGATCAATTTTAGAACTGTATTGACTCTATGGATGGATAGGTTGGAACCAGATTTTCTGATGTTTGTCCCCAACGGAGTCACCAATTTGTTAGCTCTCAAAAACACAGGTAAAATACCTCAAGAGGTTGCCAATCTCTTGGTATGTTTTAGGGTAACAGACAAGGAAAAATGGTTTAGACCTTCTACTCTTAAAGTGCTGCTAGACCTAGGCGGGTGTACCTATATGAGTAAAGCAGACTTAAGGTTGTATGACTTGACTAAATTGATGGATCTATTACAATGGCACAAATGTAATAGATAAAAGCTTGCAGACTACTCCTACTCCTAATATTAAACTTGAAATGTGAATGTTTTTTGAATAAAGATTTTATAGAATTCTAAGATGTGGATGGTGTGACCAGTGCCTACTTCAGTTGGGCTAATGGATTTAAGAGGTAAATGATAGGTGTTTCCCCTTTTTGGCTTAACTCTAGTTGCTAGGCACTTTTGAAAATGAGGTTCTATAACTGGCATAAAACTTCACTAAATTTATGACTTGCATAAATTATGCTGGAATATTTTCTTACCAGGTTCTTCTTCAATTATCCAAAAGAAATATTTAAATCATTGTGATTCATCTAGAATAATTTAAATCTGACTTGCAACACCAACTGATTAATTCACACAAAATGGGAATACATTTCGATAAATCAAAAATATACTTGATATACTGATTTAAATTATTAAAAGACCTCAAGTTGGAGACAACTAGATAAAAATGTAAATAATCGCATCACAAAAATTGAACACCAAGAAAAGATTTCACCAAATTTATTATTCTTCTCCATTACATAATTCTATAAGCATCACAACAACTGAACACCAAGAAACGATTTCACCAAATTTATGTATTCTTCTCCATTATATAATTCTAAAATATTTTGCAATACACAACATGAAATTCTTGAGCAATTGTTCAACCTATCCAACTACCTAACCTACTTATTTCTCCTAAATCTCCCCCTTTTTTTATACAATTTCACTTTGCATATATACATTATTTTAGGGTTACAACCCTTCACATTATCCATCTGAGGTAACTCTTCATTTTGATGCAACTCCTCGTTGAATTATCTTCCGCAAAATAAAATATTTAATTAATTTCCTTTTGGAAAATTAAATATTTTAATCTTCATCCTTGTGTCTTTGTGGATAATAATCATCATTTCACAATTCCTTGTGAAATCTTAACAATCTTCAATAATCCTTTTGCTAGAAAAACTCTAGCTTATTCAATTTAATAAAATAATCCTTGGGTAAAATAATTACCCCCTCCATGACTCTTTGAGTGAAAATATTCTCCACTTTTGTCTCCTGATTGAAAGATTTCACCATATTAAATAAATCATTTCTTTGGGTAAATAATCACCCATTGTCGGCTCGTAACTCCTTTGGCAAAAAAATATTTCCCCTTATGGTGAAAGTATTTTACTTTATATTAAATTTGTTCATCTTTATTTAGAGTAAAATACTCCTTGGGTAAAAGTCATCTCTCATCAAGGCTTTAACTTTTCCTTTAATTTCCTCTGTAAAAAGATTTACTCTTTTAATTGCATGCACTTACTGTTGAGGTAAATAATTACTTACTTTGTTAATTCCTCAAAAATATTTTAGTTTTCAAAAAAACTTTCATCTGCCCTCTTATCCTTGGTGAAAGATATTATTCCTTCCAGTGCAAATTATTAATTATTAATTTTGCTTTCCATGATTTTCGTGGATAAAATAATTATCCCTTAAATTTCCATCATGAATTTTAATAAATCTTTACCTTTGGACTATTTCGCAGTTTCCATTTGAATCTCCTTTTAATTTTTTACCCATATTGCACCGTTTACAATTTATTCTAATCTTTGTTTCCTCCTCAAGATATTGGCATGACTTGTATCATCAATGAGACCTATACATCTCTTATCCCGATTGTATTTTTTCTCCCCGTTGTATTTCCCATCGGCATGACTTTAAAATCTCCCCTCGACCATCCTTCTCTTGCCAATGCAAATCTCCATCGCTGTAACTCACTTCTATCAGAGGGATCTTGTGCCGACAATTGATGTCTTGCCGATATCAATTCCTTCTCTTGATGGAGTTCCATCAATGTGACGTAAACTTTTCACTTCAATTGCTCATTTCTTGGCGATGAATTCAGGGTATCCGTTTGTATCGATGCACCAACTTTAGGGTTTTTATTTTGACCTTTCTCAGGAACGTGAAAATAACATGTACTTAACTTCTCCCTTTTCTATGAATAATTCTGAGAATCAAAATTTCTCAAGTAAACCGCCATGACATGTTTCTTCAACTTCTGGAGCTCACACCACCTTTGGATTTTATGACTACTAACAGCATATATCGATTCCACCATTAATCTGTCAGAGCAACTAAAGTGTAGAATGCATTTTGTTTCTAATAATCCAGTACTGGTTCAACATATTGAAATTAATGGTACTTTAATTGTGAGGGAGGCGCTTCAAAGACCCAACAAATACCCAGTGGCCGGCAAATTGCTCCATTATTGATTGTTTCGGCACCGTTTTATTTTCTTGCTTTTGGGGATTGCAACTTCATCCAAGTGTTTTGATTCTTCCATATTAAAACTCTTAGTGCGGAGCAGGTTTCTAAAGGAATTGTTATCCAAATCAACACCCATTTTGTTTGAATTGAATATCTTTACTAGCTCTTCCCTATTCATTGAAGCCTCTGCTCCTTGTGCGCTTATATCCTTATGACTTAGTCCATGACATGATTTCCACTTAGCAATAATTCTTTGTTCATTGAATTTGTTCCCACTTAGATAAAACAACGCCAATCAATAATTTCTTGTATATAAAAAAAATAATGCTATCAGGTTATTTATTGCTTCCATGAGAGAACTCTGTAGCACATTCCCGAGGTACTCAACTAGTATAGGTAAACTATTATTGATTTGTCCAATTGGATTGGCATAAGAGAGTGATATCAGAGCCCTAAATATGGAAGTGATCAAACTGTTATGTGACCTGCTTCCTCCTGAAACTGTACACTATATCGCCCTTTCATTTCTCTAACTTCCACTTCCTATCCCTAACCCTAACCCTAACCCTAATCTTGACCCTATCTCTAACCATAATCCTAATGCTAACCCAATCGTAATCTTTATTATATCGCTTGCCATAACCCTAACTCTAATTAATCTATTGTTGGCTCCATCATAACCCCAACCCTAACTTTAACCCTAATTAAACTATCTTAAGTCTATTTGAACCCTAACCCTAATTGTACATCATAGCCCTAACTCTAATTGAACTCTAGCCCTAACTTTGAACAACATTGCTTGCCTCACCCTAGGTGAGAGAAGATTGCTGTCTATCCATTTCTTTTCTATTCATTTTTGCTTATTTTCTTTCTCATTGTTATTTTTATGGTCTTATTGTATCCTTCACTTTAATTGAAGTGGAAGTTAATTTATTGTGAATCAAATTTGATGTTTGTGGTGTCATTTTGAATGAGATAATCAATAGCATACACTAAAAGAGGTGAAATTCTAAAACATGTAATATGCATATTCATTCTAGGGATTTTGGAGTGCATCCTAAAAGAGCTCAATATACATGCAACCTTTCTATTTAAATATAAACGCAACCTTTCTGTTATAAATAAATATTTTTCTTTTTTGCATGCAAATTATTTCATATTCTAAAATTAAACTAACTTCTAATTTCAAGAAAATCATAAAATATTTTGGAATACAAAATCTTTTGATTTCTATCTTTTTTTAAGATTGGCAAGGGAAATAAATCTCAATTTTTAGATTTTTTAGTTCAAATAATCATAATATTTTTTTAAAAAATGATCTTTTAATATTAATAATATATAAAACAATTTATATAGAGATGAATGACAAAGTATGTAGGAAGATTATAGCTAATATAGTGAGGAAAGGGCCTTAGTATTTAAAGATGCAACTATGTAATTTCAGAATGGGCATTTTATATGACATATTAAAGTGAAATAAATATTGTTGAATGTGTAGTTTTACAATTTTCTTTAAAAACAACCTTTCTATTTAAATATAAAAGCAACCTTTCTATTATATTTTTCCTTTTTACATGCAAATTATTTCATATTCTAAAATTAAACTAACTTCTAATTTCAAGAAAATCATAAAATATTTTGGAGTACAAAATCTTTTGATTTCTATCTTTTTTTAAGATTGGCAAGGGAAACAAATCTCAATTTTTAGATTTTTTAGTTCAAATAACCATAATATTTTTAAAAAATGATCTTTTAATATTAATAATATAGTGAGGAAAGTGCCTTAGGGTATAGTCCCATGGAGGGGGGCTTCCTAAAAAATTTCAGTGGGTGTTGCTGAGATTTTTTTGGGAATATTTTTAAGTTGGTGGTCCCATGAATTCAATTTTGCAATTCAGCTTAAAATTTTGAGTTCCAAAATTCAAGGAATGAAGTGAATTAATTTGATAAAAATTAATAAATAAATAAAAATTCTCTCATTTTTTAGTTTATTTTAGGAATTTAAAATTCTAAGTGATAGACAAATGGCAAAAAAAATTCCTAAAAAATTCCTAAGCTGTAGGGGCAATTTCTAGCCCCACCTCAATTTCGCCTGCTGAAATTTGCAATCCTAAAAGGTAGAGGCTACTATTTTTCAGGAGAAGATTCCAATTAACCCTGTAACGTATTATTTTTTGCTTCATGGGACCACTTGATCCATGAAAATAGAAGCCCAAGCCCCCCCATGGGACCATACAATTAGTATTTAAAAATGCAATTATGTTATTTCAAGAATGGGCATTTTATATGACATATTAAAGTGAAATAAATATTGTTGAACGCGTAGTTTTACAATTTTCTTTAAAAAGAGTGTTTATTTGTATTATGATTCACAAATATTGTTTAATACATAGTTTTACCATTTTTTGAAAAAGAGTGTTTATTTGTATTATGACTCACAAAACTTGTTATGATAGGTGACCTTTTCAAGATGTTAAAGTTCAAGAGACTTAAATTATAAACATATTTTCTAGATGTGTATGTAATTGTGCATTATTATAGTCAAATCAACATGCAACATATATTTATTAAATACCATTTTAATGCTTGTAAAATTTAATAAATTTACTTTTTATTAAAATATAAATGCTTTAATATATAAAATTAAATCATGTAACACAAGCGCGAGCATGGGCGGGAGAAAAAGAGTTTCAAAATTCAAAGCAATGGAAAAGGAATTAGAGTAAGTTCAGGAAATCTACAGTCGAATCAGGAGTTGGAGTTGCGTCAGAAGCAAGGTAAGGATGACCAGGATGATGTGGACTCCAGAAACAAAATATAGGTGGAACCTGGGGGAAAGGAAAATCCAGAGATTAACCCTGCAACATCTCCCACCAGTAAAAATGAAAAAGCTAAAGGGGGTGTGGGGACTACTATTGGCATTGGAGGTAATCGCAAACCCTGAACTTCTCTATTCGGGGTAAAACCTAATGGAAAATATTCTTTCCCTCCAGTGCATAACATTTCGTCTCCTGTAGGAGGTAAGTTTGCCATCTCTATTCCAGATCTACGCATTGACCATAATATAGCTCTTATGGAACGAACTTTGGTAGGAAAGTTTATGGGCCCTAGACCAAATATTGAGGTGGTCAGGGAGTTTGTTAAAAATAAATGGAGAACTAGTGGGAAAGTTTTTGTCGCCGCTCTTCCAAAGGGTTTTTTCGCATTTGATTTTACTTGCAGAGAGGAGATCATGGTAGTTAGAAGTGGTGGTCCTTGGGTAATAGGGAAATCATCCCTGGCCCTAAAGAAGTGGTCCTCCAACTTAGATCTATTGGATTTCATCTTTGAGAATGTTCCAGTTTGGGTTAGACTTCCAGGTTTGCCCCTGGAGTATTGGAGTGAAGACATCTTTCATGGTATTGCTAGCTCCTTTCGGGAGCTCCTCTCGATTGATTCAATGACAACAGCTAGAAAGAGAATGGTCTTTGCAAGGATATGTGTGGGAGTCTCCCAGGAAATAGATCTTCCATCTTTGATTGAGATTCAATCTAAACTAGGTTCTCGGGTGCAGAATATTGAGTTTGAAACCATTCCATTTGCTTGCTTCAAGTGTAGGAAATCTGGTCACTGGGCAAAAAAATGCCCCCTAAATGCCACTTCAAAGAAAGAAAAACCAACTGGGCCTGAAAAAAAAGGTGTGGAAAAAAAGAGTGATTCAGGAGGAGAAAGGAAGGAAAACAACAAGCAGGTATTGGAAAATATGGCGTCCGATACTCAGAGAGTCTCTCCAGAGATTGAAGTGGTTATGGAGTCTAAAGGTGAGATCCCTTTTGATCATCATTACTTGAATCTTGTTAATACGTCCCCATCTAAGGAAAGGGAGTCTAATGAAGAAACCTTAGTTGGTGAAGGAAATCTGAACCTTTCTACCTCCTTATCCCAAATGACAATCCCTTCTAATAGAAACAAAGTATTCCCAGGTCTGGAGGATATCCCTAATGAGGGCTTGTCCTTGGAACTGAATATTCCTTTTCCCTCCCAATCTCCTGATAATCTCCCCCCTCAGGGAGTAGCGTATGTGACGGATCCTAACTCCCCAGAAAGGGTTTTGGAATCCCTTGAAAATCTGAATCACTCAGCAGATCTGTCCAGTAATATCTTGTCTGCTCAAAAGAATGGTAACATGGACACCCTACCTTGGGAACAAAGGATACCTACAGATAAGGATTGGGAGTCAAGTAGAGAGACAGATAGCCAAGAAGAGACTGATAAAGAGGAGAATATATCAAAGAAGAAAAAAGAAAAAAATACTCAGGGGAAGACCCTAAGTTTCATTTCAACCAGATCAAGAGTCAAGGCAAACTGTGGAGCAGTAAAGAACTCAAGAGGTAAAAAGTCTTTGAAAAAGAAAAGAGAGTTGAACAGTTTTCAGGATATTGTGGATGGCTCTCAAAAAACCATCCCAGAATGCCTTAATTCCCCTGGTATCTAATGAAGATTATGTCCTGGAACATAAGGGGACTCAATAGCCCCCACAAGAAAGATGTTCTTCACAATTTTGTTAGAGATCACAAGCCGGATATTCTCTTAATTCAGGAAACTAAAATGCTAAAGGAGAAAATTAAAAAGATGAAACTTTTCCAGTATTACAGTAACCAGGGTAATAATTTGAGTGGAGCTTCTGGAGGTATTGTGACTTTTTGGAATAGCCATACTATCAGAGGTGATCCGATCTTGGAAGGTACGAATCATATTGCCACTAGATTTACTCATATAAGAGATAACTTCAGTTGGATTCAATTGAACATTTATGCTCCTAATGGAAAAGGCATGAGAAAATCTTTTTGGTTAGAATTAGCTTCCTTTAGGAGGATTTTTGACAAAGAAGCTTGGATTGTTATGGGGGACTTCAACACTCCCCTAATGAATGGAGAAAAATTTGGGGGATCCCAGATCAATCTGGAAAGCAAAGAGGATCTGCAAAATTTCATTGATAATCATGGATTGATTGATATGGATCTCCAAGGAGCCTCCTTTACCTAGTCTAATCACAGAAAGGGGTCGGATCTCATACAGGTTAGATTAGATAGATCTTTAATTTCCAATCAATGGTACTTTGACTATTACTATTCCCTTAGAGCTCTTACTAGAATAGGTTCTGATCATTTTCCTATCAGTTTCATTGCGGACCCAATAAAAAAGAAGAGGAACACTCCTTTCAAATTTGAAAAAATGTGGATCTCTCATCCTGCTCTAAAAGAGGAAATAAGGAAATGGTGGAATATAAGAACTCAAGGAACTGCTATGTTCAGAGTTGCTAAAAAGTTAAGGGAAGTGAAATGCAATCTAAAAAATTGGAAAAAGGAATCTTTTGGGAACATCTTTAGGATTAAGTCTGATCTTCAAATGGAATTGGGAGAAGTTCAATTTAAAATTCAGAAGGAGGCTATTTTAATGATACCAAGGAAAGAGAGAATGAGATCATCACAAAGATGCATGACATAATTGGAAAGGAAGAGGGGTTATGGAGACAAAGATCTAGAGCTCTTTGGTTATTTGCAGGAGACAGAAACAAAAGGTACTTTCATCTTTCGGCTTCAAAACACAGAGCTGTAAATAGAATATCTCATATAGAAGTGAATGGAACCAGGTATGAGGAGGAGGAGGACATTAGGAAGCAGGCGGGTTCCTTCTTTAAACACCTTCTTTCGACCAGTGAGGAAATAAACCATAATGAGCAGGATCAATTAGTGGAAGCTATACCAAGAATTATCAACCAGGAAAATAACTCTTTTTTGACTTCTATCCCCACCAACGAGGAAGTCAAGTGGGCTGTCTTTTCCTTTGAAGGGAGTAAAGCTCCATGGCCTGATGGTTTCCCTTTATTTTTCTTTCAATGGCTATGGGAGATTGTTGAAGAAGATGTCGTAAATGCTGTTAAAGAATTTTTTGGCTCCAGAAATCTTCTAAAAGAATTAAATACTACCTTCTTGGTTCTTATCCCCAAGAAACCTGGAGCTAATAATTTTGAGGCTTTTAGGCCTATAAGCCTCTGTAATTCCTTATATAAAATCATATCCAAGGTCTTAACTTCAAGACTCTTAACTCTTTTTCCTTCCTTGATTTCTCCTCAACAGAACGGCTTTGTCCCTGGTAGACAAATTCTTGACTCTATTGTTACTATTCATGAGAATATTCACTCCTTAGTTGAGTTGAAGACTGAAGGCTTTTTATTAAAGCTCGACATTTCAAAAGCTTATGATAGAGTTGACTGGACTTTCTTATTTAAAATTTTAAAGGCTTTCGATTTTTGCAATAAGGTCATCCAAATGGTTGAACAACTTGTGTCCACGGCTTCCATATCGATTATGGTCAACAGATCCCCCTCCTCCTTTTTCCAGAGCACCGGAGGTCTAAGGCAGGGTGATCCTATCTCTCCTATTTTATTCACTATTATGGCTGAAAGTTTAGGTAGGAATCTGAAAAAGTTGGTTGACTTCAAATTTCTTTCTAGTCTTAAAACTTCTTCGGGCAATCTGGTGTGTTCCCATCAACAATTTGTTGATGACACTATGCTTATGGGTAAAGCCACGGTGGCTAAAGGTAGAACTATAAAACAGTTGCTTGACAAGTATGGGAGAGTGTCTGGACAATTGATAAATAATCAAAAAAGCTCGTTCTTCTTCTTCAACACTCCGGATCATAGACATGCTAAAATTGCTAGAATCCTGGGTTGCAGAGTGGACTCCATTCTGGCCACCTACCTTGGTCTACCCTTAAGTTTGAAACCTCCAGAGTCATTCTGGCTCTCGTTGGTTGAAATATTTAGCAAAAAGCTCACGGGCTAGAAAGGAGCCCTGCTAAGTCAAGCCGGAAAACTTCAGCTTCTCAAAGCTTCTCTCCAGAATTTTCCAATCTATGCCCTTAGTCTTTTTAAGATTCCTGCTAAATTTGTTGACGCCATTGAAAAAATCCAAAAAATATTTCTTTGGTCGGGTGTCGAGGAAAAGAAAAGACTTCCCTTAATTGGTTGGAATCTGGTTTGTAGACCTAAAAAGGCCAGAGGTCTAGGTTTAAGAAGAATCAGAACAGTTAACAAAATTATCCTTGCTAAACAAATTTGGAGAATCTCCTCTTCTTCTGGGGAGTGGATTGATATCCTGGCTAGCAAATACTTAGAAAACAACTGCTCTACCATAATTAAGGACATTCACCTTCTTCCTAGAGGGTCTACTTACTGGAATAATATAATCAATGGTAAAAGGATTGTGGATGATGGTATTGGTTGGCAAGTTAGAAATGGTCATCATACTAGATTTTGGGAGGACAAGTGGCTTTTAAAGGAACCCATTATAAAAATCAATTCCTTCAACGAATGGGCAGATACCTGCAAGGAACGGTTTGGAAATTATGTGAAAGATTACAGAGTGAATGGCAAGTGGGTGGACTTGTGCAATGTTAGTCAGGCTTTGGCTCCTATCTAGTCGTCTCTGTTGGCTATTAGACTTAATTCTGAGCAACTAGATGACCACGTGGTTTGGTCTGATGATCCCTCTGGAAATTTTTCTGTGTCCTCTACTTTTTCCAGGATTAGTTCTTCTCTGGATCGTCCTCCCTTCTGGTCTAAAGCTTGGTTTAAACTTTTGATACCTAAAATCAATATATTCTTTTGGATCCTTCTCCAAAATAAAGTACTTACGATTGATAACCTGTGTAAACGCAGATTTCAAATTCCTAATAGATGTTCTCTTTGTAAGATGGAAGCTGAATCTGTGCGTCACTTATTCCTCCATTGTTCTTTTGCTGCTTCTATCTGGGGAAAAATCATCAGGTTATGGAACATCCCATGGGTCTTCCCTTCGTCCATTGAAGATTTTTTCTCTCAATGGAAAGCTCTGATAAAAAATCCCATGCTTAGATCTTTTTGGGATCTAATATTCCCTCATGTTGCTTTGGGTCTCTGGAAAGAACGCAACAAAATTTATAGAGGCAAAGAAGCTGCTGAAGACATTGTCTTTGATAAAATTGTCATATTTCTGAAGGAAAATTTCAATACTTTGGTTCAGAAGAACAACTTGTCCTTGAAAGTTGAGCAGTCGCTATATGACCTAACTGTTGCAAAGGAGTGGAACATAAATCTTGTCCCGTCTAGAACCAATATGACAGCCAAGAAGGACAGAGAGGGTGTTTGCTAGTCTTTCCCACCTAATGGTTGGATCAAAGCTAATTTCGATGGTGTGGCTAAAGGTAATCCGGGGGCGGCGGGCTGTGGTGTAGTCATAAGGGACTCCTTTGGAAATTTCATAGGAGCGACAACTTCTCCTCTTGGATCCCAAACCAACCATTTGGCGGAGGCTGCTGGAGCTTTTCATATCATAAATTTAGCTCAAAGTCTTAACATTAAACATCTGTTGCTTGAAGGAGACTCCAAAAACATAATTGACTGCCTTAAGGAAAAGTCTCCCCCCTCGTGGACCATCAAGTCATGGATTGAGGAAGCAAAGCCAACTTTGACTAAATTTGAAAAAGTTAAAATATCACATGCTTACAGAGAAGCCAATGTCGTTGCAGATTTTTTCACCAACGAAGGAGTTAAGAGTAAAGAGGTGCGTACTTGGCTAAATACAAATGATCTAAACTCTAATGTTTGTGCCCTAATAAATTATGATAAATCACATGGAAAAGCTACGTGTTATCCCTTTAATGAAGACAGATAAGACCTTTCACATCACAATCATTAGATTGTATGGGACTGATCCTAGTGACTTAATTTGCAAGAAAGGCCCGCATGCTTTGTGGGTGCTAAGTTGTGGCGGGGCCAATTTTAGTAAAGCTTTCATCTGGGTCTACCCCACTGTGTCGGCTAAGATGGGAGGAGACAGAAAGCGTATTGAGCCGGACAGCTATGAAACTCATATGAAAAATGCCAAGGCCTAGGAAAAAGTTAAAAGTGGTGGGCTGCTTCCTTTTCTGGAGAAGCTCCATGGCTCTAGCCAGGAGGCTACAGACCTCTTTGTTAAAAATTGGAATAAAGACAATTTGACCCTGTTTGGCAAGAATGTTGAGCTCAGTGAAAATTTAATTGCTGAAGTTACGGGTTTATCTACTAAAGGGAAGAAGTTTTTTAGGGACAGGGCTTTTTCTGATGAAGCCATGATTAGATTTCCTAAAAAAGACAAAGAAAGGTTAAGCCTGTTCAAAATTGCTAGCAGTTACTTTGATGCAGATTCTATAAAGGCCATCTGGAGGAAGGTGATGTGGGTCATCATGGAGTACATTACGGTGGATGGGCGTTTTACTAGAGTTTATGGCTACCACTTTTCTCTTCTCAACCACTTCCGCCACAAGGTTAGGATCTCTCTTCCCTATTATCTTTTCTGTTCCCTAAAGAAAAGCTTGGAGGATAATAAGAAAAACCCCAATAGATTTCCTATTTTGCATACGGGGCTTATAAGATTGATTGTCAAGCATTTCCAAAACATGCCTGCCCCCACTACCCTGGATACCACTCCTAACTCTCCTAACCCTAGTTCGGCTAGAAAAGTCCTCAGTTCACATGCTGGCCCTTCTGGGAAAATAAACCCTACTCTCCTCTCTGGTAAAGCCCATGCTGAGCTTGAGCTTGATAGTCCCTCCCTTCACAAGAAACCCCAGGCTAAAAGTCTTGTTTCCTATTCTGAAGAATCCTCTGACTCAGAGGATTTCGATGCCAACAAAATGGTGGTTAATGCTGAACCTATGCCGGATAAACATGTTGAAGATGACTCCCCTGTTAACCTTAATTATGAGAAAACTGTTCCTAATATCAATGATGAGTCCTCTCTGGATTTTTTGAACCTTGCTAAAGCCAACTCTGAGTCCCACTCCAAACTCCTGGACTGGACTTTCACTAAAATCAATGAGCTGAAAATCAAAAACTGGGCCCTACAAAGCAAAATTGAAGTTCTGGTTGCTAAAGTTGCTGAGATTGAAAATAAAGTTGGGGACAGAGGGGTCCATGGTCATAGTAACAGAGACACTGATTCCAAAATTGATTATATTATGAACACTATCAAGACCGTAGCTGAGCAAAATAATAGAATGGCCAGACACAACGCCATTATCATTAATGCTATGGGAGAGAAGCTCGACAAAACCCAAGCAGGGTACTCTAGTGGTGGATCTGGAGGAAATAGAGGACAAAAGCCAGGACACAGACGTGGGTATTTCCAAAAGAACCAGAGCCAACTTGAAGCGCAAGGTCCCCCTTACTTCTAGTATGATTCAAACTTTTAAAAAGGGCGTCATTCATATGCAGAAGCTGGAGGAGGAGACTAAGTCTGTCCTCAAGACTCTAAAGTAATGTCTAGGGTTTCTGCTTTTCCTTTGTTTCGGTCTTTTTGGTTTTGTGTGAATGGTTGCTCCTGATCCTTTCTTGGGTAGCTCATTTTTGTGGTTGGACTTTTTTGTCCTCTCTTCTATTTTGTAAACTTTATGGTTTCGGGTCCCTGTAAAACCCATTTTACCCTTTTATCAAAAACAATTCATATATTATTTGAATTAAGTTTAAAAATACTAACATAACTTTGTTGATATTATTTCATATACAGTATAAGATTATTGATCGATTAAAACAAGGATTTGGTTCAAATCAATTAAATTAAACACACAATGAAATAAAACAAAGGCGGGATCAAGTGATTCTATGGCACAAAATCGAGGTGTTTGCGGAGAAGGTATTTAAGCACATTTATGGAAGCGAAGGAGAAAACACGTATTGGTTTTAATAAAAGAGAAAGAATTTGGTCGATACCATGACACTCACAAGATTTAGAAGTGTTGAAATCCAGCGGTAAGTAGTATTTCATTGCTTCGCAGGAAGAACAGAGTTAAAAAGCAAAAGTCCTAAGTGCATCGCTAAGAGAAACATAATCGAGGTAAAGTCTCGCTGAGTGTGTTTGTCACACCAATGAAAGAGTATATCGGCAAGAGAATGATGCTCGGGGTGAGTATTTACCGAAAATGCAAGATCACGCCGATGAGAAATTTAGTAAGAGAACATACTAACTTCTTCGGTGAAAGAAGTGAAATCGGTGGAAAGTTCCCCGATAAAGCATGTCACGCCGAAGCTTGAAAAAAGAAGTGAATATTAAAATGACTACTATCGGTGGAAGTAAACTAGCATATATATCTTAAATTTAAGATATATAGATTACGCCGAGATATATCGAGCCATTTAATTTTTCATCATTCAACTTTAATATAGATGTATTAAATTGAAAAACTAAACACTATCTCGACGTAATCTATATATCTTAAATTTAAGATATATATGCTAGTAGCAGTCATGGCGCAACACATAACATGAATTAATTATAATATATTATTTTATTATTAGATATATAATAATATTAAGATAAATAATTATATAATATAATAATAATAATATTATATTCTATAAATTAATTACCCTAACCATAACCATAACCCTAACCCTAATCCCTATTCATCATGATAAACCTATTCATGATGATAACCCCAACCCTAATCAAAATTTAAACTTTAACCCTAACCAAATTACTATATTTATCATTTATAAACATATCCCTAACCATAACCCTAACCCTAACCCTAACCCTAACCCTAACCCTAACCCTAACCCTAACCTAGCCCTAATCCCTATTCATGATGATAAACCTATTTAAGATTATAACCCTAACCCTAACCATAACCATAACCCTAACCCTAACCCTAATCATAACCCCAACTCTAATCCTATTCGTGATGATAAATGTATTCATGATGATAAACCTAACCCTAATTCTAACCCTAACACTAACCCTAACCCTAATCCCTATTCGTGATAATAAACCAATTCGTGATGATAACCCTAACTCTAACTCTAACCATAACCATAACCCTAACCTTAACCCTAATCCTAACCCTAACACGAACCCTATCCCAAATCCTATTCGTGATGATAATCCTAACCCTAACCCTAACCATAACCATAACCCTAATGCTAACCTTAACTGTAATCCCTATTCGTGATGATAAACCTATCCATGATGATAACCTTAACCCTAACCATAACCATAACCCTAACTATAACCCTAATCCCAATTTTAACTCTAACACTAACCAAATTACTATATTTTATCATTTATAAACCTATCCTTAACCTTAACCCTAACCTTAACCCTAACCTTAACCCTAACCCTAACCCTAACCTTAACCCCAACCTTAACCATAACCTTAACCCTAACCCTAACCCTAAGACTAACACTAACCCAAACCCTAACCCTAATCCCTATTCATGATGATAAACCTATTCGTGATGATGACCCCAACCCTAATCCCAATTTTAACACTAATCCTACACAAATTACTATATTTTATCATTTATAAACCTATCCTTAACCTTAACCCTAACCCTAACCCTAACCTTAACCTTAACCTTAACCCTAACCCTAACCCTAACTCTAATCGTAACCCTAGCCCTAACCCTAATCCTATTCATGATGATAAACCTATTCATGATGATAACCCCATTCCTAATCCCAATTTATACTTTAACCCTAACCAAATTACTATATTTATCATTTATAAACATGTCCCTAACCATAACCATAACCCTAACCATAACCATAACCATAACCCTAACCCTAACCCTAACCCTAACCCTAACCTAACCCTAATCCCTATTCATGATGATAAACCTATTCAAGATTATAACCCTAACCCTAACCATAACCATAACCCTAACCCTAACCCTAATCGTAACCCTAACCCTAATTCTATTTGTGATGATAAATGTATTCGTGATTATAAACTTAACCCTAATACTAACCCTAACACTAACCCTAACCCTAATCCCTATTCGTGCTAATAAACCTATTCATGATGATAACCCTAACTCTAACCATAACCATAACCCTAACCTTAACCCTAATCCTAACCCTAACCCTAATCCTATTCATGATGATAAACCTAACCCTAACCCTAAACCTTAACCCTAATCCTATTTGTGATGATAATCCTCACCATAACCATAACCATAATGCTAAACTTAACTGTAATCCCTATTCATGATGATAAACCTATCCATGATGATAACCTTAAACCTAACCATAACCATAACCCTAAGTGTAACCCTAATCCTAACCCTAATCCTATTCATGATGATAAACCTAACCCTAATCCTAACCCTAACACTAATCCTAACCCTAATCCTATCTGTGATGATAATCCTATTCGTGATGATAACCCTAACCCTAACCCTAACCATAACCATAACCCTAACCCTAACCTTAACCCTAACCCTAATCCTAAAACTAACCCTAACCTTAATCCTAAACCTAACCCTAACCCTAACCCTAATCCTCAACCTAACCCTAACCCTAACCCAAATCCCTATTCGTGATGATAACCACAACCCTAATCAGAATTTTAAATCTAACCCTAACCAAATTTCTATATTTTATCATTTATAAACCTCTCCCTAACCATAACCCAAAACCTTAACCCTAACGCTAACCCTAACCCTAATCCCTATTCATGATGATAAACCTATTTGTGATGATGGCCCCAACCCTAATCCCAATTTTAACTCCTACCCTAACCAAATTACTATATTTTATCATTTATAAACCTATCCTTAACCTTAACCCTAACCTTAACCCTAACTGTAACCCTAACCCTAACCCTAACCCTAACCCTAACCCTAACCCTAACACTAACACTA
Organism: Sequoia sempervirens; assembly: GCA_007258455.2. Classification (NCBI taxonomy): domain Eukaryota; kingdom Viridiplantae; phylum Streptophyta; class Pinopsida; order Cupressales; family Cupressaceae; genus Sequoia; species Sequoia sempervirens. The sequence goes on from VDFB02105785.1 coordinate 12,446,393, forward strand.
ACACTAACCCTAACCCTAATCCCTATTCATGATGATAAACCTATTCGTGATGATGACCCCAACCCTAATCCCTAATCCTAACCAAATTACTATATTTTATCATTTATAAACCTATCCTTAACCTTAACCCTAACCTTAACCTTAACCTTAACCCTAACCCTAACCCTAACTCTAATCGTAACCTTATCATGGATGACTTGTGGGATTAGCTCCAAAATGTCAAATATTTCACTAGGATAGACTTCAAATATAAATTGTGCTTTCACAATGGTGATTGGCAGGCATTGGTAAATTTGAATAGCAAATTAATCAGTTCCGAATTTATCTCCAAAAACAATACCATAACTACAATAACAAATTTGTGAGTTGCATAATTATAACTCTTCGCATATTTTGTGTTCTTTACCCTTTTTTTCCCACGTGCTGCCTAATTCTGATGAATAATGGCCTTTGAGTTATTGTTTCTATCATAACGTTACCATAAGAATGAACTTACTTTTTTGTATTCCCTTATAGGAATATCTAGAATACTTGTGCACCATAGTACTACTTCAAGATTGTAATGTTTATATTTTCAACCATTTCTTTTATGCCTAGAAAAATGTGAATATTAGACATAAATCCAGTATTGCAACTCATCTTTTGTACATTTATTGCTTAACATGTACTAGTGGGTATTTATATGAGAATAACATGCTTTCGAGCATTTCAAATCAATCTTCAATGATCTTCAACAACCTTCAATGTTTGCATTTACACCAACCTGTTTTAATCTGGGTTGGATTCTCTTCACTTCAATGGTATGTGAATATTTGAAGATATATACAGTGTATTTACCATTTACCCTCAACTGTATTAGCACTCTGCTCATGAAATTATTGGTAAGAAATATTGCATGGAATTATCAAATTGATATTACTCTTACATGGTTTAATATGACCAATGATGTAACCACACATCTACCCATCACATTGTTTTGGTTGTTTGACAGGCTCTCCCCTGACTCTTTGTTAAATGTGAAAGTATCTTAAGGTACTATGCACTTATCACTAGCAATCCCAAATTTTGAGAACAGTTTGGTCCCCCTTAATTGTATATGAATTCAACACTTTCTCATTGAATTATTATTAGATTCATCCCTGCCAATTATGAAACAACAAGTTTAGTAATTGAGAACATCAAAACTTGCAAGACATTTTCACCATGCCATTATAATCCTAGTATCTCTCTATATAGAAATCAATATCTTATCCCCTAAAATGAAATTGAAACTTACAACACGGAAGAAGATTTGCCTCTAGAATCAAAGGAGTTTCATTTCTAAGCCCTCTCACTGATCATGTATTCCTTTAGGTCAGTCCATGAGAGATCATAGCCACAAGTCAATCAAAGATACTTAAGGTTATGATATAGAAACCCACATTCTCTTCATTTAGAATTGAATATTATAAAAATGAAGAACTGTGCCTAATTTTCTAGAAGTTATATGTGTACAGCTGTAAAAAATAGTGATCTACAATTTCTCAGATAAGGTTCATTTCATTATTACATACATTCAATGTCAGTTAATTGGCTTACTACTAACTGGCCAAGAACTTTTGCAGTGATGAATTTTGCTGTCTTTAATTCTAAATACAGTGGAGTCTAGAGTGACTATCAAAATAATGTTAATATTTCTTAATAGGATACATAATATTCCCACAGTCCATAATAGTTAATATTGTTTGTAAATAGATAGATATTTATCAGCATAGAGTCATTTCTGCCTTCAATTGTGAGTGCAGGAAGACAACATTTCAGAACCCTTTCGTCCCTCTGCATTTGGAGTATTAACTAGAGTTATCTCATCTTCATTTGCTGCTGGGCTAGTTAGTGCAAGGTTTCTTCTCGAGTACTTAATTTTCTAGGCATGTTAAGGATTTTCTTTGACAGTTAAGCACTTTTATTTTAGTACGTATCTTGTGTCTTACTTTTGTCCTAATCTAACTACAATTTATACATAGGTGGCAACTATTCTAGCAGCATATGCTGCCATATATTTGAGAGTTTTTCTAGTTGAGCCAAATCTAAGGTCAACTTGCCTACTGGAAGTAAACTAGTTTTCCCTACAAAATCAACAAGTTTTTGGTCCTGACCAAGGCTTATTCGTAGTACATCATCCATACCAAACACTGCAAAATTATTCAAAAGAAGGTTAGTTTTTTTGAATAACTTTATGGACTTCTAGTTCATAGAAATCTTTCTTTTTCCTTAACATATCTTGTTCAATTGATTGTATAAATCTCATTGGTTTGTTTATGTTAGTTTAATGTTAAAAAGGTTGTCACTTTTCAAGATTGTTAGCTGATATAGTGTTCTACATTTCTAGGAAATGTTTTGCAGTTGCATCATAACTGTTAAGTTATTTAAAGATCATCCTGATATAAAATTAATCATTAAAAGGAGACCATTCCTTACTAGAATAATTGAGAAAGGTTGGTGACAGTTTTTGCTATAAATGTATAGATTGATAGTTAAGCTGATGAAAGTATTATTATGTTTTTTAATGGAAATATTAAATAAACAACTATGCATTAGAATTTTAAAACATGGCTGAGAAAGTTTGGAACATGTCATAAACAATTTATTGGTTGGTTCTTAGAAGCAGTCTTCTTTTGCAAATTTTCCTATGTACTATGTTGAAAACCTAAAATCTCCCCCAGTAATCCAGTTATTAGGTACTATTTGTGTAAACAACATAATATTTATTAGGTACTGTCTATTTGATTAAACAATGTAATGCATATAAAGGGATGTTTCCAAGAAAGAGAACATAATCTAATAGGCATTTTGAGTATTGCAATTTGAAATTGCATATTCAATAAATTTGCATCATTATCCCAAGCAAAAGAGATGTAGAATGGAGTAGTAAGAAGAATGCCATAAATGAGGAAGGAGTGCATGAATAACTACAATGTAATCCGACCTTGTTTAGCAATTATTTAGAGGAAATCAAGAAAGTGGAGAAATAATATAATGAGAATAGACAATCAAGAAAATTTCAGAAGAATAGATGATTATGTAATGCTTTGTTTATCAAAATACTCTGGGGTAAAGAATAGAGCACTAACATGAAGCTCAAAATGTAATAGGGTGGTTTCAAATTATAGTAGTTTAGTGTTCAAAGATTGAAAATAGGCATCATCTAGTAACAGTAGTTCTGCATGATGCATTAGGTTCATTTCTGATCAAATGTTAGACTTTTCCTATTTTTACTAATGCTTCAACACCAATTTTTTTTTCTTCTTTAGTAAAATAGTTTATTATAACTTGTAGTCTTGTACTGTAATATAGGTATTTAACAATTCAATACACTTAGGTCTCTTATTTATAAGAAGTAGGACTACGTGGTTTTTATCAATCACCTCTTTCCTCAACACCTGTAGTTGCATGAGGACAAAATTCAAAGGTCCAAGGGAGCACCCACTAATATTTTTAGGTAGTCACCAAAAAATAGATTGCAACAAGGAAACAACGTTTAAAATCCCTATTCGTAGAAACACATTTAAGAGGCATTCATTTACCTATTAAATGAGTTAAAACATGTAAATTATCTTCCAGTGCTGGTAAAGCTAGGACTTTTTTTTGGAAGGAAACAAATTTCAAACCTAGTGGGCCATATATTGATTGGTTGAGGTCAGGTGTAAGTCTCAGTTAGCTAGAAAATACATGCAAATCTAGTAAATTTCTTCTATTGTTTCGATTAGCATAATGCTTTACTTCCTTGTAGCCAACCATCAATCGATATATGATAAATATATTATTTGCATCTTCATAATATTGAACTAATCATCAAGAATACTTATATTATGGTTTTAATCTGATTTGAAGACATATGTTCTCATTCCCATGAATGGTTTTTATATATGATTAATTTCTCAAATTTTGGAATGTTTTCATGACAAGAATTTTATGTATATTTGAAATAACTGTATTTTGATAAACACATGCTAAAACTGTAAATTGTTGTATGTATGTCCAAATTGTATTATATATATCGTTTCTTATACCATGAAAACTTCTCGCTCTTGTTTCAATTATCATTGCAGTTTCATGTTTTGTTTTTGTTTCTCATTTCCAGCAAATTTACAATAATTTTTTCAACAAACAAGGTATCATGGACTGGAGAGTTCCAAAATTTCATTCATATTTTGGTTGTTATAAGTAGGCATTTCACTTTAGCCTTTCTCAAATGTCTAACCTCTTTCTATGTAACAGACATAGGAGAAACTATAATTAAAATAATTAGAGATGGATCAGACATAGGAGAAACACATGTGCATTATAACATCTTGTGTTAATGATGTATCATACTTGCTATTCATAGAGTAGAGATCTTCCTACCATGCCATGCTCTTCCCACTAAAAGGACCTCGCAGTCAAAAAACTAAGTTTAAGAAACATAATACTTTGCAATATTTCTCTTGCTTTCTTTTGATGTGACTTTTAATGCTTAAAGCACTGCTTGATTAGGAATTGAAAATTCAGAACAACTATTTGATTTTATTCCTTGTTACAAATTTGAATTTAATGCTAAATAATATTTACTTGGAAAAAATTTCTTCAACAACCATCAACATGTGCTAGAGTAAATGAGGGATTATTCCAAAGATGTATTTGGTGTGATTGTTAAGCATACCAATTCATTAAGAACTAAATGGGATGGAAACTATAGATACCATTAGGTTGCTAGTGATACCATTGGATTGTAACTGGATGGAATACATGAAGGTTGTTGACAAGGATTCCACCATTATGTAGGACAAAAAGCAACAATTAAGTCTTATCTTAAAATATAATCGTTCAATAACAACCATAACATGCAACTTTTAATGTAAATTCAAAGGAGAAATCACTATTATTTTTGAAAAGGTTAAGTTATATATATTAAAACAAGGAAATATGGAATACAAAATTGTAGTGCAAGATACAATAGGCTTCAAGAATAGAAAACCAGTCTTATGCCAGAAATATCATCAAAAAAATATTATAAATTGCTCTCATTGCAAGTAGAATGAAATAGTAGAAGGAGAGCAAGAAAATAACAAATTATGAGAGCTATTTCTATTAGGCTATGTTAGAGTTTGGCATAATTAGGTGCCATATTGGATAGGTTTATTTGGGGTTGGGTTTGGGATAAGGGCCAAGGCTGACATGGTCTTGGGTTATCCTAGAGTAATCAACATTGGATCAATCTTGGAAAACTTGTTACAAACCCACAAGAGTAGTTGACATTGTCGTAAACATTAAAGGATAGAAAATCGAATATATACTTCTCCCAAATAATTTCAATGCCAACCTAGTCCAAAACATATTTTCATGGAATTTAAAAGAAAATTACAATGGAAGAGATTAATGAAGGATGAGTGAATACCGTGTCCAGGTCTTGACTAAAATGGAAACTGATGCTTCCCTTTGATGAGTTTTGACAATCAAAATTCCTGGCTGCTTCTATATGGATTGCAATATTTACGTTTATCTTCACTTTTTAAGAGTACTATTACTTTTCTTTTACAATGGAAATGTTTTCTTTTGAGGATTGGTAATTTGAACAGGTGAGCCCATTGCCATTTTCTATTTGAATGTCTTTGCCTCCTACCAACTTTTCAAATAATCTTTTCCGTTTGAATCATGGGTCAATGAGTTTGACTCGTATAACTACACGATTGAATCTTGATAGCAATATCACAATGAACTTCATTTACTACAGTTTATAATGTCTTACTTCATGCTACAAGTTTTGGGTGCTATTTTATTCTGGCACAGGTGGTTTTAATGTGATGAATGGGAGGGAAATTGTGGGAGGGAAATTGAAGGTCCTGGGGCTTTTTTGTCTTTGAAATTTCAAGCTGATTCTAATTTAGGTTTCTAAAAATTTGAACATATCTTTGAAGATTTATCTTCATAAATGATGAATGCCCACTGATAATTTTGTAAATTCTATTAATTGCTTGCATACATCTAACAAAATGCAGAACCACGCATACTACTTAAGGCAATTAAGAACTTGATAGTTCTTCTGCGGCAATTAGGTGTTTCTAAGAAAGTAGGCACACTTGCAGCAAACTGTATGTGCTAGTTTTGCTATGTAAATATTGTTGTTGTTCTAATTTTGTTACTGCAGCTTTGATAGCTCTTATTGTTGTAACTTGGTGTCTTGCTGTCCCTGTTTCTTGATCTTTATGTCGCTATGTTCTATTCTTCTTTGCAGTTTTTAACTGCATTCTTCTCTTTGTAACTGGCATTTATTTAATATAAAAAAATTAAGAACTTGAGAGTTGATTGTCTTATAATAAATAAATATACTATTCTTTTCAAAAGTCTAGTGAGATTGAAATTTGATTCCTTGCTTGGGTGAGTTGTTCTATGTTCTACACTACATTGATATATGCATTGAGTATTTTTGCTTGAGAGTTTGTGGATTTGTTTATTGATTTAATTTGGTTTATGATTAATTAGGCTAATGTAGTCGACATTCCCATAACATTATTTGCTACCCACTCGTTCTGTGTTCTACACTATTGTTTTCTATAGGAATTTGATGAAATATATGAAGCTGAAGAAAATTTGAAATTGGCTTCGGAATAGTTTGAGCGAGTTGCAAAGCTCTATCGAGGTGGAGAAGTTACTAGTACAACTAACTAGTGCCAACTTAAAGTTCCACAGTTTGCAGCCTAGCTTGAGTAGTAAGTTAATATGAAAGAAAATATTTGTAAAAGTTTTTTGGGATCACATATTTTCACTTTTGGGCTATCAAATGACCATAGTGTAGTGGCTACATATAATTGGATTTTTTTTTGGGTTTGATTTGTAGATTTATTATTTTCAGTTCTTGTGTAGAAACATGTGGATTTGTGGTTTTTTAAATGAATAATGCAAATGAATTTACTTGTTAAATCTAATATTGTTTGTCTACTGGAAAATTTTGCTTTCACCCCTATTGATTATCTTAAAGGAAGAATTCAACTCTCTCCAAAATTGTATCAAAATTTTGAAAGGTTGTGCTATGCTCAAAGACGATTTGGAAATCCTATCATTCATCAATAACAAGGTATATGATTTAGTGGATTGTTACAATGAAAGGTTATCAGCCTTTGAGAGGACCAGACACAGGCATGCAAGAAGAAGAAAGTTCCCACTCTGAAGTAAAATTGTCCAGTCCAGACAATTGAGTCAACTCTTTGTCAAGCTACCTTGCCATGCTCAAAAGAGTTATGTTGGTAGTTGAGTATATTCCACTAGGTTTTAGGAAAATATTAGCATTTTCTCTTTCCTATAAATGAATCATTTTCTCACACCATGTTATGATGTACGTGTTGCTCATGATTGTATGTACAGTTTTATAAACTATAAATAACAAAGTTTTATTGGCATTAACTTTATGAATTCGGATTATGATGTATTATTATTTTTATTTTTTTATGAACATTATGCTTTGCGTATTCAAAAACTATTCATTGCTCCCAGCTTCAAAATCATTGATAATTTTTGTCATAATTTTCCATCGAATTTGGAAAAATGAAAATAAAAACTCCAACCAATAGGAGGACGACGAGAATTTGAAAACATTGAATGTTGAAAACCACACTAAAAAAAAATCTAAAATAAATTTTTATTTTTTTTAATACATTTTTACATAGTCTCTAGAGAGATAATTCTTATGCAGAAACAATGTCTTTAATCGTAACTATTGTCTCTTAGTTAGACTTAGTTCTGAGTAGCTGGATGATCGTGCGGTTTGGATAGATGAACCCTCTGGCAATTTTTCAGTGTCATTTGCTTTTGTCAGGATTACTTCTTCTCTGGACCGTCCTCCCTTCTAGTCTAAAGCTTGGTTCAAACATTTGATACCTAAAATTAATATCTTCTTCTGGATCCTTCTCCAAAACAAGGTGCTCACGATTGATAACCTGTGTAAACACATATTTCAAATTCCTAATAGATGCTTTCTTTGTAAGATGGAGGCTGAATCTATGCATCATTTATTCCTTCATTGCTCATTTGCTACTTCTATCTGGGAAAAAATCATCAAGTTATGGAACCTTCCTTGGGTTTTCCCTTCGTCCATTGAAGACTTCTTCACTCAATGGAAAGCCCTGACAAGAAATCCTATGCTCAAGATTTTATGGGATTTATCCTTCCCTCATGTTGCTTGCGGTCTCTGGAAAGAATACAACAATAGAATTTATAGAGGTAAAGAAGCCTCAGTGGATATTGTCTTTGATAAAATTGTGAGATTCTTGAATGAAAATTTCAATGCCTTGGTTCAGAAGGATAGCATGATCATGAAAGTAGAGAATTCACTCTATGACCTAACTGTTGCTAAGGATTGGAACATAAGTCTAGAATTGTCTAGAACCATTATGAAGGCCAAGAAGGACAGAGAGGGTGTTTGCTGGTCTTTTCTGCCAAACGGTTGGATCAAAGCTAACTTTGATGGTGCAGCTAAAGGTAATCCGGGGGTGGTGGGATGTGGTGGAGTTATAAGGGATTCATTTGGAAATTTCATTAGAGCGATGGCCTCTCCTCTTGGTTCCCAGACTAATCATCTGGCGGAGGCTGCTGGAGCTTTTCACATCATAAATTTAGCCCAAAGTCTTAATATTAAAAATCTGTGGCTTGAAGGAGATTCCAAAAACATAATCGATTGCCTCTATGGAAAGTATCCCCCCTCGTGGACCATTAAATCGTGGGTTGAGGATGCCATATTGACTTTGGATAAATTTGAAAAAGTTAAAATATCACATGCTTATAGAGAAGCCAATGCTGTTGCATATTTTTTTGCTAATGAAGGAGTTAGGAGTAAAGATGTGCGCACCTGGCTTAATATTAGTGATCTAAACTCTAATGTTTGTGCCCTATTAAATTATGATAAATCACATGGAAAAGCGACGTGTTATCCCTTTAAAGAGGACAGGTTGGATCTTTCACATCACAATCATTAGAGTGCATGGGACCAAGCCCAGTGGCTTAATCTGCAAGAAAGCTCCGCACACTTTGTGGGTTCTTAGATTTGGCGGGGCCAATTTTAGTAAAGCTTTCGATTGGGTCTACCCCACTATGTCGGCTGAAATGGGAGGAGACAGAAAGCGAATTGAGCTGGACAACTATGATACACACATGAAAAATGCTAAGGCCTGGAATAAGGTTAAAAGCGGAGGGTTGCTTCCTTTCCTAGAGAAGCTCCATGGCTCTAACCAGGAGGCTACGGACCTCTTTGTTAAAAATTGGAATAATGGAAACTTGACCCTGTTTGGTAGGAATGTGGAGCTCAGCAAAAATCTTATCGCTGATGTTACGGGATTATCTACTTAAGGGAAGAAGTTCTTTCAGGGACAGGGCTTTCTCTGATGAAGTTGTGATCAAATTCCCTAGAAAGGACAAAGAAAGGCTAAGTCTGGTTAAAATTGCAAACAACTACTTTGATGCTGACACCATGAAGGCCATTTGGAGAAAGGTTCTGCGGGTCATCATGGAGTACATTATGGTGGACGGGCATTTCACCAGAGTCTATGGCTACCACTTTTCTCTTCTCAACCACTTCTGTTACAAGGTTAGGGTCTTTATCCCCTATTATCTTTTCTGTTCCTTGAAGAAAAGCTTGGAGGATAATAAGAAAAACCCTAAAAGATTCCCCATCCTACACACTGGGTTAATAAGGTTGATTGTTGAACATTTTAAAAATATGCCTGCCACCGCTATCTTGGAAACTCTCCCTGATTCTAAGAGTGACGACACTGAGCCCAGTGGCTCGGAGTATCTACCTAACTCTAGTATGGCTAGAAAAGTACTTAGCTTGCACACTGTCCCTTCTGGAAAAAAAACCCTACACCCCTTTCTGGTAAAACCCATGCTGAGCTTGAGCCTGATAGCCCCTCCCTTAAGAACAATTCTATTGATAAGAAACCCCAGGCCAAAAGCCTTATTTCCCACTCTGAAGAATCCTCCAAGTCAGAGGAGTCTGATGCCAACAAAACTAAGCTTTGCACTGAACCTCTGCCGGATAAACATGCTAATGATGACTCCCCTGTTATTCCTTACCCTGAGAAAACTTGTCCTATTTCTGGAAAAGAGCCCTCTTTGGATGTTCTAAACCTTGCCAAAACCAATTCTGAGTCCCACTTCAAACTCTTGGAATGGACTTTCATTGAAATTAATGAGTTGAAAATCAAAAATTGGGCCCTTCAAAGCAAGATTGATGAGTTGGGTGCTAAGATTGTAGAGATTGAAAAGAAAGATGTGGATCACAGTAACATAAATATAGACTCCAAGGTTGAGAACATAAGTAATACCATCAAAACCGTTGCTGAGCAAAACAACCAAATGGCAAGACACAATGCCATTATCATTAACGCGATGACTGAAAAGCTAGATAAAGCCCAATAGGGATCTCTGGTGGTGGATCTGGAGGAAACAGAGGACAAAAGCCAGGATACGGATGCGAGCATTTCCAAAAGAACCAAAGCCAATCTGAAGCGCAAGGTCCCCCCTACTTCGAAGATCATTCAAATTTTTAAAAAGGGAGTCAATGATATGCAGAATCTGGAGGCAAAAACGAAGTCTGTCCTCAAGACTCTGAACTAACGGCTGTGATTTTTGATGCTTACTTTGCTGTTCCTTTTGATTTGACCTTTTTGATCTTTTTCGTTTGGTTGCTGGTGATCTTTTCTCGGGCAGCTGGTCTTTTTGGTTGGACTTTGGTGTGCTCTTTTCTATTTTGTAAACGTTGTGGTTTTGGGTCCCTGTAAAACCCGTTTTACCCCTTTTATCAAAAACTATTGTCTCTTTAACTATTGTCTCTAAAGAGACAAAAATACTTCTATTTCACATTGTCTTTATAGAGACAATTTTTTTTTGTCTCAAGTTAAGACAATTTACTCAAAAATTGTCTTAAAAATTGTCTTAAATTGCCTCTCTATGTAGTAGTGTTTGAATCAATTAATGCCGGAAATGAATTTTTTGAATCTTGATGTGCATATTTTATAAACTCCATTTCTAGTAGATCTGAGATTTGCTCACTATTCAGTGAATGTGCTTCATCATCCACCATACTGCTGTCGTGTTCTTTATTCTTCTCATCATCAAAAAATGGTGGCTCAGATATATTGATCTCATATTCACTTTTCTCACAAATTGGTGCATCACTTTGATTATCAAGAAACACTTCATCTTCAACATAAAGTGGATTTGAAAACATATAAAATTGGTTTTCAGGTATACCTTGGTAGAATATTAGCTGATCTTCTATCTTCTCATCATATAGTGGATTTGAAAAAGAATGGGAATCATTTTCAGGTGTGCAATCCTCTTCATCATCAAATGTATCTTCATGGCTTGCAACTATAGCTGGAGGTGTCATTTGTTCACTATCAAATGAACTTGCCTCTTCAATTGTTTCTTCATCCTGATTTCCATAAGAGCTGCTAGAATCTCTTGATTGCAGATCAAAATCCATAGGTCCATCTTCACGATCTGAATACTCATTGGATCCCTCATAACATACACTGCTTTCACTGTCACAATCTGTTATGCAAGAGAAATCTCTTGTATCTTCATCTTCCTCAAGCAGGCTATCATATGAATCATATTGATTTGCACGAGTCTCATCTTCTATTGGCTGCAGTGTCTGATCGATATCATCATTAATGATGTCACCATTGTCTTCATACCTTATCTACAATATCAGTCCATTCATCTGCCATTCTGTGAAACAAAGAGTGCCCAGATTCTCCTTCACATCTCCTTACTTCAAGAAATGCATCTAATGGATAAATTCCACATCCTGATTCTGTGATGGAGTCTTGACTTTGAGTATGTACATACTCATCTTCTTCTTCTTCAAATTGTTGATTCTGGCATACATATTGCTGCAAGTTCTGATTTTCTTGAATCTCTACTAACCCAAGGGAAACCCAATTTGGTGCAGAAATATTTACATATTTCTCAAGGAATTGATCCTGAAATCATTGGAGAGAATCAATAGAAGCTATTGGTAGGCTATTAAACCAATCCGTAGCTTCATGAATGAGTGACATCAGGAATAGCCTCATATGTAAATCCTCATAAGGTATATCCAAATCTTGGATGAAAGCATTAAAATTCCTCAAATGATCTTCAACAGTAATTGTACTACTCCTTATAAACTTAGGAACAAAGCTTCTCCAACTGCCATCCATAGGGTAAGGGTACAATTGAAACCATGTTAGATCAAATTGCCTGATTATTGTTGTGAATTGTTGAGGGGGAGGATTAGGCGGATGTTGATACTGGTACAACAAATTATTGTATTGTGTATGAGAATGTGGCACATATTGTTGACCGTGAGGTGATTGTGGTGAATATATATTTTGTTGTGCATGATATGCATTGCCTGCATTTTGAAGTAATGCTCTCTTGCTCTCAACATCTATTTTCAATTCGTTTAGTTCATCTCTCAGCACATTCAAAGGTAATTCCCAAAGGTTGTCCTCCATTTTTCATCAAAATTTTACTAGAGTCGCCACTCACTTTCTTAAAAGTGAGAAAAATGAAATTATTCTTGATTTACCCAGCGGAGTCACTTTTCCTCAAACTTCTAAACTATGAATTTCTCCTCAATGACTCTATATGATGGTATTCAACCGAATATTCTGAAATATCTCCCCAGCGGAGTCGCCAATTTGTTAGGTGCGTGACTCGGATGGGGAGTGCAAATGAAACAATTGTGAACCTTTGGTTAAAGACCGATTTTAGAACTGTATTGACTCTATGGATGGATAGGATGGAACCGAATTTTCTGATGTTTGTCCCCAGCGGAGTCGCCAATTTGTTAGCTCTCAAAAACACAGGTAAAATACCTCAAGAGGTTGCCAATCTCTTGGTACGTTTTAGGGTAACAGACAAGGCCAAATGGTTTAGACCTTCTACTCTTCAGGTGCTGCTAGACCTAGGCGGGTGTACCTATATGAGTAAAGCAGAATTAAGGTTGTATGACTTGACTAAATTGATGGATCTATTACAATGGCACAAATGTAATAGATAAAAGCTTGCAGACTACTCCTACTCCTACTCCTAATATTAAACTTGAAATGTGAATGTTTTTTGAACAAAGATTTTATAGAATTCTAAGATGTGGATGGTGTGACCAGTGCCTACTTCTGTTGGGCTATTGGATTCAAGAGGTAAATGATAGGTGTTTCCCCTTTTTGGCTTAACTCTAGTTGCTAGGCACTTTTGAAAATGAGGTTCTATGACTGGCATAAAACTTCACTAAATTTATGACTTGCATAAATTGTGCTGGAATATTTTCTTACCAGGTTCTTCTTTAATTATCCAAAAGAAATCTTTAAATCACTGTGATTCATCCAAAATAATTTAAATCTGACTTGTAGACACCAACTGATTAATTCACACAAAATGGGAATACATTTCGATAAATAAAAAATATACTTGATATACTGATTTAAATTATTAAAAGACCTCAAATTGGAGACAACCAGATAAAAATGTAAATAATCTCATCACAACAATTGAACACCATGAAAATATTTCACCAAATTTATGTATTCTTCTCCATTATATAATTCTATAAGCATCACAACAACTGAACACCAAGAAAGGATTTCGCCAAATTTATGTATTCTTCTCCATTATATAATTCTAAAATATTTTGCAATATACAACATGAAATTCTTGAGCAGCTGTTCAACCTATCCAACTACCTAACCTACTTATTTCTCCTAAATCTCCCCCTTTTTTATACAATTTCACTTTGCATATATACATTATTTTAGGGTTGCAACCCTTCACATTATCCATCTGAGGTAACTCTTCATTTTGAATTATCTTCGGAAAAAATAAAATATTTAATTAATTGCCTTTTGAAAAATTAAATATTTTAATCTTCATCCTTGTGTCTTCGTGGATAATAATCATCATTTCACAATTCCTTTTGAAATCTTAACAATCTTCACTAATCCTTTTGCTGGAAAAACTCTAGCTTATTCAATTTAATAAAATAATCCTTGGGTAAAATAATTACCCCCTCCATGACTCTTTGAGTGAAAATATTCTCCACTTATGTCTCTTGATTGAAAGATTTCACCATATTTAATAAATCATTTCTTCGGGTAAATAATCACCCATTGCCGGTGTAACTCCTTTGGCGAAAAATATTTCCCCTTATGGTGAAAGTATTTTACTTTATATTAAATTTGTTCATCTTTATTTAGAGTAAAATACTCCTTGGGTAAAAGTCATCTCTCATCAAGGCTTTAACTTTTCCTTTAATTTCCTCTGTAAAAAGATTTACTCTTTTAATTGCATGCACTTACTGTTGAGGTAAATAATTACTTACTTCGTTAATTCCTCAAAAATATTTTAGTTTTAAAAAATGCTTTCATCTGCCCTCTTATCCTTGGTGAAAGATATTATTCCTTCCAGTGCAAATTATTAATTATTAATTTCACTTTCCATGATTTTCGTGGATAAAATAATTATCCCTTAAATTTCCATCATGAATTTTAATAAATCTTTACCTTTGGACTATTCTGCAGTATACATTTGAATCTCCTTTTAATTTTTTACCCATATTGCACCGTTTACAATTTATTCTAATCTTTGTTTCCTCCTCAAGATATCGGCATGACTTGTATCATCGATGAGACCTATACATCTCTTATCCCGATTGTATTTTTTCTCCCCGATGTATTTCCCATCGGCATGACTTTAAAATCTCCCCTCGACCATCCTTCTCTTGCCGATGCAAATCTCCATCGCTGTAACTCACTTCTATCGGAGGGATCTTGTGCCGACAATTGATGTCTTGCCGATATCAATTCCTTCTCTTGATGGAGTTCCATCGGTGTGACCTAAAATTTTTGCTTCAATTGCTCATTTCTTGGTGATGAATTCAGGGTATCCGTTTGTATCGATGCACCAACTTTAGGGTTTTTATTTTGACCTTTCTCAGGAACGTGAAAATAACATGTACTTAACTTCTCCCTTTTCTATGAATAATTCTGAGAATCAAAATTTCTCAAGTAAACCGCCATGACATGTTTCTTCAACTTCTGGAGCTCACACCGCCTTTGGATTTTATGACTACTAACAACATATATCGATTCCACCATTAATCTGTCAGAGCAACTGAAGTGTAGAATGCATTTTGTTTCTAATAATCTAGTACTGGTTCAACATATTGAAATTAATGGTACTTTAATTGTGAGGGAGGCGCTTCAAAGACCCACATCTAAACGGTGATACACAGTATCATCAGTTACAAACCCAACAAATACCCAGTGGCCCGCATCTAAAGTAAAAAAGGAATTTTAATATTAGATATAATGTGTTTCCTTCATAAGATAAAATATTTCCATTGAAGATATGAATTTTTCCATCGAAGGGAGTTATAAGATGAAAAAATTGTTTTACCAAAGGAAAGCAAAAAGGGTGAAATTTTATAAAATATTTTAATTGTTGAAGTTAATTTTTGTGAAGATGCAAAGACGAAGATTAAAGTTAAAATATTTAATTTTTCATGAAGAAAAAATTAAATATTTTGTTAAAGAAGAAAAATATTGAAGAGATGCACAAGACGGATGTTGTGAAGGGTCGTAACCCTAAAATTATAATGTATATATGTAAACTAAAATTGTATCAATAAGAGAGGAAATTAGATTTAGGGTTAGGTAGGAGATATATAAAGATACTTTTAAATATATAAATTACAAGCATTATTTTGAAGAAATCAATGAAAGCTCTTTGATTTTGTGGCCTCATATTGGTATCAATTGTTTGTTGAGTTAATTGAAAACATTGACAAGTTATCTCCAAGGTTGATATTTCTTTGTTATTCAAATTGATATATCAAGTATATACTCAATTTATCAATGAACATTTGTTGTATAAATTGGATAAAAGCACAAAGCTGTGTCACACTTTATAAAGGAAACAGATCCAAATTTTAAACTTGAATCACTAAAAAGTGGCATATATACGCTGATCCAATTTTTAAATTTGAATCATTAAGTGGCATATATGTTTTGAATTTTGAAATGATGTAAACTAGTAAAATGTGTATTTTTTAGTATATTTTATGTTTGTATTTTTTAAAAAAATACAAAAAATTATTTTAAACTAGTTTTTAATAAATTAAAACTATAATTTAGTTGTGGCATATATGTTTTGAATTTTGAAATGATGTAAACTAGTAAAATATGTGTTTTTTAGTATATTTTATGTTTGCATTTTTTAAAAAAATACAAAAAATTATTTTAAACTAGTTTTTAATAAATTAAAACTATAATTTAGTTGCTGATAAAATGATGAAAAATGAAGTTGCATGGGACATCAAACTTTTTATAGTAAATTTTATTTTTTTTCTTTCAAATTTTTTGTGTGTATTTATAACTTGTGCATGGATATATTTTTTTCCAATTTTTATAAATATATATTTTTAAATAAATATTAAAATGTGCGCAAATAAAAAAACAACTCTTTTCATTGGATGTCAACTTTCCTATTAAATATTTATCTAAAATGGAAAAAAAATTATACCATCTTAAAATAAATTCTTTTATCTAGTGCATCATATTTTTTATTTTTTTAGTAAGTTTTTGTTTTTTTCCTTGGCATAGTAATCAACCTCATATTTTGTGCTGAAAACCTACTTTTCGTAAAAATAAAAATAAAATTAAACTATTAAAATAAATATATTTTTGAAAACTACACTTATGGGTATTTTTATATTTTTAAAAAAATGTTGTTTACATTAGCAAGAGTTATTGAAACTTCAATTTTTTGAAATAATTTAATTTTTTTTGGTAAATTGGACTCAAAGTGATGCTCCATACATTTTTAGCCAACAATTTTAGTTGAAAAAGTTGTGGAAGCATATAACTTAGCTAGAATGAATCTTACTAGATCATATGTTTGACCAAAATTTATTTTTAGTTAGAAATACTTAAATTCAGTTGTTGTGATAAGTTGGCTAAAAGTGTGACACAACTTTGTGCTTTTACCCATTTGTGTGGCATGATTAATTGGTTATTTCAAGTAAAGATTAAATCCTTTTAGTCATTCACAGTAATTTGGAGGTGTCATTTGGATCACTAAGTAGAATCTGGTAATTAAATTCTTGCATGTTTATACAAGTTATAAACTAATATTAGTATGCCAAACTGTTAGAATTATTGCCAAGTATAAGCCACTTATCTTAGACTTTCACTTGACTCCATATACCCAACAAGGCACTGGTCTCATACATTTTATAGTTTAGTTTTATCAAATTTATTGCCAACATTTCACATCTATTAATTGAACATATTCATAAGCTTCACATTGATATTTCTTGCACAAATCTTACAAAATCAGGTCTGCATCTTTCCATTTCCAATTGCCATTATGGAATGTTTGTTTTAGTTGGAATAATATAGTTTAAGTCTGCCTTATTCATATAGGTACACCTGCCTAGGTCTAGCAGCACCTGAAGAGAAGAAGGTCTAAACCACTTGGCCTTGTCTGTTACCCTGAAACGTACCAAGAGATTGGCAACCTCTTGAGGCATTTCACTTGCATTTTTGAGAGCTAACACATCCTAAGTTTGGAAACATTGTAATCCATCAAGTTTCCAGTTATCCTTGTCTACAATCCATAGTCTCAATAGCAACACCCGATCCAAATGACCCTTATGCTTATGGCATGCCGCAAAATATTTTGTCTACTTCGCCACTTCCACTACAACATCTTAGTCATCCACCTGTCAACACTAGGGGCACTCCCCTCCTCCCTTTGATGCCACCTCTAGAAGTTATACCTACTGGTAACCGCCCACCACCACCTCAAAGTAATATCCCTACCTATCAACAGCCTCCCGTTAACCCCCATTAATCCATTGTGATGTAGGTACCACTACAACATGCTACTATCCCTTGACAAGCACCACCAAAAAATGTTGTTGTTGTTTCATCTCAACCACCTCATCAGCAATCTCTGCAATATAAATCACCATCCCGTAACAAAATTTCACCATCCCACAACAAAATATTTCAATTCCTCAACATCCCCTGCATCAAGCCACACAAACTACATCATATCCACCACCACCACCCCATGGTGCTTCTGTAGTAGTCCTGCATCAACAACATATCCCATCTCGTCCCCTTTATCAACAACTTCCATAGCAACAACAACCCCAACACACACACGCTTCAACACAAACACAAAGAAATCCCCTTACGCAATATATATATCACCCATCTAGCACGTACACCGCTTAGGCTGCTATGTCTATGCCAAATCCAAACATCCATGTAGTTGCTTAGAATCCACCATAGACACAACCACCTCCTTACACAAATCCCCTGCAATCACACGCCAACCTGTACCAACACCATTCTAATCCACAACAACCTCCATATGTCACGTAGCAACCCAATGTCATATATGATTACCAAACTAGTCCCTATCATGCTCACCAACAACCTTCATACCAACAAGGTGCCTCATCCACATCCTATGTGCAACAACAACCACATTATCAACAAGGTGCTCAATCTCCCTCTTATTATCAACAACAATTACCTTATCAGCAAGGGGATTCCACATCATCATATTACCAAACTGCTATGCAAGATTAGTAGGCTACTCCATCCACCTCATACTACCAATAGAAGCCACCATACCAACAAACAACTTCTACTTCTTACCAACAAGAAGCCCCAGCCTCTTGCCATCAAAATATGCCTTATATCAATCCACAATCCACCTATGCCAATCAGTACCAATCAACACCTCCATACACACCTCAGCCTGCTTATGATTAAGCTACTTTAGCACCATCCTCCTCGTATCAGCAATATCCTTCACACAATCAGCTCAATCCATCCAATCTGACTCCCGTAGCACCTATCAATCAAGATTTAGAAGAATTCAAAGCTGCACTAAAGGATTTACAAGCAGGGACTGACAAACAGTCATTCAAATTTGAGGATATTTGTCCCTATCAGATCGATCCTTCAATTTCCTTCCTTTTGTTCCCAAAGCATTCTGAAATACCTACATTTGATAAATATAGGGGAGCCAAAGACCCCAAAGATCACCTTCAAGAGTTCTTTTCCCATTTCTAGTAAGTCATGCACAATGACAACTACCTTATGAGATTGTTCCATACGAGTTTACAGGGAAATGCTCTTGATTGGTTTATGGGTCTTAAAAAAGGATCTATTAAATCCTTTGCACAACTTTTAGAGGAGTTTGTCTCCTACTTCTCCTTCAATTTGGAGAAGGATGTCGATACACTAGACCTCTTGAAGGAAAAGCAACAGGAAGGAATAACCTTTGCCAACTATCTCATAAGATGGAAAGCTCTAGCCAGTTGTATGAAATCCCCGTTACGAGAAAAGGACATGGTCACCTTGTTCATCGAGAACTCCCATCCTAACATGGCCCACAACTTCAGACTCCATTGTGTCATGACCTTTCTTGAAATCGTGGAGAAAGGTCATATTCTAGAAAGAGCTCTTATCGCTAAAGGGCTAGTCAAAATCTTTAATTCTCATTGAGAGAAATCGTCCAGGGATAAGCCCTGTTATTGGAAAAAAATAATAATTTGTTCAATGATGGCATAACTGACTCCAAGCATGTCCAAGTGGCTAATGCTTCACAAAAGCCACAATATCATCCTCCCCAGGAGCCCATGCCTAAAGCCATATCAGTGCCTCAAGGGGCACCCTATCCACCTCAACAATCTAATAATCAAGGGGGCAACAAACATTAGTTCACTTAGTTAGGAGAACCCCTCAGTGTCGTGTTCAATAGGCTCCTACAAGCCAATTATCTAATCATGTATCCCATGACTAAAACTCTTGACAAATCGAAACCTAAGCCCAACTGGTACAAAGAAAATGAATATTGTGAGTTCCACAAAATTAAAGGGCATACGTTGAATAAGTGTTAATGTCTAAAAATGTACATCCAAGATCTTATAGATTGGGGTGACATACATTTCAATTCCAACACAACACCATCGTCCCATGCTCAATTAAATATATACCAGAATGCTTTCCCAAAACATAACCAAGGTCCTAGTACATCAAATTCAAATCCAAGGCCTAGCAATAGTAATGATTAGAATAACAACACCAATAATATCAATTACAAAAATGTGTTGTTTAATTATCAGGGCATTGTCATGCATATTGAGGAAGTGGAATCACATGTATCTATGATACGTGTGAAAGGAAAAGAGCCACAATGTGTTATTACCACCCATCGCACCTGCATCACAGTCTGCATCCACCTAGCCACCATGTGTGCCTTCTCAATACAACATCCTTGACCATCTGGGAAATACTTCAACACATATATCCATTCTAGACTTGCTTAAATCCTCCCCCACACACCAAGAAATCCTAAATAAGGCTTTACGAGACACTCAAGTCCCTAATTACATAGACCCTGTGCAGTGCCAAGCATTAGTAGGGCATCTCTCAACAACCTACTAGCTAGGTTTCAATTAGAATGACATGCCCTGCATCGACTCTAATCATAACGATCCCTTCATCTAGAGGTCTTGGTAAACTGTCATAAAGTAAAAAGGGTCTTGGTAGATAATGGTTCCACCCTAAAACTTTATACATAAAAATTCATAAAATAGGTGGGATACACCCATGCTGATTTAAACAATCAAGGCATATGATAATGCGGAATGTGATTTTGAAGGTACAATATGTCTTTCGATTTAGGTTGGTCCAGTTGTGCAATATACCACATGTCATGTCCTTGATCTGGAATTACCCTATAACCTCCTCCTCGGTCATCCATGGATTCATGCCATGTAGGTTGTCCCATCTACATATCATCAATGTCTGAAGTTCCCATTCAATGAGGTTGAAGTTACCATTCACACAGACCCTCAATCGTTTGAATACTGTCGTGCGTTAGAAGCATCCTTTCCTCATTCTCACTATTGTCTTGGAGTGGAAATGGGACCACCGTTGACATCATCCACCCACTCATCCACCAATGCATCAGCTACCACTTCATCTACTCCATCATCCACATCTGAATTCACCCTTACAAAAGTCCAGATCATCGACAAGTGAGGTGGTTAGTACGAAATGCACACAACTCTCAATGTGGCCACTATGCCACCCTAACTGTACACATATGGTCAATCGTCATAGTCTACACCAAAAGCAGAAGACAAGACTATCACCTTTAATGTTTTGAATGTAGGATCTAGCCCCTTTTGCTCTCCTGGGTTAAGACAAGATGTACCAGAAGATGACATAAGTCAATGGGTCTACCATGAGGAACCTGATCCCTCCGCTCCTTTGAAGTTATATTTCTAGGAGAATTATCCTTGGCCCTCTAAGTTTGAGAAAAAGTACAATTATTAGGGGGGAGGCCTTAGCATTGAAGAGCAAGGAAGGAAACACCATATTGAGCCTACAATAAGACCAAGATATTTAGGCTTGGGTCACGACAAAAAAAAACTACCTGTAACATCATCTAGTGCCTCCAATAACGTCAGTGAGAGTAACCTTCTTCATGAATACATGACAGAGGAGTCCATCATATATGCATACGATGATGTAGATCACATCGACCTCTCTTCCATGACACATCTGCATTATTAGCCTATCCATTAAACATCCTGAGCTCATAGACTGGGACTTACATGGAAGTGCACCCATCGATACCTTTCCTACAATGGATCAATACATACACCTTATTGGATTGGGGGAATAGGAACACACTAACCGTAAAAATAAAAATAAACAAAATAAAAAAGGGTCATCTAGCGAAAACCTCCTAGAGGAACTTCCTAACCAAGAAACAGTAAAAATAAAGGGTGTATCTAATAGCGAAAACCTCGACGAGGTGCTAGACGATGGGGATGTTCATCTTCCCCTTGTAGGGACACAAATCTCTGAAAGATCATCCATCCTAATAGAGGAGACACAAGAAATCAATTTTGGAACTGAATAGGATCCAAAAATCACCTATGTAGCCAAGGCATTATCAGAAGAAGAATATTCTACTATCTCCAAGCTTCTTAAAGAAGGCATCATCAACATTGCATGGACATATTCAGATATGCCAGGCCTTGATCCAACTTTGGTAGTACATCACCTAGATGTACGTCCTGATGCCGAGCCTATCAAACAAAAGCTTTGAAAAATGCACCCTCAAGTAGCCTTGCTGGTTAACAAAGAGTTGGAGAAATGATTGGAAGCTGGATTCATAAGGCCCATCGACTCTCAAAATGGATCTCAAACATAGTACATGTAGCAAAACCAACCAGTGTTATAATATTTTGTACAAATTTTTGTGACCTCAATAAGGCTTGTCCTAAAGATGACTTTCCTTTGTTGAACATAGATATGTTGGTATACTTAACTGCATGGCATGAGATGCTTTCCATCATGGATGGCTTCTCTAGATACAATCAGATTCAAATTACACTTGAGGACCAACATAAGACAATGTTCACTACACCTTGGGGCACATTCTACTATAATGTCATGCCTTTTGGTCTTAAAAACGTGGGGGCAACATACGAGTGAGCCATGACTGTAATCTTCCTCGACCTCATCCACATTATCATGGAAGACTATGTTAACGACCTGTTAGGAAAATTAAGAACAAGAGAGGAGCATCTGACAGTCCTCAAAAAAATCTTTGAGCATCTAGAGTAGTACAAGCTAAGGTTAAATCCAAAGAAATGTGTCTTTGGAGTCATGCCAGGAAAATTGTTGGGTTTCATTTTCTCTCACAGGGGCATTGAAGTTGATCCAACAAAGGTTAAAGCAATCATGGATATGCCTCCACCATGTAACCTCAAAAAATTAAGAAGCCTTCAAGATAAACTTCAGTCCATCTGAAAATTCATTGCTCAGTTAGCTAATAAGTGTCAGTCATTCACTCACCTCTTGAAGAAAAATAACTCTTTTAAGTGGACCCAACAGTGTCTACTCGGCTTTGAAAAAATCAAGGAATATTTGGCTCATCCACCAATCCTTATGCCACCAATCCCTAGAAAGCCACTCCCGTTGTACATTTATGCCACTTCAGTGGCACTGGAGGCATTACTGGAACAACATGATGAATCATCAAAATAAAGAGCCATCTATTACATTAGTCAGACCTTGGTTGGTTATGAACTAAACTATTCTCCAATGGAAAAATCTTGCCTTGCTGTGGTTTTTTAGTTCCCAGAAACTCTGACATTATATGCTCATCCATCTGGTAAAACTCATCTCCAATGTCGATCCACTAAAATACATGTTATTGAGGACAATTCTAACTGGTCGCATGTCTAAGTGGGTCATGCTTCTAAGTGAATTTGATATTGAATATATGGATCAGAAGACCATTATAGTTGATTAGCTAGCGGATTCATCCCTTGTCGATGCTTATCCTCTGACCACAAAATTTCCAAATGGATTCTTTGTAGTCACAGAAGCATCTACATGGACTTTCTATTTTGATGGGTCATATACACATAATGGATCAGGGGCAGGAATCTTGCTTGTCACCCCTCAAGGGGACTATATACCAAAGTCATTTCGATTGGCCTTCCCATGTACAAATAACATAGCCAAATATGAAGCTCTTCTTACTGGCCTTAGAATTGAGATTCAATAGCATATTACTGACCTCAAAGTCTTTGGTGATTCCCAATTAATCATCAAATAGGTCAATGATGAGTTTCTTACAAAGGATGACAAGCTACTGCCCTATAAACGCATGGTAGATGAATTCAAGAAGTATTTCACATCCATTCAGTTTGACCAAATTCCAAGAATCTGGAACAAAGTAGCATATGCCATGGAAACCATTGGTTCCTTGATTGACATGCCTAAAGAAAAAATAGAGTGAGTTTCTTGTAGAGCAACTCAAAATCCTGGCATATGATATTCCAGAAAATGAGATGGTGTGTGATATTGTAGGTCCCACGCCACCTTGGTACCATGTCATCTATACCTATCTTCACGATAACATCCTACCTCATAACCTCACACGTAACCAACATAAGTCCATCTAACAAACATCCCACTACACCATCATAGGTGATACACTTTATTGACGCAGGTATGATGGAACTCTCCTCTGGTGTCTGAACGAGACTGAAGTTCACACAACATTTATGAAAGTACATAGTTGTGTATGTGGGGCCCACTCAAATGGCATGGCCCTAACTAAGAGAATACTTTGAGCAGGATATTATTGGCCTACATTAGGACATGATTCTTGTGATTTTGTCAAGAAGTGCATCCCTTGTCAGTAGCACACCAATTTGTTACATGCTCTAGCACATGATCTACATCCTCTTGTTGCATCATGGCCCTTCTCTTAGTGGGGTTTCGACCTAATTGGAAAGATCTATCCCCCATCCTCTAATGGCCATACCTTCATTATCACCGCAATTGAGTACTTCACTAAGTGGGTGGAAGCAATGCCACTCTCAAAAATCACAAGCACTCAAATTTCCAAGTTTATCCTCTTTCATATTTTCTCCAGATATGGAATACCATCAACCATCATTTATGACAATGGAAAGCCTTTCAAGAATCAAGCTATGAAACATGTTTGTGATACCTTCCATATCCAACATTTTTGGTCCACACCTTATTACCCCCAGGGTAATGGTCAGGTAGAAGCCACCAACAGAACCCTCATCAAAATCCTCAAAAAGGTGGTCAATAGTACTGGTCGAGATTGGCACCTTCATATTCATCCCGCCCTTTGGGAATATCGCACTTCCATCCGCACCCCTACTGGTGCCACTCCATATTCCCTCATCTATGGTGTTGAATTTATCTTGCCGATTGAGGTGGAAATCCCCTCCCTGAGAATTTGCTTGAAGAATCTTATCAGTGATGAAGATTTTCAAGTTGTGAGACTCAGCCAACTAGAAATTTTAGATGAAAGATGGATCTAAGCGTATGACCACCTTCAATCCTATCATAATAGCCTAAAAAGAAGCTACAACAATAAGGTTCATCCATGTCAGTTCAATATTGGTGATCTAGTCCTCAAGGAAAATCAGTGCACACAACAGGACCAAGAAAAGAAAGGTAAATTTGAAGCAAATTGGCTTGGTACTTATGTCATCACAAAAAAATGTGGATCAGGGGCCTACAAACTTGTAACACCTAAAGGAGAACCCCTAGAGGAGCCTATTAACATTATGCACCTGAAGAGGTTCTACACTTAAATCAATTGGGGTATCCTCTCCTACAAAAATTCAAAAACTACAAAAAAAAGTCAAAAATTGTGAAAAATACAAAAAAAATTGAAAAATCAGAAAAATCCAAAAATAGTAAAGAGAAATAATTCATCCTATGTTGAAAACCACCCTTGGTGGTGCCTTGGATAAGTACATCTGGTGAAAACCTGGTCACAGGTGCCATTCGTAAAGGGCTTAATCATTATCTACCTTGTGTCCTAGTTACTTTATGCTTCCATCTATCTCGATCTCATATCCTATCATATCATCAACCCTCCCCTTTTATCCACACCCATCATTTGGTCGGTTGGTATATTCTAGTTGAGCATTGGACGAGTCTCATCCGCTATCAGTTATCTTGAGCTTTTATCCTAATCTAAGCTTGTGTCATAGACTTTTGTCGTCGTGTCGATTCTTTGCGTCCCATGTAGGTTCCTTCATTGTGCCAGTCCTCATTTAGGTCTCATCCTATCATGTCATTCTTGTCATCTTCTTTCGAACTACGTTTCCCTTATGATTTCACATAGGCAAGGCTGATAATTTGATCCACCCCCGAGGCATTTTGACCATCCTATTTTGGTCCTCCAACATCCATCTCCATCGGCCTCTTTTCGCTCTTATCCATGGTTAGTCGTTATTTTTCCTTTTCTGAACTATGTTGCTCCTGCACTTTCATGTAGGAAAGGTCAATATTTTGATCCACCCCCAAGGATTTTTTTTTCGTTTGTCATCTTTGTCCATCGCTTGTCTCCATTGGTCCTCTTTCTGCTTTGATCCATGGTCTTTTCCTGAACTACGAGGGCTCTGCACTTTCATGTAGGAAAAACTAATCTTTGATCGACCCCCAAGCCCCTAGGTTGTTAAGGTATGTCAATCTTGTGTCTCATGTCCTGTGTCGTGTCATCAAGTATGCCCTTATCTAGTTGGTTCTTCATAAATGTGATCCACTCATATCATGAGATCCAATTGGTTTCAAAATTTCTTGTGTCATAATTGATCTTTTAATTTAGTATCCATCTTTGGTCTCAATGGGATGCATCCTTCCTAACAAACCTTATTGACCCCATCCATCCTCTTGATCCTATGGCAAGGGAAATTTTGCAATTGATTGTGATCTTTTGATACTTTTTTCTTTTATTTATCATTTGAGCTCCCTATCACAACTTGTCAAGGCCACCATGGTTTATCATATTATGGTGTGTTTTGACCGGTTAACATAGGGGCATATATTGCTCTTTTTGCTTTGTTTCTATCTTCTGGGTTGTCCCACGTAGTACCCACCAAAATCCCTAAAGTCTTGTGTTAAGTTGGGGCATCCCTTTGTGTTTGTGGTTATCCCAATACTTGGCCCGACCAAAGTCTTCGTGATTTTGGGGTGTTGGGATAGTCTTCTTGTCTGTTGTGTTTTTTTTACACATTAGACGCTAATTCACCTTGGTTTACATACCACAGTACCTAGTGTCTTATGTTATAGCAATAATTAGTGCTCTGAAAATGGAAAGTTACATTAGGATTGCATTTTCATGATCAATTTTGTTTCATTGCATTCATACCCGACCTATGACCTATGATTTTGGTTGTGCAAACATTTACCTTCCATCTCACATTCTTCTCAGGATACCTATAGTTCTAGACAGGTGCAATTTCACACCCATCTATCATCATCACAATGCAAGGCCTTATTGACACTTGTGTTCATGTTGCATTGCATTTCATGTTAGGCCATCACGCTCACATTTCACACATCTTTATCTCATACAAGCTAAGGCAAGTCTGATCACAAATAAAATCCATCTATCATATGTGTTGCATTTCATTTATCCATTAGTGAGGTATTTAATTGCATCATATCTCCCATTATAATTTTATTACATTTCATCTCATGTGCATTATTATCTCATATTAGATTTAAGTTGCATAGATTAATTATATTTGGTTATTCTAAGCATCTTAGATTCATTGCATTACTCATTCACTACCATATTAATCTATATCATTAACACATTGCATACATCTCCACCTACATCACAAATCATTAGGTCCATACACATAGCATATAATATCATAAACTCATCATCACATCCTCCATCATACACGTTAGTTGTCATATATATATCATATATCTCATCCATATAAGCATCCACATACATCATCATAAGCATATACATACATCATATCATAAAGATCATTCATAATAAAACTCATAAACATACACATATGCATAAATAGAATCACCCATCACATGAATATCACATAGTGTCAATCAAGGTCGTCGCATATCATATATCAAAATAAAAATACAAATTTCATCATATAGTCCATAATAATTTCCATCATATAACCAAAATACATATCCATCACATATATCATCAAATAAACTACAAATACAAGGCTCTAGATCAACTCTCATCTCAGTTGCTTTGTACTGTACATTTATCATGCACCTGTCAAAAACTAGTATCTTGTCACTTGTGATCTCCCCTCTCTACTATGAGCTTCCCATGTCAGACCTCTATGGAGAGTCAAGCACTGACCCTCTCCGTGGAGGAGTCACCCGATAGTCATTATACCTTCGGGTATGTGTCCCTAGTGACTAGGATGGTGTTGGAATCTAAGGAGCCTGTCAGACATAATGAAACATGCATTGTGCCAGATCTAGAACCGCATGCTAATAATCAACCATCCAGTAGGTCGCCTCCCTCATACTCATCTCTCGTTGCATCCTGATACCTGGTGCCATTCTTCTCATGTCTATATCTGTCTCAATCCAAACTGATGGATCTTCGCTCCTGCGCCCATGCATCATGTGCCAACCTTAGCTGATCTCTCTCTGCTTCCAGCCGTGACAACTGCTTTGTGCCCCTATCCCTCTCATCCTGCATCTATACCTACATAGCCTATATCTGTGCCTGCAATCTTTGTACCTCTAGCCCCTATCTTGCCACCCTCACCCTATGTTGCCTGTGCTTGACCTCTCTCTACTATCTTTGCCCGAGCCACTGCTACATTCCTTTCCCCCTGTAAAGTTTGCACCCATACTTGTTCTATATCTCTCTCCCTCCGTAGATTATGCACCTATATATGTGCTACATCCCTCTCCCCATGTACAGTTTGCACATTTACCTATGTTGCATCCCTCTCCCTCTATAAGGTTTGTACCTGTATTTGTGATGCATCCCTCTCCCCAAGTAGGGTCTCCACCTATGTTTGTCCTGCATCCACTCTCTCTGACTATCTGATTAGCCACCTCTACTATGAAATGAAGATCATATCACTCCTACCTCAGCTCATTCCTCTCTCTCAATAGTCCCTCCACCTGCCTTCGCAATTCCTCCATGTCCCTCTCTGCCTGGTCATAGCCTCTGATGATATCGAGTCTACCGCTACCTCTTGCCCCTTGACCTATCGAATATCCATCGTTGCCTCTAACCTATCTCACTGCCATCTCAAAGCCACTATCTCCTCATGCTACCTGGAAAGCTCTACTTGTAGCCCACTCACCTCAGCTTCTAGCTCCTCCCTCTCTACTTGTATATGTGACGCCTTATGTGCTAGGCTATCATAATCCCTCTGTCCCTTTGCTCACACTCTGGCCACCTCCACCTTCAGCTCGCTCACCTCTGCCTCTATCTGACATCTCATCGCCTCTGTATCTCTCAACCATTGCTCAACAATATGTAATCTCACCATGGCCCCTCTCAGCAGTATGGCCATATCCTCTCCTATTAGCGAAACCATGGCCAATCGGGGAATATCATGCACCTCCATATACATCGCCTCTACCTCATCCATCATCTCAACATCTGCCTCATCTCCATGCTCCTCTACCTTAATCCCCACTCAGACTCTCCTCTAAGGCCTCCTCCTCCTCTCCTGTTGTTCTGAGCCCCCAACCTTTCCCTATCCTCTATCTTGTAGACTCATGGCCCTGACCTCTACCCCTACCTCACCCCTTGCATCCAACATCTCCAACTTCACCTCCCATCTCTCCTACTCTACCCTGATCTCCACCCAAGCTCTCCTTCATCATCTCCTCCTCCTACCCACCCTCTATGGCTTCCCAATGGCTCCTCCCTCTCCCTACTCCCCTCCTGCTATCCTGCAGCTCTACCTACCTCCTATCATCTCCTCACTCTTTGCTGGCCAGCTAATCACCTCTCATCCTCTTATCCAAACCCTAGGACCCTACAATTGACTCCTCTAGGGTAATCTGTGGAGGTAAGTAATGTCTATGCCACCTAGCGTATCACTCTATCACACCTACATATATCTCCCCCCCGATGTCCTACCCAGGTAGGGTGATAGCTGTAATGTCTCACATTGATCTCTTGAAAACCTCAGTGAAATCGGCTCTCCCCATGGCCGCTCGTGAGATTCGTTGAAATATGTCTAGTTCATATGAAATGACTTATGCAACCCCGAACTGTTTGGCCTATGTGCCTCCACTAGGTGGGGCTCCCTCCTTACTATAAAGCATCTAGTGTTGAAGTAGCCTCGATGCCTTGCCTCATCATCCCTCCATGCTTTGAACTGCTGAAACATATATGGCCACCACACTATATGCACCTCCCATAGGTCATCCATTGTCCTCCATCCGTCTATATCCCTAGGCCCTCATAGTGCAAAACTCAACCCTCCTCTTGCCCATACCACCAAGCTATGGCTGTTGCCACATCCTCCCGTCTTGCTCTCACCACTCCTGGCCTGGTGACACTGATGTGCTCCTAGGACCATACCTACAATAGTGTCACATGTGTCATGCTAAGCCTCTCTCAGTAGCAGATGACAGACATATCTCTATAAAGTTGTGTTAGTATGTGTGTAAACCCCAATCCAAATACCTGCAAAACACAACAAATGAATACATTAGGAGATCAAATGCAAGCAAGAACAAGGATTCCTCAAGAAATTCATTTGAATAGAAAAAGAGATAGAAAATGAAAGGAAGAACACAATGAAACTTGAAAGCATATCAAAATCTATTCTAAAGCAAGCAAACTCCTAATCTCTTGAGGGAATTGGTGCCAATTTGATGTGAAAATTGGCCCTTTCCCAACTCCAATGATGCAAACTTGATGTGTTGAAGATGATTGATCCACTTTGTTGATGTTGAAGAGTGCTCCAAGGTAAAATCTGCAAAACTTAGCTATGATTCAATAAGAATGGATGAAGATTGATAATGATTTGAGCATGGTAACTTTACTCAAATTGTGGATGATCAAATGAGGATATGAGCTCTTTATTTATAGAATGCCAAGATGGATGAATGTCCAAATTTGAGCAATGTGGGACTAACATTCATGCAATGGCATGATGCCACTTGTCAATCCATGAATGGATGGAGGATGTGCAAGATTTGGGGATTGTGCCGAAGAGGGGGAAATTCAAATTTGAATTTGTGATATAAATGCTGAGTTTGACTTGTGCAAGGGACATGTAAGAGCCATGTAAGAGCTCATAAATGACTTGTTGGATGTACTTGTCCACTTGTTTTTGAATTCAAACTTGAGGGAATATTCCCACTTGGAT
Source organism: Sequoia sempervirens (assembly GCA_007258455.2). Taxonomy (NCBI): domain Eukaryota; kingdom Viridiplantae; phylum Streptophyta; class Pinopsida; order Cupressales; family Cupressaceae; genus Sequoia; species Sequoia sempervirens. The sequence goes on from VDFB02105785.1 coordinate 12,477,177, forward strand.
GCCTTTTTTGAATGAAAATAGGTGATTTATAAAACAATTAAATTGATTTTCATGTGCAAGTTGCAAAATCTAGAGGATTTGAGTGATTAGGACTAAGATTAATCAGGATTTAATTAATTTAAAGGAGATTAGCTGATTTGACCATTTTGATTTAGATTTTAGGATTTAAATAACTCAAAATGAGAAAAGAATGATTTAGACCCAGTTAAATAAATATTTTGAATTATTTAACCAAAGGGGGTGACGTTAGATTAAATTAGATAAATGCTTGATTTATTTAATTTAATTAGATGAACTTTAGAGATTTAATCAAATAATATGGATTATTTAATTAAATAAAGATAGGAAGATGAAATGACCTAGCTAATTACACAGAGCTAATGATTTAATTAAATTGAGGGATTTATTTAAATAAAAGGGGAATTATGATGACTTTAATCAAATAAGGCTATTCGATTAAATGGTTAGATAGAGGGATAATTTAGGATGAAGCGATGTTAGTAGATAAGGATTGAGTGTGCGATATCAATTTGTATATTTTCGATGTCTACATTTTTTCCCTCTTTCAAGCGATGCACTTGTTGCGTTGGTTCAAAAAATAGCCTTGCCATGATCAAAAGTCAAAATTTCTCTGATTTTTTCAGATGCCGCACTGTTGCCCCAACGAATGAAGAATTGCGCGGTATACTGCCCCCTCGAGAGATCAGGTGAAGAGGTTTAATTTGAGGGTCGATCTCTCGACAAAGAGGCTCAAGATTAGTTCAACTTGAATATTTGATGTAGACATATTTGATGATGTAGACAGTCATCAGCCATGGCTAGCCTCATGCCTATTTTGATATATTACACCCACTTGATCCTGATTTGTACCATGACAGTTACATTATTGATGATATAAATGAGATGATTATGATATTTGGGTGATATGATGATGCATGGATGATATGGATGCACATGATATGATATGATGATGATTTTATGATTATGCGAATAGATGATAAATGTATGGTTTATGAGATGCTTACAATAACTAATCTATATTATGCAATGATGGGGATGAATGCATGTGGTATGATTAATGTTTTCTATATGGTATTATATGCATTATGCAGTATGTTGATGGTTTGTGGATGCAAGATGGATGCAATGGTGATGATTTATGATTAACTATCATGGTACCATGTTAGTGTGAAAAGAAAGAGATAGAAGAAAATAAGAGATTCCAACAAGACATGAGATGATGATGATGAGATGATGATGATTAATTGCCGAGGAGTTGGGATTTTAAAAGGGCCAATTACCTTATTGTTTGATAACACATGTAGGCATGATGCATCAGGGTATAAAGAACCAGGATGGCGTTGTACCTAATGCGATGGATTTTGACTTGAAAAATATATAGGAGTATTCTTGTTCACACTTGACATACAAAAACCTTGCTAGGACGTACCTAACAAAGCAAGTATTCGCCAAGTTATATTACAAGAATGTCCAACAAGCACAACAGACAAAAGATAATGATCGTTGCCCCATTCCTATCTCTCTAAATCCCTTCATTGGGGACATCATTGAGAGGTCCTTGGAATGAGCACAATAAGATAAACCAAAAGAAAAGATCAAGTACACAAACAAGCCAATGTTCTTCATATCTCTAGCCAAAGGGATTTGTTTTGATAGGATAAGAATCCAAGTGATATCCAAAATGATGCCCATTGTCAGAACGATATATCCTAGGACATGCATTGTATAGGATGATGATGGTTTGATAAGTTGATTGATAGGCTATTGATATAAAGTTGACTGACATGTCTGAAAATGATCAAGAGTTTGATTTTGCATTTGGTGGTTTGTTGCTTCGATTTTGATTTTGCATTTGAAGCTTGCTTTTTCTGATTGTTGTGATTGTTTCTATTTGTTTTGCCAAAGGATGAAGGCGATGATTAGTTTATTATGGATTATTGATTATTTCGAGTGAAATCGAGATGAGATGGATGGATTTTTTTCAAATATTTGGATGTTTTTGACATTTTTTTGGAATGTTTTGAGGCTGTTTTAAGATTTTGATGTTTTTTGGATATTTTTGGATTTTGATGTCTCGAGGGTTGATCAAAGATTAACCTTACCTATGTTTAAGCTAGAGACAACGTAGTTCGGATTCCATGTTTTTGACATTTTCTGACTTTTATGAATGCTTTTGGATTTTTTCGATGTTTTGGATTTTTTTGGATTTTTTTTGATGTTTTGGATGTTTTTGGATTTTCGCATGATTTTGACGATTTGGATATGGATATTTTTGATGATATTAGTGCTTTTTTTGGGATTTTGTTGAAAAACCAAGCTAAGGTTGATTGATCAAGTTGATGGACTGATGATGATGATAGCATTGTTGAGGATACACAATCAATGCAAGGATTTGATTGATCAGAATTGATGATGATAACATTGTTGAGGATGCACAAGAATGCAATGATTGATTGATCAGGATTGATGATGATAACATTGTTGAGGATGCACAAGAATGCAATGATTGATTGATCAGGATTGATTAGGATTGATGATGATAACATTGTTGAGGATGCACAACAATGCAAGGATAGTGTTAAGCAACACAAGGATACCCCAAGATGATGATTTTTGGTTGGATTTGATTGATCATGATTGATGAAGCTTGATTTTGGAACAAAACTTGTTCAAATGATTTGATGTGACATTTGAAGGGTGTGTTAGATGCGACTGATAGTGATTGTTTGGATTGATGTTTGATGAAAGATGTAGCTTGATAAAGAATATGTTCTTGTCAAAATATGCCATGGGCTAGTGATTTGGATTTTTGGATTATAGATGCTTGACCAATTTGATTTCATATTTTCCAATGTTCGGATCACCACATAAGTTGGAGGATATAGATCAAGATTTATTCCCGGAGCAAGATGTAAATATCTTGGTCCAAATTTGTGAACCAAGATCCTAATACCTGAAAAACACAACAAACAAACATATTAGAAGATTGAAATGCAAGTTAAGACCAAGATTCCCCATAAAATCCTTTTAACTATGCCCAAAATAGGAATAAAACAAGAACACAATAAAAAAAGATAGAAGAACAAACTAAATCCTATTAAGAACATGCAAACTCTTGATCTTATGGGGGAGTTGGTGCCAATTTGATGTGGAAATTGGCCCTTTCCCAACTCCTATGCAAGCTTTGTTGATTGATGATGAAGAGTGGTCCACTTTGATGAAGATTGATGAAAGCTCCAAGCCAAAAATATGCATAACCTAGCTAAGTACTCAATGGTGATGGATAAAATTTGCTAATGATTTGAGCATAGTAAGTTTACTCAAATTGTGGATGATCAAATGAGGATATGAGCTCTTTATTTATAGAATGCCAAGATGGATAAATGTCCAAATTTGAGCAATGTGGGACTAACATTCATCTAATGGCATGATGCCACTTGTCAACATTTGATAGGATGAGGGTTGAGCACATTTTGATCCATGTGCAAGTTTGAAATTTGAATTTGATGAGATGACATGTTTAGGGGGGATGAAAGATGAGTTAAATGCCAAGTGGGAGACATGTAAGAAAATGTAAGAGCTTTAAATGCTTTGTTGGATGGACAAGTCCTTTTGGGGGAAGATTTCAAATTTGAGGAATATTCCCACTTGGATGCCTTTTTTGAATGAAAATAGGTGATTTATAAAACAATTAAATTGATTTTCATGTGCAAGTTGGAAAATCTAGAGGATTTGATGGATTAAGACTAAGATTAATCATGATTTTATTAATTTAAAGGAGATTAGCTGATTTGACCATTTTGACTTAGATTTTAGGATTGAAATAAATCAAAAAGAGATGAAAATGATTAAGACTTAGTTAAATAAATATTTTGATTTATTTAACCAAAAGGGGTGATGTTAGATTAAATTAGATAAATACTTGATTTATTTAATTTAATTAGATTAAATTTAGAAATTTAATCAAATAATATGGATTATTTAATTAAATAAAGATAGGAAGATGAAATGACCTAGCTAATTACACAAAGCCGATGATTTAATTAAATTGAGGGATTTATTTAATTAAAAGGGGAATTATGATGACTTTAATCAAATAAGGCTATTCGATTAAATGGTTAGATAGAGGGATAATTTAGGATGAAGCAATGTTAGTAGATTAGGATCGAGTGTGCAATATCAATTTGTATATTTTCGATGTCTACAAAACCTATAAATTTTCAATAATCCTAGCAACCTCATGTTTACTAGTATTAGGTGTCATAGACCAAATTGCAAGAGTATGCAATTGGACTATATCTAGAACCAAATACTTTATCCTCAAATTGATCCTCAAATATCAAAGCTTGAGGATCTCTCCTAACTTCATCATATGCTATGGCAGGAGTGATAGTACATCCTAGTAACAACATGATTCCATTATCTTTCACAATTCTTCGATCCTCAGTGGGAGTAATAGCTGCAATTTCAGCTGTGATTTTCTCTTCCTCGACTTTATCAGCTTCCTCCTGATGAGAAGGTTCAACATTAGCTCAGGTTGATTCAAGTATCTCTTTTATTTCCTTACTCCACTATTGAATCATAAACTCCTGAAATTCTTTGGTATGCACAAATTTATCATCAGCAAAAAGCTCATCACACTCCCTAATCCTGGGATCATCATCATTTTCTCTGTCATACTCCCACTTGATGATCCTATCAGGAGGAACATATGAACTATGAGTTTCTTCAATATGAGGAAGGGGATATTTTTGTTCCACCTCCTCATTTCTTCTCACATGTTGTACTGGGATATCCATAACTTGTTGTTGTCATTGTTGTTCTAAGAGGACTTGGGCTTTGTCTACAACCTCCTTTACCTTTACCTTAAACTCAACGGATTGATAATCCTTTATCAAAGTAAAGGCCCTCTCCAAGGGATTTTCAATTACATTATATGGACTGATGTAGAAGGTATTCCTTTTCATAATCTTCTCCTCAAGGTTTTTCATAGCTGTCCATTCCTTTTTCCTAGCCATGGCAGCCTCATCACTTGTCAGATTCCTTAGTACATCATCTCTATATAAAAATTCATGGTGTATGATGCCTAAGCCCTTTTGTCTTCTTTTTTTTGCCACAAACCTTTTTGGATCAAAAACTCTAATATCATTGATATGCATTCTGAGAATATTTACCATAATGCCAAACTTTTCATACCCCTCAGGGGCAGTGATCTTGAAGTATTAAAAAGTACATTGGGGATATATTATATTGCCCTTTTTTCCTTTTCCAAACATTTCATAATCCATGACATCAATTTTCCACATGAACTCCATGAAATCCAATCTATCTGAAAAATACAAGGGTAGACAATGAGGTGCCACCTTACCTCCATAAGCCTTGATCAAAGTATATTCAGAATGTAGAAACTAGTCAGCCCAATTATGTGTTGCTTTAGAGCCTAGTACATCCTTTGGGAACATAAGACTTCTTATTTATGGAGAAAGTTTGAATCTAGGTGCTACACCCAATGATTCTAATATACCATGTCTTACAACATTGGAAAACAAGATGTAATTGGATTTGGAGAAATCTTGATCCCAAATGTATGTCCACATTTTTATAGTGATAGCATTATTTTCATTGTCCTTAATCTTCAGATTTAATTTACTTTTCCACTCATAATCACCTTCCCATAAGAGCATATGCATCAATAAAGAGTAATGGAGGAAAGACAAAGGGAGCACCTCCTTTTTGAAATTGAGAACATCCTCATGATTCCATTCAACAACAAAGTTATCATAATCAAAACCAGTGTTTTGATTATAGTTTTGTATATCCTCCACCATTACCAATAAATCAGACACTATTCTAACCTCAAAATCCTGAGCTAGTATTTGATTTAAATAGTAATAAGTGTTTTTGAAATAATCTTCAAATTATTTTGTGGCACACAAGCAACACTTCTTTGAATGCAAATTTTCTCTTTTCATACTCAACATACAAGTCAGCACGTCTAAACTTTGAAGTGTAATTCAGATTTAACCCAAATACATCTATCATCTTATCCTTTGTCACCTCCAGAATTATATCACCATTCTCACTTTTGATTGTCCTATCAATATGGTTATAGTGCCTTTCTAACTCCATCATTAAATCAGCTTCTACAAACACATTCAAAACCACCAAATTTTCAAGGTTCAACCCCCATAAATAGCATGCAAGCTTACTAGAATTTCATCTATTGAAAGCACACTGAAACAATTGCCATCCACTCTAGGGTTGGGGTTTTCACCAATTTCGTCAGCATTATCAATCAACCTAGTGGTCAGAGCAGCTTGTCCTGTGGGCCTTTTACGAATTCTTGACCCTCCTTCTTTGATACCTCCAGAGGCCTCTTGCATAAATTTTTATGTTTCTTTCTTTGCACTCCTAAACCTAGTGGAAGTTACAGGAGTGCATGGTGAAGGTTTAGACATAGTCACTGGCTTAGGCTTAACTTCAACTAAAACATTTTGAGTTTTAAGTATTTTAACCCTCTTCTCTTTTGGTTTCCTTTCTGGTATAACACTAGATTCACTAAGCTCTAGGTCACTCATTCTTGTAATGCAAATGGAACTAGGGTTTACAATTTCTTATGGCCAAATAAAAACCTTCACAATTATGATAGGACAAAACACTACAATTGAATAGGATACCTTTCTTCACAATTTATATAGTGCTCAATCACCAAATTAAAACTACCAGAAATGAATAAATTTCTAATTCCCCCAATTTTCCTATCCACTTTCCAGGGTATTCACCTTACTACTTCAATTAGAAGGAAATATCAATTTTTCTTACCTGGGTGAAAGCAGTGTCACTCTTGTTACTGATAAATTTTGGGGCTTGCCTCGCAATTTTTTTTAGCTTCTGGTATTCTTTCTGCCAACCTATGAATTCGAATACATGATCAACTAGGTATCTACTTTTTGTTATGACCGAGAGAGAAGCGTGTCACCATTAACACTTGAGAGTAAGCTCACGTTAGCGAACTGACAATTATTCGTTCAGGTTTAAACCTTGATCATTGATCTTCAACTTTGAAACTATATCAATGGTTATTAATCCATCTTGCCACCTTCCTCTTGGATTTATATGAAATCCTTAGGATTTTTCCACATTGCCTCTTTCTATAATGATTATTGCCTGTCATTGATTTACTTCATCCTCGTCTAGCTCTATTAATGATGTAAGTGTTTTATGCGATAAAATCTAAGCCCTTAGATCTGTGGCCTATTTCCTAATCACTTTCATCTCCATCGCTCCTCACTAATTCAACTTTGCACCTTGGCTTTTATTAGCGATAGGAGATGAAAGTACCATATTTTGACACATACACCTGCATAAAAAATTAATGGCACAAAAATATATCACAAATAAGATATACTCAAGTTAGCGAGAGAAACCTTCTTGAAAGGAACCTTATCACTCATCGCTAATCCTCCTCATAAGGTTTGCAAGAAATTAGCAATGAGATATTATCATAATATCATTACATATCGTGTATTGCTAATCAAGAACTTAGAGCTCAAAACAAATCTATGAGAAGTGATATAGTTGGAAATGCACATCCTTGCTTGTCGTTGATTTAAAACAATCATTTCATACATATTTGTGATAAGCGATGAAAAATATGATCATAAAGCCAGAGGGCATTGGTCATTGCTATTACAATTTTAAAAGGTCATAAATCATTAGCGATAAGTGATCCCTTTACAATACTAAGAACCTCGCTCATCACTATTTACAATTTTGAAATTCAAGGAGCTATTCGCGATGAGCGATATCAAAGAGATATCACCTCATTGCTCATTGCTGATTTCAAACATACATTTCAAAAATGATCAGCGATGACCAGTAAAGACAAAAGGCCGATTGAACTTAAGTGAACCTTTAGGCACATGCTCATAAGTTGTTTTAATGGAGGGGACTTCCTAGGATAATACAATAGATTGAAAAAGACTTAAAAACCCCAACACCATTATAACAAAAGTTTCTAGACCATGATTAGGGAACCGATTGCCAAATAATAAAAGTAGACGTAAAAAAATTTAACAGTGACCGACAATGGGAAATAGGGAGTCAACAACAAAATAGAACATTGAAATCCTTAAAATGAATCCTAAACCCTCCTAAATGCAACAAGGGTTTCGAGATGGGACATGAAAATTAAGGTTCCATCAGTGGCTTCGATTGGGGATGTATGCCTCTTGCATGCATGGAAAGATCCCAAGAATCTCAAGTTGAAGCAGACCAAATTTTGGATTAGAACCAAAGGACCCAAACCATGGAACTACCTAGACAAGGTAGTAGGACCAAAACAAAAAAAAGAAAACACACCTATATACATAATATACAAAACAAAACGTACATGGAGAATAGCATACTTAGGAGAAGTATGGCTTTAAGAACTGGCCATGTACTAGCAGTTCAAAAATTTCACTTGTTAGGCTTTGAAGGAATATGAATTCTCTCTGTGAGTGCTAACTACCAAATAAGGGCCAGTCCATAATGCTTCAAATTTCTCATGCTCGCCCTTATCCTGAGCTCTTGCATTCCAGGATAATACAATGCTATTTACTTCAAACTTTATGGGAGAAGCTTTCTTGTCATATAAATGCTTAACCTACATTTTCATCTTCAAGTTTTTAACTTGAGCTTCCCTCCTGGGGTATGTGCAAGATCATCATGGAAAAAATAGGCCCTTAAGTGGCAAAATGTTTTAGAAAAATTAGAGTTAGGCAACTTGACGTAAAAAAATGAATTAGTTATCTATATTATTTCAAAAATATGTAGGAACAAAATCTATAGAAAATTGAATGTAGTTTCTAAACTAATAGGTTTATTTACAAAAAAAAAATCTATTTGGTGAAAATTTGAAATTTCAATGCAGTAGTACTTAAATTTTAGGGAAAAAATAAGAAGTAGGTGTCTGTCTAATCACCCTAACCACAATAAAATGGTAATTTTTTTATAAGATTTTAGATATAAGTAGAGGACTCATGTCCCAATGTGATGCATATTTTTTTATAATTTTTTTCAAGTAAATAATTAATAATGAATTTTTTATTTCAAATTTTAAAAAATATAAAAAACTTGTATGTCTAACCACCTTTACTTGGTAAAAACTTCATGAAATTCATTTTTTTGTTTTATTCCTATAGTATGTGAAGCATAGAATGTGATGCATGTTTCAAATTCAAAAAATGTGATACCGTTTGAAAGCTATAGATTTTTTTCAATAAGCCTATCAATCAAGACTTTAGTCATAATTCAAATAGAAAATGAATAATAATTATTTATTAAATTCAAAGTAAAGCATAATTTATACTGGTAGAAAGCTGAGAATCTCCTTTATAAACCCTTTTTGTTTTTATCAAATTTGGGTAAAAAAAGTCGTCAACCACATGGGCCATCATATTGGTTACATATCTCCACTTTTTGGCCCGTCATGATCTTGCGCATACCCCCTAGACTCATCTAACTCCACCAAATTATTTATTCTATCCCATATTTTATCACAAATTTCTTCATCATATTCATACACAAACTTTTACATTTTGAGTAAGTTATTTTGTGGCAATCTAGCCTCTAGACCATATACTAATCCAAATGTTGAATAACTAGTAGCCCTTTTCACAGTCACTCTATCTACCCAAAGCGCCAGTCTTAATTTTGAGTCCCAAACCTTTTTATTCTTCTCCATAACTCTCTTCATTATCTTCATCAAGCTCTTATTACTAGACTTAGCTTGACCATTTCCTTGAGGATGGTAAGGTGAAGAATAAGAGACTTGTATGCCATGTATTTCACAAAAGTCCCTAAATTCATCTGATCTAAAGCACATAGCGTTATCTAAGATAATCCTTTGAGGGGATCCAAATCTAATAAGAATATTATTTAACAAAAAATAAACTGCTACCTTGTTTGTTACCTTCTTTTTAGGTATTGCTTCCACCCATTTTGTAAAGTAGTCAGTGGCAACAAGAATCCATGAGTGGCCTTCACTAAATTTTTCTGGTATTTTCCCAATGAAATCAATTCCCCATTGTTGGAAAGGGGCTTTAATTATCATGGGCCTGAGTGGTAAATTTCTTGAGAACTTCAATTTTCTTGAGAATCATTGACAGGCATCACAAGTTTTAACAAACTTGTGAGCATCTTTAAAAATAGTGGGACACTAGAATCCAACTCTCAAAATATTGTGTGTAGTAGTCTTAGCCATGTAATGACCACCACACACCCCATTGTGCATTTCCTGCAGATGTTCCAATGCTTGTTTTCATCTACACACTTCAAAAGTACCCCATCCAAGCTTCTTCCCCAAAACTCATAGTCAATAATCACATACTTAATAGCATGCAATTTCAATGTTGTTTTTTCATTGTCAGCCATAGTAGTAGGACATTGCAAAGTTTGTAAATACTGGATAATTCTTCTATACCATCTGCATGTTTTCATATCATAGAAAGGTGCAAGATCAATTAATTTAGTCTGATTAACTTGATTAGCTTCCAAATTTTCCTCTACCATTAACTTGGCTAGGCCCTATCTTCTTACTAACTTGGTAATCTGAACATCAATGTAATTAAATTCTTGGAGCCTGTTGATCCATCTACACCTTCTACATGTTGTCTCTTGCTGAGTAAAAATTTCCTTCACAACTGTACTTGGTACAAAAGCCATAACTGTAGCCCCTTGTAAGTAAGTCTTGAAATTCTTCACAACCTTTACCAAAGCATATGCTTGTTTCTCAGTAGTGTCATACTTCAATTCTGCAGATTGTAAAGATTTTCTAAAAAGTGCAATTGGTTGTTCAAAACCCTACTCATTTTTCTATAGTAAGACAACAAAAATAGTATGAAAAGAAGCAAAAGAGAAAATGTGCATTGGTTTAGAAAAATCAGGAGACTTCAAAACTGTCCAACCTCTTTAATAGCTTGCTTTATTTTCTTGAAATTCTAACTAGGCTCTTCACTCCAAAGTACCTTTTCACCCTTCTTCAGAATTTTGGAAATAGGTCTTGTAATTTCTGCAAAGTTGGTTACAAATCTTCTAAAAAAAATTATTTTCCCAAAAAATGACTAGATGCCCTTGACATTTTTTGGCTGAGGGATCTTGTCAATGGCTTCCACTCTTTCAGGGTCTATACTTATTCCTTCCTTGGACACAATATACCCTAGCAATTTTCCCTCGGTGACCCCAAAGGTACATTTGTTTGGATTCAAAGATATTCCATATTCTAGTGACTTTATAAAAACTTTCTCTAAATGTGCATGCAATGATCCTCTTCTTTCTTAGAATAAGTGGTCAAGTCATCCTAATATACAACCATAAATAAATCAATAAAATCTAAGAAAGCTACATCCATAGCTCTTTGAAAAGTGGCACCTGCATTTGTCAAGCCAAAAAGCATCCTTTCATATACATAGGTACCCCAAGGAGTAGTAAATGTGGTCTTGTACTGCTCAGACTCCTTTACTTTTACTTGATTATATCTTGAAAACCATCCATCATTAATAGTAGGGTATGTGCAGGATCATGATGGGCCAAAAAGTGGCAATATGTAAGTGATATGATGGCCCATGTCGCTAGCAACTTTTTTTTTACCCAAAATTGATGAAATGAAAAGGGTTTTTAAAGGAGATTCTCAGCTTTCCACTAACATAAATTATTCTTTACTTTGAATTTAATAAATAATTATTATTCATTTTCCATTTGAATTACGACTAAAGTCCTGATTGATAGGTTGATTGAAAAACATCTATAGCTTTTAAACGATATCACATTTTTTGAATCTGAAACATGTGTTACATTCTATGCTTTGCATACTATAGGATTAAAAAAAAATGAATTTCATGAAGGTTTGACCAACTTAAGGTGGTCAAACATATGATTTTTTATATTTTTTAAAAGTTGTAATAAAAAATTCATAATTAATTATTTACTTGGAAAAAAATTACAAAAAAATATGCATCACATCGGGACATGAGTCATTTACTTATATATAAAATCTTATAAAACAATATTATCATTTTATTGTGGTTAGGGTGGTCAGACAGACACCTACTTCTTATTTTTTCCTTGAAATTTAACTACTACTACATTGAAATTTCAAATTTTCACCAAATAGATTTAAAAAAAAAAACCTAGTAGTTTAGAAGCTACATCCAATTTTCAATAGATTATATTCTTACATATTTTTGAGATAATATAGATAACTTATTCAAATTTTTACATCAAGTTTCCTAACTGTAATTTTTTGAATTTTCATCGCCACTTAAGGACTTGTTTTTTCCATGATGATCCTACACATACCTAGTAGCTCACAGCCAGTTACCTTTTGTAACATAGCTTCCATGTTTGGTAATGGATAATTTTCCTTTAATGAGGATACATTCAAGTTCCTAAAATCAACACATAATCTTATGTCACCATTATTTTGTCTTACTGGTACCAGATTAGATACCCATGAAGAGTGTCTAATGGGTTTAATAATACCAACATCCCTCAACTTTACCAACTCCTCTTGCATCTTGGGAGCTAAATTAGGATTAATTGGTCTTTTCTTTTTCTTGAAGGGTTTTTCATCCTCCTTTAAAGGAATTTCATGTTGAAACAATTCCTCCCTAAGATTTCAAGTCACTGTATGACCAAGCACAGACATGTCTATATTTTATGAGTAAGTTAATTGACATTGCCTTTACCTTTGGCTTCATCTTCTTTTCTACATAGACTTTCTTTGGGGCACTTATAGTTCCCAAGTTCACTTCTTCAAGGTTCTTTGCGTGAGTAGTAGTTGTTTTGGCCTTGTTTGTATCTTGATTATCGAAGACCCTTCAAGAGCTACAAGGCCTTTGGGGATTTTATTTATTTTTAATTGGATGAACTCTTTTCCAAACACTGTATCCTTTCCATTAGTACTCTCTACAAATCCATTAAAATTAATCTCCTAACCTTCATATTTATCAGCACAATTTAAGAATCTAAGGATATCCTCATCACCATTAAAAATTTGTGAATTGTATACATTGTCAGGGATAGATGGTCTTGTTTGTATCTCAACCTTGGAAATTCCCATGAAAGTTATGTCATTAGATCTTAATGCAATATTAGCAAGTAAATCGGCTACTCTATTATGTCCTCTTTCCATCCAATAAATTCCAAAAGCATCAAACTGTTGAATAGAATCCCAAACAACATTCCTGTATTGCTTCAATCTGTTATTTTTGCAAGTATACTTAGCTCCTACTTGGGATATTACAAGCTCAAAATCACCAATTACCATTAAATTTCTGATTCCATGCTTTTCAACAATTCATAATCCCAATAACAAGGCTTCATATTCTGCTATGTTACTTGTACAGAGAAAAGACAACATAAAAGAGAACTTATAAGTATTTCCAATAGGAGATACTAATAAAATTCCTACACCAGATCCTTCTTTGGAACTTGCACCATCAAAATACATTTTCCACAATCCTTCTTTATCAGATACTCTTGAAACCTTATTTTCTATAGGTGCAAGACCTCTCTCAATGTCTCTTGGTACTTCTTCTACCTTGAACTCACCAATATTGGTATCTATGAAAAGAATTATGTCATCTTCCAAAACATGTTCCAACATATGTGGTACTCGAGATTCCCTCATTACTTGGACATTCTTACCATCAATGTGAAATGTGGCATAAGACATGTCACACTACATATTTCCTCCCATAGGCGCGCTCCATTTTATTGACAATAAAATTCCATAGTTAGGTGGGATATCAGCCACTACCACACTCATTTTAAACTCTTTGTCAGGGTAAGCTTCCAATCTAAATGGAAGCTAATTTATCACACCTACCACAAGGACCTCTCTGGCATGCATGGCATAACACTTTCCATGAGTACTATCAACCCTTAACCCTAATGCATCCTTGATTTTAACTGGCATGATATTTTTTGATGTGCCAGAGTCAATAATACAATTCTTTATAAAATTCCCCCCAACCACCAGGGTAAGAAAAAATGGATCTATCTTATATGGACAAGTTTTCATAGAATTTCCTAGGAAAATATGGGAAATCTCAGTAATCACTCCCTCAACTTCTTTACCCTTCTTGTCCTTTTCATTTAGTTTGGATGGAGTGATCTCCACTAAATCATTATAGGCTATAGAAGCACCATTGATAAGGGCCATTTCCTTTTTTTATGTTCTTCTATCCCCATCATTTCAAGAAAAGGTACAAACACTTTAACTTGGCTAAGTAACTAAAATATATCAATAGGAGTATACTTGGGGAGTTCTATTGAAGGCATACCTCGTTCGTTGCTACTGTATTTCTATTGATTTTTGGTTGCTTCAACCTTGTGTTTAGGATCCTTCCTTATGGCATTAGGAGCTTACTATTGTGTCTTTAATTTTTCAATAGAAAACCTTTGTCCATGAGTAGATTTTGGCTTTTCTACTCTCTTGGCCTAAATTTTATCTCCCCTGCCTTCTTTAGTTTTGACTATTTCTAGAACTTTTTCATCAGGTTCATGTTCTTTGCACTTAGCATTTTGTTCCTTGACGAATAGACCAACAGGATTTCCTTTTCCACCTCCAACAGTTCTATTCCTCAAATGATAAGATCTCCTAGCTTGAGTAGCTAAGACTATTGTATATTTTGCAATCTCTTCCACATAGGGTATTCTTAATGAAACACCATCTTCAATTGCCTCCAAATTGTAATCCTTAACATTACTAGTGTCATCCTCATCAAAATGAACTTGCTAATGATATGCATTAGCAATTTTCCTTTGATTATCTACATCCACTTCATAAGAACCTTCATCAGAAGAACATTCATTGCAGACAATGTCAGAATTACCCATAATCATAAGTACATTATCATCCTCTTGATCTTGCTAATCACAATCTTCGAGTATGTCCTCCTCTACTTCCACCATTTGTGCTACTACACATTGTTGCGAGGAATGTGGCATTTGGCAAGTCATACAAAAAGGAGTGTCTTCAACAAAATTTCCTGAATTCTTTTGTAGAGGGTCTGGAGGAACTTTGTTTTGGGTATTCCTCTTATTGTTTAAGGCAAGCTTCCCATTATACCACTTGGTATTGTAAGGGTGATCTTGCAATCTAGGGGTCTTTCATTCCTTTGGTATTTTTAGGTTGGGATTTCTCTTTCCTTAAAATTTTTATCATTGATAGTTTTCATGAAACTATCAAGCTTGTCCTCAATTGTCCCCCCTTTAGCACTTGAACTTTTTTCTTCCTTTTTTGAACTTTTGAAGAGTTTTGGATCATCTCTTATGTGAACTTTACCAGTTGCTTTGCTGATATTTTCAATATGTTATGTCATCTTGAAAGATTCTCTTAAAGACTAAAGATTTTTATCTAGCAAACGGTAACTCATTTTGCATCAAAAGCATTGTAGTAATTTACCAAACACACATGATCATTTAATTGTAGATGAGGAGGAAAACTTTTTCTATCCTTTTGGAAACTTGTATTAAACTTAGCAAAAAATTCATTAGATCCTTTAACAATATTATTGAATTGATTCAATAGAAAAATTGAGTCATTCTTGTCACAGTATTGTTCTCTAAAAACCCTTTTGAACTCCTCCCAAGAGCCAATGCTCTCAGCAGGTAAACTCCTGTACCACTCTCTTGCATCCTCAATGAGGGACTACATGAACAAATTCATCATGACATCTTCTGATTCCACCTCAAAATAATCCATAGCATTAGCAAATGATTTGAGATGGTCTTCACTACTTAAAGCATTATTTCTAGAGAATTTGACTAGAGCAAGCCTGAAATCTTTAGGGAATGGGTTATGGTAGCTAGGTATTCTAGTGAAACACAACTGCTGGTATCTATCTACTTGGAGTGGCCTCCTAGTATGTCAATCCCTATGATCATCTCTATGCTCATCATCTTTCTTGTTGTCAGATTGGCTACCATATTTTTCCTTTCCACTTTCACCATCACCCCCCCTTTCTTACTTCCCTCATCATCTTCAAAATATGACTTATCATTCTTTTTTTCCTCCACCAGCTCCTCCTTGATGTCCACCACCACTTCCACCAGGAGTATGTTTATCATATTTCTTCTTTTGCAACTCACTATTAGTATGTACAGAGCTTGAAGCCTCTGAAATATGGGTGGACAATTGAATGAATGCAATCTTCTTAGCCATTTCTGCATTAGAATCCATTATTTCAGCTTTTTTCAAATCTTCTCGCAACTTTGCACTTTCCAACTACAACCTTAATATCTTAGGATCTAGAGGTGTATTAGAAGGGGTTGGATCAAATTTGGCTTTATTTGTGGGGATTTCAATAGATGAAGTATTGGTTTTATCATTGGTTTTGAATGTAGTTTTCTTGGGTTGGTCAATAGGTCTCTTCCCATGATCTACAAATGACGTTTTCTTAGTACTAATAGGAGGGTATGAGGCTTTAGTGGTTGAGATAGATGTTGTATAAGTATCAGTAGCCAAAGTTCCCATTAAGACTGTTGCTCCAGGAATATCATTAGTCATTTTAGAGTTGAATTTAGAAATATTTTCCTCAAAGGTTCTACGCCTCATGACCTCTTCTCTCATTTTCTCCAAATTCTTTCTTCTGGCATCTCTCTCAAGTTGCTTAGCTCTAATCCTATCTTCCTTCTCTTTCAATTCTTTCATTCTCCTTTCTTCTTGTTCTTGAAATCTTAACTCCTCTTCTTCAATGGCTCTCATGTCATTATCTATATCCTCCTTGTTTACTATAATATCCCCATGCTCACTTGGGGTAGGAGCAAACTAAGGTTGGTCAACAGGGTCCTCTTCAAGAGAAAAATGGACTGATTCATCAAGGGATTTACCTTGTGGCTTAAAATTCTCTCCATTAAAAATAGAACCAATTACAGGGGTTAAAGGCTTAGAGAACTTATTCTTTTCCCAAAACTCCCACCTATCTTCCTCTCTTGAGATATTCAACTCACTATCAAAGACTTGTTTAACTGGAAAAATTCCTTGGTCTATGTTAGACTCTTGAAATTTATGTCCTTCATGGACAATAGCACTACTTATATCAACATGGAAAGTAGGAGATACATCAGGATGGGAATTGACACACTTACTTGATTCAGAGTTTTTCATGACCCGTTCACGTTGCTTTTCCTTTGTAGGTTTCAATTTTTCCTTTTCCTTAGGGTTCTTCTTTGAATAACTTTTGGTCTTCCTTATAATGTAAAGTACTGTAAAATCTTTCTTGTTGTTTTCCTTTTGAGAACTAACCTTCACACTGGTACTAGAGAAATTAGAGTCGCCACCCGAAACACTGTGAAACAAAAAGTGATTGTACTTTGATTTTTTACTTTTTATTCCAGAAAAGACTTTAAACATTACCCGATAAAAAGTGGCAGAATGAAATAACACCTGACACATAAGACCTAGTATGATGGGACTAATGCAACAAATTTCAAATTGATTATTCCTTAAACAATAAAGAATATCACAATGAACAACTGACTCTGACTGTAGATGATATGAACTTAGAGACTTTGGAATTAGCTAGTCCCTAATAGAGTTTCCAATCTATTGGTTATTTTTTTAAGAACCAAACTAATCTCCAAAAATACCTATGGATTTTTCCATTTCCAATTATCAACACATCCAAAGCGATTGGCCAATGAATAAATAGAGGTTGCTAAATGTCTATTCCTACTCTAAGGGCTCTATTAAACCCAAGAGGGTGATCCCACAATGTATACACACAAAAATTTGCACAATTACACTCAAATACACTATAAATAACAAATATCTCTCATAAAAGCATTCAATAATATGCATCAAATAAGTTGGTAGCTTATGTATCAATGTTATATGTATTGAATATGAGAGAGTAGACTTCGAACACAAAATAACAACAATAGTATCCCCTTGAGACTCTATGATTTAAAGATTGAGTAGTTAATGAATCAATACTGAAAGTGCAACACAAATACTCTGCATGAACTAGTGTCTTTATCCCAAGCATGAAGTCAATACCATTCTCTATAACCTGATAACAAATTAAATGATAGCACCTATAACCTCAAAAAATATTGCATTAGAACATTCCTCTATGACGTTCTTGATTATTAGTTCTTACAAATATCCTAGCACACAATTCTTATAAGTCATTAATCTCATACGAGTACTTATATCAATTCATTGAATCAATAAGCAAGCATGAAACTAAACATCCATTAGGTAATGACAGATACAAATGAAAGAAATCCTTGATTACTTTCAATCATAACTCATAATACACATACAAGGAGAGACAATAACCATGAAACTAATATTATTTTGTATTGTAAATGCTATATCGTTATCAGTCCTACATGCATAAGTATGAATTTCAAAAGAAACTTAAAACAAAGACTCTGAAACTTGCTTCATATTATCTTGACAATATAACAGTATTGACTCAAAAAAAATTCAACTCGCGTGCTTCTGGTCTTGAATTCCTTCTTATAGAGATGAAGGAGCAAACAAGCCTTAAACTAGAAAGCACACATGTCATTATCCCATTGGACTGCTTGCAACAATATTCCTCTTTCTATTACACTTGAGTCTTCAAGTGGAGTAAATAAACATGAGGCAGAACTAACCTCAACTTTTCATGGAAAATAGGTCCCACCTCAAAAAACATCATTAGTTTGTTACAATAGTTTCAAGATATTCCCCATGTGTTCAAAATGCCAATTGTGGGAGAAACAAAACAACAAAACTTATGAAGCAAGGCAAGTAAAGTAGAAAAAGGTCAAAAAATTTCAATCCACATTAGCACCACGTGTTATTCATCTGAATTTAAGGAGAGAATAATATTATACCATGTTATACCAAAAGCCTAATCAATACTTTTCTCGGGCTATGTATTATTCTTCTCTGTCCATTATTCTCCTCATTCACTGATCCTTACACAAATTCATTTTGTGTATTTCTCCAACCAAGTGTTGTATTCCTCCTCAGTGGGCCATTTAATATCCAACAAGTCTTGCACCTTAGTAATGTACTGTGAGTACCTTGCATCAACTAAAATCCTGGACTCATTAACAAACATATCCATTTTTTATTCAATTTCCACCATTGTGTCAATATTTGAATGGAGCAAGATTTATTTAGTGATAAACAAGGTCATCATAGCCACTCCAAGCTTTCCTCCCAAATATTTCTTCTAGGTGTCAAATGGATGCAGTTCACCTTTTAGATCCAATATTTGAGGCATACCATGTTCTTCCATTTCTTTGAATATTTTCAACTTACTCTAGAGATGTATACCCAACTTTCCATGTAAAGTAGTTATCTCATTTATTTAGTGAATAGTTTGTAAGATTTCAAGAGTATTTGTGGGTACCTTGGAGTCCTCATTCATTTTTGGCATCATCTCTTTCAACCATTTACCCTAGCAATCCAATTATTCCATGCATTCTTGAAGGCCTCTTGTACTTTCAGATACTTTGTATTTGCCTCATGAATATTTTTATACATGGCCCAAATATAATTAGATTTGTGGACCAACTTGGTCACCCTATACCTCAGCACATCCTCAAAAATCTCATTGGCCACCCTAATTGTTTCCAATTTGGCCTGCTTGACATTTTCCTTCTCAACAACCAACTTTTATTTCAAATCATCAATTCTTAGGGCCAAAGTCTCCCTATCTTGTGTAGACATATCAAATGAAGAAGAAGAAGAAGAAGATGGTTGGACTATTTCCTTATGAGTAGCCTGAATAGTGGCTCTCATTTGATTCAACTCATTCAAGGCCTTATTATATTCTTTAACTAAGAATTCATATTTCTTCTGAGAAATATGTGCAGTATCCACACTAAGCATTGCAACATATGCAGTTAACTCAACTACCTCGATAGGAGTTATGTCAGTAGCTCTCTTAACCACTAGTGAACCTATAACTTCTTTAATAGGAATAGCAATCTTATGTTTACTAGTATTAGGTGCCATAGACCAAATTGTAAGAGTATGCAATTTTGGACTATATCTAGAACCAAATACTTTATCCTCAAAATGAACCTTAGATATCAAAGCTCGAGGATCTCTCCTAACTGTATCATATGTTATGGCAGAAGTGATAGTACATCTTGGTAACAACATGATTCCTCTATCTTTGAAAATACTTTGAGCCTCAGTGGGAGTAATAACTACAATTTCAACCCTGATTTTCTCTTCCTCTACTTTCTCTGCTTCCTCCTCATGAGAAGGTTTAGCATTAGCTCAGGCTAATTCAAGTCTCTCTTTTATTTCCTTACTCCATTGTTGAGTCATAAACTCCTAAAATTCTTTGGTCTACAAAAATTTATCATTAGCCAAAATCTCATCACACTCCCTAATCTTGGGATCATCATCATTTTCTCTGTCATACTACCACTTAATGATCCTGTGAGGATGAACATCTAAACTATGAGTTTCTTCAATATGAGGAAGGGGAAATTTCTGCTCCACCTCCTCATTTATTGGCACATGTTCTACCATTTTTTCTTCCTTGACCTCTTGAACATCTACAGGTTGTTCTAGGACATCCACAACTTCTTCTTCTGTTGTTCTAAGAGGACATGGGCTTTTTCTACAACCTTCTTTACCTTTACCTTAAACTCACCAGATTGATAATCCTTTATCATAGTAAAGGCCCTCTCCAAGAGATTTGTAATTACATTATATGGACTGATGTAGAAGGCATTCCTTTTCATAATATTCTCCTCAAGGTTTTTCATAGATTTCCATTCATTTTTCCTAGCCATGACAACCTCATCACTTGTCAGATTCCTTAGTACATCATCTCCATATAAAAATTAATGGTGTATGATGCCTAAGCCCTTTTTTCTTCTTTTTTCTTCCACAAACCTTTCTAGATCAAAAACTCTTCTCTCATTGATAGGCATTCTGAGATTATTTACCATAATACAAAAAATTTCATACCCCTTAGGGGTAGTGATCTTGAAGAATTGAAAAGTACATTGGAGATGTATTATAGTGCATTTTTTTCATTTTCTAAACATTTTATAATCCATGACATCAATTTTCCACATGATCTCCATGCAAGCCAATCTATCTTAAACATACAAGGGTAGATAATGAGGTTCCACCTTAGCTCCATAAGCCCTAATAAAAGTATATTCCGAATGTAGAAACCAGCCAACCCAATTATGTGTTTCTTTAGAGCCTAGTACATCCTTTGGGTGCATAAGACTTATTATTTCTAGAGAAAGTTTGAATCTAGGTGCTACACCCAATGACTCTAAGATACCATATCTTAAAACATTGGAAAACAAGATGTAATTGGAATTGGGGAAATCTTGATCCCAAATGTATGTCCACATTTGTACGGGGATAACATTATTTTCACTGTCCTTGATATTCAAATTTAATTTCCTTTTCCACTCATAATCACCTTCCCACAAGAGCATGTGCATCAATAAAGAGTAATGGGGGAAAGACAAAGGGATCACCTCCTTTTTCAAATTGCAAAAATACTCATGCATCTATTCAGTAACAAAGTTAGCATAATCAAAACCAGTGTTTCGATTATAGTTTTGTATATCCTCCACCATTACCAATAAATCAGGAGCTATCCTAACCTCAAAATCTTGAGCTAGTACTTGATTTAAATAGTAATAAGTGTTTTTGAAATAATCTTCAAATTCTTCACAATCAAAAGGCTTAGTATCCTTAGCAGTAAATCTTTCCATGCTCCTTCTGTGTCGCACAAGCAGTACTTCTTTGAATGCAAATTTTCTCTTTTCATACTCAGCATACAAGTCAACACATTTTAACTTTGAAGTATAATTGGGATTTAACCCAAATACATCTATCATTTTATCCTTTGTCACCTCCATAATTATATCACCATTCTCACTTCTAATTTTTTTGTCAATAGGGTTATTGTGGCTTGCTAACTCCATCATTAAATCAACTTCTACAAACACATTTAGAACCACCAACTTTACAAGGTTGAACCTCGATTAATAGCATGTAAGCTTACTCTAATTTTTCCTATTGAAAGCATACCAAAACAATTGACATCCACTCTAGGGTTGGGGTTTTTCACCAATTTTTCCAACATTATCAATCAACCTAGTGGTCACAACAACTTGTCCTTTGGGAATTTTACCAAGTTGTGACCCTCCTTCTTTGATACCTCCAGAGGCCTCTTGCATAATTTTTTTGGTTTCTTTGTTTGCACTCCTAGACTTAGTGGACGTTGCAGGAGTGCTTGGTGAAGGTTTAGACACAGTCACTGGCTTAGGCTTAACTTCAACTGAAACATTATGAGTTTTAAGTCTTTTAACGCTCTTTTGTTTTGGTTTCCTTTATGGTCTAACACTAGATCTACTAGGCTCTGGGTCACTCATGCTTGTAACAAAAATGGAACTAGGGTTTACAATTTCTTACGACCAAACAAAACCCTTCACAATTATGATAGGACAAAACACTACTATTGAGCATGAAACCTTTCTTCACAATTTATACAATGCTCAATCACCAAATTGAAACTACTAGAAATGAATAAATTGCTATTTCTCCCAACTTTCCTACCCACTTTCTAGGGTATTCACCTTACTACTTCAATTAGAAGGAAATATCAGTTTTTCTTACCTAGGTGAAAGCAGTGTCAAATTAGTTATTGATAACTTTTGGGGCTTTCCTCAAAATCTATCCAGCTTTTGGTATTCTTTCCGCCAAGCAATGAATTAAAATGCACAATAAACCAGGTATCTACTTTATGTTATGGTCGAGAGAGAAGTGTGTCACCATTAATACTTGATAGTAAGCTCACACAAGCGAACTGACAATTATTCATTCAGGTTTAAACCTTGATTGTTGATCCTTCAACTTTGAAACTATATCAATGGTTATTAATTCATCTCGCCACCTTCCTCTTTTCTTTATATGAAATCCTCATGATTTCACCACGTTGCCTCTTTCTGTAATGGTTGTCGTCTATCACTGATTTACTTCATCCTCATCCAGCTCTATTAAAGATGCAAGTGGTTTATGCGATAAAATATAAGCCCTTAAATCTGTGGCCCATTTCTTGATGATGCTCGTCTCCATCACTCCTCGCTAATTCAACTTTGCACCTTGGATTTTATCAGTGACGGGAGATGAAAGCACCATATTTTGACACGCACATTTGCATAAACAATCAATAAAAAAGGATATGACAAATAAGATATACTCAGGTTAGCGAGAGAAACCTTCTTGAAAGGAACCTTATCGCTCATCGCTAATCCTCCTCATAAGGTTTGCAAGCAATTAGTGATGAGATATTATCCTAATATCATTACATATCACATATCACTAATCAAGAACTTAGTGCTCAAAACAAATCTATGACAAGCGATACAATTGAAAATTCACATCCTCACTTGTCGCTGATTTAAAACAATAATTTCATAACATATTTGCGATAAGTGATGAAAAATATGATCATAAAGCCAAAGGGAATCATTCATCGCTATTACAATTTTAAAAGGTCATAAATCATTAGCGATGAGCGATCCCTTTACAATACTAAGAACCTAACTCATCGCTATTTACAATTTGAAATTAAAGGAGCTATTCGCAATGAGCGATATCAAAGAGATATCACCTCATCGCTCGTCATTGATTTGAAACATACATTTCAAAAGTGATTAGTGATGAGCGGTAAAGACAAAAGGCTGATTGAACTTAAGTGAACCTTTAGGCACGTGCTCATAAGTTGTTTTAATGGAGGGGACTTCCTAGGATAATACAATAGATAGAAAAAGACTTAAAAACCCCAAAACCATTATAACAAAAGTTTCTAGACCATGATTAGGGAACCGGTTGCCAAATAAGAAAAGTAGATGCATAAATTTTTAACAATGATTGACAAAAAGCAATAGGGAGTCAACAACAAAATAGAACATTGAAATGCTTAAAATGGATCCTAAACCCTCCTAAATGCAACAAGGGTTTCAAGATGGGACATGAAAATTAAGGTTCCATCATGAAGGCCTTTTCTTCATGTTGCTTTTTCTGTAAGAGTGTTCTCTTGGTTTGGGCTGTGGGCCCCTTGTTGGGGTTTTTTCTTTGGAGTGACTTATTTTTGGCTCTAACTAGCATGTTGGGGTGGATGGTGTGCTTCACATTATGGTTGTCTCCTTGTCTCCTCCCTACTTGGTTTCCCCTTTCCCTCAAGGTATGCCTTCTCTGCTAATTGTTCTGGGATGTCCCTCTTGTGGCCTATGCTCTTGGCATTCATTGGTTGCTTTTCATTATCTTGTTTGAGCTTGGTGTTGTTCCATGTTGGTAATTCATGTGGAGTTTAGGCCTATCTATGGATTTGAACATCATGTTAAAGTAGTTTCTAGGAAACTTCAATGATTTTTTCTTGCATGCTGTGTCTACTTCTAGATTCTGTGAATCCATGGACCAAGGTTTCAGATGGATTCTCATGTTCCATGTCACTGTCTGACTCAGTTTAAATTGTGACAAGCCTAGTACTTTCTTTAAGTTCATCATTGGTATGCAAAAAATGTTCACAATCTATTTATTTGGATATTTTTCATTTTCTATAGTGTTTTTTTTAACAATTGGTCCAAAGTTTCCATGACAAGGATGGGTTGTACCATACCCTTTTGAAATGCATTTTTGTATTCCAATCATATTTTGAGTGAAACAACAATTATGTGCATGTTATTGGTTGATTGTGGTAATTCCCTTTGTATAATGCTAATATCGACAAGGACATTAATGATAGATCATGTTAGACCTATTTGAGATCTTTTGTACCCTAGTTCCCAAATTTGTGCAAATGCAATTCTAAGTGATACAATTCATTCCTCTAGTTGGGACACAAGTTGGACATATGACAATGGTTTATTAGTTCAGATTTTCTGTAGCACAACATACTTTGGTATAATGAGTTGTTTTAGTGAGGAGTAACATATATGGCATATGCAATCTAACAATGCTATGGATCTTGATTGTACTAGTTCATAATATATTTCCTTTTACTTGTCTTTGAATTTTCTAGTATCTTTGCTAAAATATAGCATTTGGAAGATTGTGCATGTGTATTTCGGTGTATCTTGAATTGCTATTTCATAAAGCTCTATTTGTGAATTTTTTTACCCTTATTTGATCTAGCATGCATAGGCTAGTTTTCTTTATTTTTATTTCTAATAAAGCATTTAAGGTGTTAAGGTCTTACAATAGAGTTATGATTGAGATACTCATGTTTGATTGTATAAATAGAATTTCTCTTGTCACTATCTAGCTTTTGCTTTTTGTTAGCATTTGTAGTTTGGTATTGTATATTGTTTATGATGAGTTTTTTACTTGTTGATTTAACCTAACTGGTTGTTGGGCATTTTGATTTTGTGGTTGAATTCTTAGTAGTGGTTCAAAATGCCCACTTTGAGGGGTTGTATCATGGAACATAATGGAATATTCTAGTAAACTGGACACATTGTTAAAGTGCAAGTACTTTTTCCCTAATGTTGTTGACCAAATACATATTTGTATATTTATCCATTTGGATAGCTACTGAATACAAAATATGTCTCCCTAGAAGCTGCTTTCATTGTTTGTGGCTTTCGGCTTTACGAGAAGGTGCATCCTACGTAGATATGTGCTTCATTCATGCACTTTGTACAATCTACATAGACTTTCAGGATCTAGTGCAAGGTCATACGATCTATTTGCATATTTATCTTGTTTTGCTAAAGAAGTCAAAAAGTAATTATCTACTACTCCTCTTTGTAGCTCAACCAATGTATAGTAATTGTTTAATAGTGTTTCTAACAAATCAAATAAGCAGTCTCTAACATTGTACTTAAATGTACCTACTCTACATAGTCTGTTTTCTTTTAATACATTGTCTATATTGTAGACTTATGAACACTTTTCATATTCATACCTATCAACGTCTTGTTTCCATACTTTGATATCTTGTTTCTATTCAGAATGCATGTAGTATTAGGTTGTTGAAAGTGCTAATAGATATACATAAATGGAGGGCAAGAAAGTTCTTTTGTATAAAGGTTAATTTTTGCACTACAAACATATAAGCAATAGTGATCTAAGATTCTAACCTTGTATTCTCTTGTTTAACAATTGATTGTATTTGCAACAATGTAGATTTTTGTCTCATGCTCAAATTGCAACCAATGGATCTTGCTAGAAGAAAAAATGAAACAAATGAGCATATTTGATGACATGTTATATGAAATTCATAAACATAAAGAAATCAATGCTTAGTGAATTTGTAATTAATAAGAATTTTATTGTAAGAGTCAACAATGTATTTAATAACAGATAACAAAGTCTTTGTAAGTTTTAACAATTGATTTGCAAAATCTTGTTTACAGGATTTGCAGAATCAAAGAAAACTTAATCAAGTATGAATTGAATCTTTCATGTGTGAATTATATCATTGATTATTTTTCTATTGCATAAAGTAGGTGTGCTACTATTCTTTGTGCAAGCAAATGACCAAAATATTAATCTATTTACAATATTGAAAAGTACCACCAAAAACAATAAGCTCAACCCAGTGGTGTGCATCAATCTCAATACTTTGTAATATGTTAATAGTGAATGGGTGTATACAGAAATGCTTCTCCATGTCTTGCTCGACTAAGTGCATAATAATGAGTATGGAAAAATAATTACATGTGAACGTGTGAGACTATAGAGTGGAAACAAATTTTTCCTTTGATTAATGCACAAGAATATGATCTACAAATTCTATAAAGAACATTGAGGTAGACATAAATGGTCTATTGTTTACAAGAAAAAGAACATTTGCAAAAGAAAGATTGCTTTAGGACAAATGTGAAGAGTTTATTAATCCAATAACTAACCAGGAAATGGACAAATTGAATTTCATAGTGTAATGGTTTCATTTGCAACTAAAAGACAATAAAGAATTTATCTCTTTTTCTATTGCTTAAAGCATGCCTTTTAATATTTTTTGTTAAAGTAAATTGGTAGAATAGGAAGGCAATATTATTGATCCAGTCAATACATGTTAAATGCATTATGTGTTGTCCATGAGCATCAAACATAGAAGCACATGATAAAATTTGCAAAAAAATATGCCAACACAATATTTTTTCCTAAACATTGAGGAATTAAATATAATTTTTGCAAGCTTTGCTGATAGGCTAATAGTCACTCGAGTATTGAATACATAGTCAATGCATCAAATTCTTGCATAGTTTAAATCACGCTAGCCAATGTATTTAATTTTAATGCTTATTTATTTAGTCACAAAAACTATGCTATTTGTGAAAATAGCTCAAAGAAAACTATATAGCCTTTGCACAATTGTAGGTCCTAGTAGAATTATCAAACATGGAATAGGGGAATGTAAAGCTTAAAATAGACAAGTTTTTACACACATAATAAACACATGAAAATTAGCACAAATAAAACTATTGGTGTGCATTTAACAAACTATTGTTTCTAAATCACCAGTCATATTGTTTAATGCATTAAACATGTTTTCATTTAGTGACTAAATAAAATTGCACAATATATAGTTTTCTCCTATTTTCATAATTTACTTTAACAAGAATGAATAGTAGACCTGCTCCAACCAATAGAATTTTTTATTTATTTATTATCTATAAATTGCAATTGAGACTAATGCAATTTGCTTTGGAAATTTTTTCTTATTGTGTTGGTTGGAATAGGTCTATTATTAATTTTCATTTAGATATGTTCCATGGAAAAATGGCCCCTTGTCATTTCCATGGCCTTTTAGGTCTTGTATCATTATGTTTTACATATTTTTCCTTAATTTTATGTTGTAACATGGCTTGAACATGCTTATTTTAAGTATTAAAATTAAATATTGAAGTATTTTGAATGTGTTGTAAATCATTTCTACATTATTCTAGACTCTATTTAATATAAGGGTATGTGCAGAATCATGATGGGCCAAAAAGTGGCAATATGATGGGTATGTGGCTGACGACTTTTTTTTTAACCCAAAATTGATGAAATGAAAAGGGTTTTTAAAGAATATTCTCAAATTTCCACCAATATAAATTATACCTTACTTTGAATTTAATAAGTAATGAATATTCATTTTCTATTCAAATTACGACTAAAATCTTGATCAATAGGCTAATTGAAAAACATCTATAGCTTTCAAACAATATCACATTTTTTGAATCCAAAACATGCATCACATTCTATGATTTGCATTCTATAGGATTAAAAAAATAAAAATTGAATTTCATAAATTTTTGACCAAGTTAAGGTGGTTAAACATACGAGTTTTTATATTTTTTAAAAGTTGTAATAAAAAAATCATAATTAATTATTTACTTGGAAAAAAATTATTAAAAAAATGCATCACATCGAGACATGAGTCCTCTACTTATATCTAAAATATTATAAAAAATATTATCATTTTATTGTGGTTAGGGTGGTAAGATACACACCTACTTCCTATTTTTTCCCTAATATTTAAGTACTACTGCATTGAAATTTCAAATTTTCACCAAATAGTTTTTTTTTTGTAAAACAAACCTAGTAGTTTAGAAACTACATTCAATTTTATACAAATTCTATTCTTACATATTTTTGAAATAATATAGATAACTTATTGATTTTTTTATGTCAAGTTTCCTAACTCTGATTTTTCTGAATTTTTTACCACTTAAGGGCTTGTTTTTTCCATGATGATCCTGCACATACCCATAATTCCCCTAAAAATCATCTTCTTACACATCAACAAGTCCTATTTTCAAGTGTTAAGTCTTGTAATCAAGATTCACGCTTTCATAGGCATTTTCCCCTTATTTATCTCTTTCTAATGTCTTATTTGACCCCTTTATATACTCTTAAGCTTTATTTAAGTGTATTTTTTAAAATACTCCCGACACATAACATTAAATGAAATTTAATTCCTGAAACTTAAGTTTAAGTCCTATGTGGGACCCATTCGCCATGGGTGGCGAATGAGTCCACCTTGGCTCCAAAATTTAAAATATTTCAAATTTCTTTTGGGATTTATTCAAAATTATGCTTGATGTCGGCCTGTGATGATGTATGAATGGCTACTAAGACAAAAGATTGATATAAATAAGTTAATTTCACCTCATTTTAACATCCATCCAACATATTCAACATATTATTCACTCATTCATCCATTCAAGCATTCAATCAAGCATTTAAAATACATTATTGAGCAATTATTGAAACATCTTGAAGCAACCATTAACATTAATTCAGACTTGCATCAAGGGTCTTTGGTAAGTTTTTAATACTTTTATGTTATTCATTTATCATTTCCCTTGCATTTCATTTATTTATATAGGGTTTGACCAAGGCAACCCCTATTTGCTAACCCTCCAACATTTTTCCCCTTTTTGCATGTGTTTGCAGCCTTTGTTTTCCATATTTGATAGGTTTAAAGGTGTTAAAAAGTGGAAATCAAGATAACTAGGTTCTTCAAGTCAACTTATCTCTATTTCAAGCTTGTTGAGTGATTTTTGTTTGTTTCCTGTGCATTGACTTCAACAACCTGACATTCAAAATTTTCTAGATCTAGTGTTGCAAAGTTACTATCTAATTTTACAGAAATCTAGGAGTAGAATTATTCACCACACTTGGAGAATGAGTCCCACCCGATATTAGAAAATCTATATTTTGTCAGATTCTGGATCCCGACAGTTTTTCACCAGTAGGAGGATTGATTCGCTACCCCTGGCGAATGAGTCCCATTGTGAATTTTAGTGAAGTATTTCAAAATTCCAGACATCTTGACATCAAAAATTTACTTCTAGGTGCACTCAGATTCATCCATGTACCTTTTGTTCTGCATATTTTATTCAATTTCTTCATTGTTTTCATATCACACTGTGTTTTCAAACATAGCATAAATATTAGTTTTTCATTCATTTAGACTAGTTTCATTCATTCAATTGCATTTATTTTTGTTCATTTAGGCATGGCATCATCCCCCATTCCATAATTTTAATGAACTTGTTAGGTTTTTGGCCCCTATTTCTCTCCTTTTAGGTGAAAAACCCTAGAAGTGCTAGAAATGCCTAGAGTGCCAAAAATCCACGGTTCATTTTGGTGAGCTTGACTCTTGAGAACTTTTCATCTTCTGATTTCATTAGCATATTTCATTACAATTCAATTAGTATCTATTACCAATGTTTCCATAAGATAACAATCAAGCTAGGTTACTATCATAATTAGGCTAGATTCTCACTCAAATTTCTATGCATTATCATTATTCCATCATAGAGAACTACAATAGGACAAAAGGATACTCTTGAGAAATCATTAAATCCATAAACATTTATGATAGTGATTGTTATTAAGGATGCTATAAATCTTGTAGGATGGTCATGTGCCTATATAATCTTATTAAGGTTATCATAATCAACAACAATAACAATAATATGTTCTACATAGAATTTCATTAGGTACTAAATTATGAAGGTTTCCACCTTACTGTTAGGCATCAACTAGAATTCAACCAAAAAAACTAAGAGGACTATTTCATAAATGCTAGTATCAATACTAAGATCATTTCATGTAAAACTCTACCATTTTGCTCTTGTAGGATAGTAATCACCAATTGACTAGTCTTGAATCACTTAATAGGATTTTCATGATAATTTAACATCACTTAAAAATTGTCATAAAATACATCTAGTATCACTAAGATAGCATTATCATAAAGTCAAAATATTGTCATGAATAACAAATAAAATTGTCATATAGCAGTCCAATGTTGAAATTTCATTAAAAGCAAGCTACAGTTGTCCATTCCTTTGCCAAATTCCATATGGGATCTCTTCCAAGCTTGGCCGGTTTTATATCAGTCTTCCTTTTTTGCATGTATTTGGATCATCATCCCAACTCTTATAATCTAGAACATTTGGTGGGAACGAAAAACGAGAATATTTAGAAAAACCCATTCTCCTTTAGAATTGATTCTTTTGAAATTAGAAAAGGAAATCTCTGAAGGGGTCAACACATGCGTGCAAAGAGAGAAATTTATAAATTCATCCTTTACAAATTGGGACAATCTAGTTTTGAGAAATTGGAATCATATTCGATTTCCTTTTGATGGTACTCTTTTCAAAAATGCCATTACAAAGGCTGATAGGGCTTCAGTTAAATGGATTCCACCCCAAAATTATTTTGTTAAACTAAACTTTCATGGGGCATCTAAAGGTAATCCTGACTTTTCAAGTGAAAGGTTTTGTATTAGAAATGATTCAGGGGTAGTTCTAGCAGTGTTCTCTGCTCATTTGCAAATTGGTACAAGTAATCAAGCAGAGGCTCAAGCCTTACTATTGGGTTTACAATTGGCTTTTCAGATGGTTTTTCCAAAGCTTCATATAGAAGGGGATTCTTAATAATAATTAATGCAATTAGGGAAAGAAAAATTCACAATCAGAAACTCAATTATGTTTTAAATAAATTATGGTCACTCCTAGAAAATTTTGAGTCTCCAATTATAACACATACCTACAAAGAAGGAAACATGGTAGCGGATTTTCTAGCCGGATTAGGCAATGACAATACAAAGTTAAAAGAAATTGTTGACTTAAATGTTTTAAATGCTTATCCCCAATTACTTAGTTTAATTATGCAAGATGTCAAGGCCAAATAGTCAAATTTTCAATCTAAATTCGACTAGGCAATTGAATTTCAACAGAAGGTTACAAATTGATGCATTCTTCATATTTTTTTATCATTCTTTTAAGCATGTGCTACTAATGATTTAGCATCCAAAGTGCAGGGTTCTTTTCAGACATTGTTATCCCATGTGGGAAATCATGCATCAATGGTATCCAGGTACATATCTTGCACATTCTTGTTGATTTCGACTGACAAGTTATGGTTAATGTGTAATTTGGAGAATCCTTCACACATTTGTGTCAGATCTGATTGATAGGGCATATCTCATTTAAAATTTTTTATAGTCTCCTTCACACATTGATGTTGGGTCTGATTGACAGGGCTTATCTTAAATATAATTTTTACAGTCCCTTCAAGGACACAATGCTTGATCCGAGTCACTAAATATATATGGAAAGCATATTTCCATATTTGTCACCAATTTTACACCAAAGGATAGTTAATGTTAAGCCTCTCTAAACTATGGGGTTGTTGTTTAATGATTACAAAAAAGTATTTGAATTCATGTGGATACCTATTCTGGTACAAAGGTGGCAATGCATAGAATCGTTAGCTGGATAATCAAAAGTCGGTTAAAAAAATGATGCTCTTCAAGCATGCCGTTCTTGCAAGGGAATATTTCAAGAAAGCTCTGTCGTAAAAAGGTTATTAATCTTGCTTTAAAATTATCACTATATGGTTTATTTTCACTATTCATTGCGCTAGTGATAATGTAGGATACACTGGGTTTTCGGTTTTATATGTGTTAATGGAGCTTACTGAGTTTCAAGCAAGGAATTTTAGAGTTCCAATTTTAATTAAACCATGGGAGGAGCCTTTCTTAGGAAACATTGACAAAGATGAATTACAAAGGGTTTTCAAGGTGAAATGTAATTTTGTTTTGAATTTCATTAAAGCTATCATAGGTGAAGATGTTTTGCATATAGATTTGCAAAGAATCATCTTTCCAGCAAATTTATTGTCGATCTTTTTATCAAATATCTTGGATATGGTTCAAAACTTCAATTTTTTAAGGAACATAGCTAATAAGTTTGTTATTATCTTTTTATCTTTTTATCAAATATCTTGGATCTGGTTCAAAACTTCAATCTTGGATCTTGGATATTTGGAGAATGAATCTCTTCTTCATAGTGTTCAACAATATGATTATTCAAAGGGTGATGGATTAGTGGGAGGTTTATTCACACGACACCTAATCCAAATTATAAAAAAAGATATGCAAAAATCTTTCAAGGTATGCTTTTATCAAAAATGCATGATACTTCTACTCATTGAGCTATCAAGCTCTTGAAAAATATAGGTTTGCAATTTCCATGGAAGAAATAGATAATTTTAAGAGAAAATACCATGCAATTTCTTTTTTGAGGAATCATGTATGTGTTCATGATCTGCAAATATCATGTAACCCACATGTTGTGAAGGGAAAATTTTTCTATCGTTATGTTCCAGACATAAAAAAATAGTTCCATCTTATGATAATGATTTCAAGCAGAAGCATATGGCCAATGAGGAGAGCTCTGTTAATGGTCCAAGCAAATATGGGAATAAATCATCTTCCTTTTAATTCAACTCTCATGCTTTCGGATGCATAGCAGAACTAAATCTTTAATTTTGTTCTTGGTCAATATTGTATATGAAAGGGTTATGTAAAGCGGTCTTTATGGGGTTCTCCAATTATGTAATGGGTTTTTTCTATGTAATGGGGTTGTTATGGGGTTCTACAATTATGTAATGGGGTGATTTTTGTAAAGGGTTATGTAAGAGGTTGGGGTATTGCTAGGTTTCAAGATGCAAAAACTTGCAATTTAGTTTTTTATGTAAATTGGGTGAATCAACGAACATTAGTTACACAAGCTATAACTGGGGGTTTTCTTCCCTGGTTCTTTCTCGCTAGTATGCTCACCTAAAAAAGGATTTTATAGAATTATACATATTTGTTAATATAATTACAGTGGCTTGCCACTTTTTCCTAAAAAAAAATACAATTGTCCTTGTTTAATTTTATTGAGTGTGAAATTACAAACTGGCCTTTTTTTTCGATGATAAGGCCCTCATATTAGTAATGAAGGATGCCAAGGCATAGTAATATTCATGATTGTTATGTATCTTAGAGCATATAATTGTGGCTCATTTTCTCTTTGATTGCTATAAAACCTCTGTAAATAATATTACAAGAAAGGAAGGAAGTTGGGTTGTTAGAAAATACCATAATACTAGTATGGTACCACTAGGTTGAACATGTGGATAATGAAGGCATACCTTGTCATGATCAACTAAATGAGTTTTTTGAAAGAAGGTCCTTCTTTGCACCATATATTAGCAAACAATTTCATCAATGGGTGGAGTAATTATTATTGCTTGGAATGCCTATAAATGCCATCGTGCATAAAAAACATAAGAAAATGGTGCATGAGAAGATGACCATGCTTGAGGGTCAATCTTCTAGGGATGATTTTCTTACCATGGATTCCATTGCAAATGTTGATCATAAAATTAAGATATCAAGCTACATGTTTGATAGTAATGATGCTCTTTCATTCCAACAATGGGTTTTGGAAAACCTTGAAAAGTGGTTTGCATATCAAGAGTATAGTGAAGCTGTTTTTGATGGAGATGGGAAAATCTCATTTGTTTTGGGAATTCAATTACCAGAGCAACTTGACTAGATGCTTCAATATGGCCACAAAAACATATTGGCCATGGATTCTATATTTGGTACTAATGTAATGAAGGTATGTTGTGTATTCCTTAGTATATTTGAATTAAAAATGTTTACAATCAAATATAAAATAGTATTGATACATTGTACCTTATGTCATATGACAGTTTCAATTGTATACAATTCCTGTGTTTGACTCGAAGCATATGGGGGTTCCTGTAGCATGGGTCATTATGTCTAGGTCTTGTGCATATGATATTGCATATTGTATGCACATTCTTCTCCAACAGGCTCATTTGAAGAATATTGAATGGAGACTAGATGCATTCATGGTGGATGATGTAGTTGCTGAGATCAAAGCTATCTGATGTTTATTTTTTCATTAAAATTTTGCACATTTTTGTAAATATTTTAATACATCACATGTAAGAATATTAAATATTGAGTAAAATTATTCATGATGTGCATAAGTGTTTCAGTGTGATGTATATCTATGCTCTTGGCATGTTATATGTGAGTGGTTGAAGAACTTGATCACAAAGGTCAAAGATAATGTAGATAGACGAGAGATTTTTGATAGACTTGGATATATCATGCATCATTCAATAGATGAGGATTTTGCAAGGAATGGGGTTCACAAATTTTTTGAAGACTTTAAATATACACAACCATCATTCATTGAATATTTTAAGGGTTGATGGTCTGATAGAATGAGTATTTGGGCTAGATGTTTCCATACACTAAAGCATGTAGGGAAAGAGACAAATGCTTCCATAGAGACCTACCACTCACACCTAAAGAGACGATTCTTGAAAACAATTGAGTGTGCTGAAAATTCCGTGTTGATTGGTTGGTAAATCAACTAACAACACATGTTTATGTTTATTATTGGTGGGTGCAAGTTAGCAAGAAAAATGGTTTCTATAGGAACTTTGATATTGAGAAGATTGACAACACATCTTGGGTTCGAGCCTTGCAAACTCCAGATGAACATGTTACATTCAATGACACCGATGATCGCATAGCATGGGTGACAAGTGAAAGAAATTCTTGTTTTCAATATGAGGTGTATAGATCCTCACCTAATCTATGTTTGTTCTCTTTCAAATTCTCAATACAAGGATACATGTGCAAGAATGTGATCAAAGTGAACTTGATGAGGGAGAGATGACATCTATCTAACAAATTGCATGAAGACCTTGATAATATTGCTAATACAATTGATTATATAGAAGATGGATGCACTGCCAGTGTCTCTAATCATTTGGTAGTTGAAAAAAATAATTCTTTAATTCTATTGGTTATCATTCTTTGCAAAAAGATGTGTTTTAAATGTGTTGCAATGTCAATGTAGGAAATTGATGAATTTGATGGGATTAGAGGTAATGAAAAATTCCATCTCTTGGAGGATTATATTGTACATACATAGGTGACATTATAACCACATTTTTCTCATTGCAATTCATGTTAGTTTGATTAGTAATTTTTAAAATATTTCTATTTTTGTTTGTAGACTATTGACAATAGAGATGGAGATGTAGTGATAGAAATGAAGTTGCAACTAACAGACACATTTCAATGAATTTTGACTCACACATCTGATTTGGCAACACTTACTTTATTTGAGAGGAGTTTAAAGGACTTATCAAACAAGGTCAAAAGTAGACATGTCTCATCGTAGCTCAGATTAGACCATCCAAGTGTGCATTCATTTTTCCCTATACAAGATGGATTTGGTCACACTCTTTGTCAAAAAAAAGACTTGATTGAGTGCATGAATGTGAGGAGAAGGCCGAGTATCTCTAGAAAAACACCTAAGTTTCCACAAATTCCATGAAATCTTAAGCATTGAAATTGGTTTGATGATCTTGATAAGGAAAATGAACAAGTCAAGGATCATACTGAGTACAATGAACGTAATCTTGACATGGTTGACAACACAGAGTTTGGAAGCATGCAAGATACTATTGCAAGCACACATGATTTTATTGAGAACACATAGGATAGTGTCATCATGCTCAAGTTTAGTTGTGTACTAGAAGCATTTTTAAGACTTAGGAATGCTATAATTTTATTTCGAATGTTACAAACATAATTGAATTTTTTGTCAATTTCCAATTAGTTGAACTAGGGGATATGGAAAAATATTATGGTGAATCATGATCTATGTATAAAATTATTTTATTTTTGATGTACTAGAGTTAAGTTATATCAAATGCATAAAACAAAAAACTATGTATCAATTCAAATCCATTCACAAGAACATGTCTAATATGAATGACCAACTAGGCCTTCTAGAATCCTTTAATTTATTTTGAACATATCTAATATTATCCATGAGTCAAAATTTATATTCATATGAAAGAAAAATAGTTAAATATGATGTTACTAAAGTTTAATATTCATATAAATCTAGTTGTGAATTTTACAATCATTGCCCACATTGACATTTGAAATCCTTGGGATCTTTACTTATAATTTATTAGTTCTTTTTTATGTCTAGCCTACTTCTATTATTTCCAACAAGCTACCATATTGTGTTCTCTATGCAAATTCTTAAATTTTTCTTGCTATCAATTTTTTGAATCTAGGTAGTAGGTGGTGAGTTAATTGCAAAATGTTTTATATGGCTGAAGCCAACTAAAGATAACAATTTCTATGCCATAGTTCCATTGAATTTTTATGATAGCCAATTGTAATTCTCTAAATTTTATTTCTATAATTTTTATATATTTTCTCTTTTGTATGACAATGGCATTATTAATATATGAGAGTTTATAAAAGGACATCTTTCCCTTTTCATTGCAAAATTGTGTATATATAATGTCAAAATTTATGTAAGTATTATAAGATAAACCTTTTACTAGTTAGATATGTAGGGAGATTGTATAGATTACTTGCATGACTATAAAGCTTGATGATTATGCTAGCTTTCCCAAAGAACTAGTCACCTTTTTCAATAGTTTTAATGATTTGGTAGGATTTTATAATACTTTAATGGTTTGGTCTTTGATGAGGTTGATAGAGGATATGAGGAACCATTCTATATATTTGTATTAGCATGAGGTCCTATGTAGATATGAAGTCTATATGATCATTAGGTGATATCCAGGTATTCTATGACAAAGTTCAAGGTCAAGGTAAGGATATAAGAGTTAATATTTATTGATGAAAAATCGTATGTATTAGGATTGAAGGGTACTTGAACTTCTAATTAATTTTGAAATAATTTAGTTGTATGATTAAATTTGACCATCTAGGAAACCTTATAAACCTATCTATAAGAGTTCTCTTAGTGATGTTTTAAAGAGTATGTTCACTATTGTTAATTATATGTTTGATACATATTCACTATTGTTAATTATATGTTTGATACAATTTTCATGTACAAAATTATTGAAGCAATAATGAACCATTTGCACATAATTTCAATACCCTTTATCAAAAGTTCATAGTTTGTAAGTCAATTTTAGAAACTTTGATAACATGCATTGGGTTAAACTTTGGTAGCATACATGTGGTTTTTTAAAATGCTTTACAACATAGATCTTTCGATATAAAATTTGAAAGCTAATAAATTTTTTGATGCAGGTGAGCAAGATGTCACATAATGTGCATAAATGGGTATCTGATAGGTTGTCCAACTATCACTGCCATCTTCCATGGAATGTCCTCCTTCATATAGAGGAATTGGGTCTCCCCCATTGGTTGAGAGGGATATGTGCAGGATCATGATGGGCCAAAAAGTGGCAATATGATGGGTTTTTGTAGGGTATGTGGTTGACGACTTTTTTTTACTCAAAATTGATGAAACAAAAAGGGTTTTTAAAGGATATTCTCAATTTTCCACCAATATAAATTAAGCTTTACTTTGAATTTAATAAATTATTATTATTTATTTTCTATTTGAATTACAACTAAAGTCTTCATTGATAGGTTGATTGAAAAACATCTATAGCTTTCAAACGGTATCACATTTTTTGAATTTGAAATATATGTCACATTCTATGCTTTGCATAATATAGGATTAAAAAAGAAAGAAATTAATTTCATGAAGTTTTGACCAAGTTAAGGGGGTTAGACATACAAGTTTTTTTATTTTTTAAAAAGTTGTAATAAAAAATTCATAATTAATTATCTACTTGGAAAAAAATACAAAAAAATATGCATCACATCGAGACATGAGTCCTCTACTTATATCTAAAATCTTATAAAAAAATTACCATTTTATTGTGGTTAGGGTGGTTAGATAGACATCTACTTATTTTTTCCCTAAAATTTAAGTACTACTACATTGAAATTTCAAATTTTCACCGAATAGATGTTTTTTTTTGTAAATAAACCTACTATTTTAGAAACTACATTCAATTTTCTATAGATTTTGTTCCTACATATTTTTGAAATAATATAGATAACTAATTCAAATTTTTACATCAAGTTGCCTAACTCTAATTTTTCTGAATTTTTTGCCACTTAAGGGCATGTTTTTTCCATGATGATCCTGCACATACCCAGAGACAAGATGGTGAATAGAATTAACACAAATGGGCCAAGGATTAGTCTAAGCTTTCATGATAAATCCCTAACTATATGCAACCCCTTGTTATGTATGAATGGGAACACATGATTTTTAAAATAAGAATGTTGAAAGTAAAGTTGGCTGCATGTGTACATACATGTCTTGAAAGTATATGTGAAACTCTAATTTTGATATCTAAATATTTAATATGGAGAATAGGACATGATGATTAGAATTTCCATTATAATTTCTCTCTTTGAAAATTTATTTTAATAGTATCTCTCTAGGTTTCACAATAACTAAAGTACAAGTTAAAAAAATGTATATGTATATTTCCTATTACATTTGACAAAACTCGTTTATCCTTTATCTCTTTTAGGAATTTTGTCCAATAGTTAACATGATTTTTCTATTCTTCCACATTTTGTATACATCTAGCACATCATTTCTAACTATAATATCTGGAAAAAAAAACCCTCTTTCCATTATGCTTTGATGGATTTCCATGCCCTATTCCAAAGCTCCCATTTTGGCACAGGCAAGGAGGATGCTTGAAAAGGCTATGGAATTTGGCTTTACACGGTCCACATTGCATTTTCTTGAAATTTTCTAAAGCCTTTTCAACAAATCCATTTTGTGCATACCCTACAATCCTGCAACCATTGCAGTCCATCTAACCGCATTTCTTAGAGGCACGTTGCCGTAGTCCATGTGCCTTTTCTATTCTTCCACATTTTACATATATGTCTACTAGGTGAGTTGTAATCTATTTTGTGAATATCCTGCAATCATGACGTTCCATGAGAACACGTTACTTTAAGGCATTTTGTTTAACGATTATCATGCCTTTTCTATGCTTCTACATATGCAATCATGGCAATCCATGATTAAAAAGCTCATCACTATATAGTTCATGTTTGTATAGATAAGATTTGACTAAATTTTGAGATAGTTTAAATGTTTTTCCAAGACTTGAAGATTAAAAATAAAATTGAAGACCAAAAAAACCATATGTAAATAGATATAATGGCTCAAATTCATGTTTTGTACCAAAAAATACTATCTTATAAATAGATCTCATACTTACTAGATATACCAATATTATAGCCAAATGTGGAGCCCCCAATAGCAGCGATTATGGATGCCACCACCACATAGATAGTTGCATGACCTTGGTATCTCACTGCTCTTTCTTGGGAAACACCCACAACATACAAAGACCCACTAGCCATTGTTACATCAGAATTGTTGTAGCTATTAGTACTGGCACCATTAAGTCTTTCCTTGACAAGTATTTATATAGACATCAACTTAGCTACAAAGATAATCCCTCAGATATTATGAAGTTAACAAACATTAAAACCAAGGGAGTTGAAATCAGAATATCAGAAACAAATCGTACATGGTAGTTTATATCTTAGCCATTGTTTTATGTAGTTTAAATTTGATGAGTGGGATACTGAAGTAATAAAGACCTTTTTGGTTGCTTTTAGGAATTTAATAATTTTGTCTTGATTAGCTATAGACAACAACCAAATGAAGTGGCTTATGTGTGTTGTGATTAGGTTCAAATGTTTTTTCTTTCCCTTTGGAATTATGAGTGATAAAAAATCCATTAAATCATTCCTGACATCAAGTGTATAATATGAAAGACAATTGTTATAGTATATCCTAATGCTATACTAGCACTAACTCTTATAATGGAAGAATCCCAATAATACAAATGATTCAGTTTAAAAGAAGCACAAACAAAATAAGAATTTGGAGGCTATGAACAACCTTTTCTTGTTTTAAAATTGTAAGAACAAAACCCTGTATTGAGAGACTAGGGTGGCCTTCTCTTGTTATTCAAAAGTGCAGAAAATACATAATGTGAGAGGGCTATAATGATAATTTTTCTTATAGAAATGCATCATATGAAA
Organism: Sequoia sempervirens; assembly: GCA_007258455.2. Taxonomy (NCBI): domain Eukaryota; kingdom Viridiplantae; phylum Streptophyta; class Pinopsida; order Cupressales; family Cupressaceae; genus Sequoia; species Sequoia sempervirens. The sequence goes on from VDFB02105785.1 coordinate 12,518,009, forward strand.
TTTTCTCATTTAACTAATCATGAAATGTTTGAGCAAGAAATTTAGATTTTTTCTAGACTTCTGCAATTTTTGTTTACCATATTCAAAGGTGGAGAGGCGAACTTGCCATTGATCAACATGTGGGCTATGAATCTATAAGAAGATTATGTAAGATGAACACCATTCTAGTTGAAATATTGTTTGGGATTAGAACACAAAGTAGCATTTCAATCACAACTTAAATGTGGAGTGTAATTATACTTTCCACCTTTTCCACAACATACCCTTAAAACATTTTTCTGCAATCCTGCACCATCAAACATTCAATATTGCCAATTAAATTCTCAACCATTAAATATGATTCAATTTTTTTTAAAGAGACAACAAAGAGCATTAATTTTCCTTATCACCTATCATTAGATAGTATTTTCATGTTGTAGTGCAATATTCTTCAAAGGTGGTAGTTTATCTTGTTTATGACCTCATTCACGACTATTGCATATGACCTCCAAATTTTCTCTCCGGATTGCTTGGTGGGCCCATGTTGATCTTTTATTGCTCAACTTTTTTAGTTATGAAATCTTGGGAAAAATGTAGAAAACAATTAGGGCTAGTACAATGGGTTCAATTTAGGGCCATAAAAGTGGGCCAAGTAAAAATTAGAGGAAAAAGAAAAATGGCAACTAATGCCTATGAAATCCATTCAATTTTCAAAAACTATAGTTATAGATTGGTGAGAAAAAAATCTGAATATTGGTGAAAATAGATTTTCAATCCTTAGCACTAGTGAAAAATTAAAATCTAAAAAAAATAGCCCAAAGACCAAACCATACTTGCTTACAATTTCCCACTAGAAATTAAATATACATTTGTCAATAACATGTACAAAACAATCTTCATAACCATAGAATTATTTTTTTCCCCTGCTTTGATATATAAATGCAAACGATTAAAGAAAGTCATGTTTTAAAGGGAAGAGTCAATGATAGGGATTTTCCAAGTGTTGTTGGGTAATTTTGGCTCTTTTTTCCCCACTGACTTGCAATTTTTTAGGGTTGGTTCTAATAGTCACATAACTATGATAGAAACCACTAAGAAAATTACAATCAAGAAGCCAAAAAACAAAACAACTAAGAGTATTGAACATAGTCTACAAGGAAAAATGTTGAGCAAGCAATGCACAACTAATAATTGAGAGTCCCTTTGTAAGATTTGAATCTATGGATGCAACCAACAAGAGCCAGAGTATTTTCTTGTCTTATCAAATAAGGTTTGTATGCCCAATCAAATTAGTTTCAGTTCATTTTTTGGATGCATCTCTGAGTTTGTTAGATTCTATATCTTTGTAAGTCAGCATTCATATATATATATATATTGATAATCAAAAGAAGTATATAATAATCTACATATACAATTGAAACATTTGGATGATCTTTCTGCACATCTTGTAACATAATTCTCAAAAGATGGTTATTAACTTGAGAAAAATTGTTAAATTTGATCAGATAGCCAATATCATCAAAGTCTAATGAAGAATTAATTAAGCCTAGTGATAAGTAGGAAGGTGAACATCCAATAGGAAAATTTCCTAGAACCAAGAACTTCTTTGCATTTTGTTCAATCAATGCCTAAGAAACATCAAAGATAAAATAAATTAAATTTACTTAGGCCATATAGGTAACTTCACATTTTCTTGAACCACTATCTAACGAACATCAAAGAAATGATAGATTTACATAAGTTATGCAAGCAAATCAAATGTCATGGTCAATAGAAATTCAAAAAATTAGCTTTAATAACAATAAAATAAAATTAACCAACCTCAAGGGCTATTTTAATAGCTTTGATGATGAAAGGTATGAGAAATTTGACCTTCTCTATGAACATCCCTAGACTGAAAGGGTAATTTATATCATTTCCACCCATATCTCCAAGGAAAAATAATGAATTTTCAAAATGCTCTTAACAGTCTAGCACAACTAGCACAGTCAAAACATTGATTATAAACTAAGAATGTTATATCATATTAGTAGTAATTACATCCATGTATTCACAATAATAATACTCTAAAAAACCCACCAACCTTCTGTGCTAGAACAATACATCTCCTTAAAATCCTTGATCCATTAGATCTAAGTGTTTAGGCTGAAATTTTTGAAGATGGATGTTTTCCTCTCTTCAAAAAATGAGGCATCTAGAGTTGTAGCACTAGCAATGGAAAAATTCACACTAGAGTTGTAGTCTGCAAGTTTGCTTAAATATGGAGGAAAAAATGACAATCCATATGCCTTGGCTAACCATACAAAACAATGCACCAATATCAAAATCATATAAATACCATTATAACTTCAATAAAATAGAACTCCAAATCCCCTAGTTGAGAGAAACCTTGTTCCATATTCATGTCTACCTGTAACTTAGCAAAACACTTAGCTGAAAAATCTAACAAAACCTTGGTTACAAAAACAAAACCTTGGCTGGCTAAATCTTTCCTATTGCAGGAGGTTGGTCACAAGGTCTAGTCTCCCCCACCCCCGTGGTACTGGAGGGCATGTCGTGCCAGCACCGCTGGTCACGTTAAAAATTTTACCAGGCGCATTGCAGTTTATATGGGGTCATGCTACCTGATTCCTGCAGTCTAAAAAAAACAAAAACAAAAAAACAAAAAAAAACAAAACCTTGGCTACAAAAACAAAACCATGAATAAATTCACTCAAGGGAATGATATGAACATTAGAAACATACCAATAAAATAAGTAGCAATTCTACCATTAGAGCAATGACTTTTGGACTTGTTAAAATAGGTCTCTCTATAAGGAAGCTCTGTGATTGTATTTAATACACCATGGCCAGACATAATTAGGTTCCTTGTATTAGCTAATGAGTCCCAAACTAGTATATTAAACTATAGCAGTTATCATTTTCATGAACTGAATGCTCATTGCTAAATCTGAGGATAACTGAAAACAAAGCAATAAGTTTCCAATACTGCCTACTGGTGCTCTTGAATTCCATGTGTCTGAATCATTGAAATCTATTTTGTGAATATCCCTCAAATATTGTGCCTTGTCTATTCTTCCACATTTTACATACATGTCTACTACTGGAATTGGAATCTATGTCATGAATATCTTGCAATCATGACATTCCATGAGAACACGTTTCTTTGGGGCATTCTGTTTAATAGTTCACATGCCTTGTCTATGCTTCTGCATATGCAATCATGGAAATCCATGAGACCAAATTTCTTAGAGGTATTATGTTAAACCATTCATGGGCCTTGTCTATCCTTCCACATTTTACATACATGTCTACTAGGATAGTTGCAACTACATTATCTAACAAAAACTTCAGCCAAAACCCTCTGGTGTTTACCCTTTGATGGATGTCCATATCCTGTTCTAAACATCCCATTTTTGCATAGGCAAGGAGGCTGTTGGCAAAGGTTTCGAAGTCTAGAAAATCCTTTCAAACAAATTCATTTTGTGTATATCCTACAATCATTGAATTCCATGAGATCACATTTCTTTAAGGAATCCCTGTGTAGCAGTTTACATGTTGTGGCCTGTCAAAACCCTGCTTCTACAAATGACAACCTTGAAAAGTGAAAACAATGAATGGTAATGGTAGATGGATCCTTCCAAACGGCGGTTACCAACGAAAATGGAAAAAGAAAAAAGAAAAATGGCAACGGGAGAGGCCTCTCAGCAAAAGTTAAAACGACATGGGATATTGGAATGACCAGTTCAGAGGGGCCCACAACACATCCACACTAAGTAGTCAAAGCTTAGTGTGTTACATTTAAGCCCAACCCATTTCCATCCATTTGTAAGAACCAATGAAGGCCTACCATCTTTCATCTTCCTTAAAAAATCAAAATGATTAGTCGTATTGCGGATGTTAGCATGGAGAGATTCTACTCACAAATTATTTTCATCACATGAAAAAGGGAAAAATCCTAATTTAAGCAACACAATACAACATATTTTTAATGTGGTAGGGGAGGGTCCCCTAATTGTGCAGATTCCAATTGTTGTTATAACACATGTGTTTATAATATTCAGTTTTACCATAGATTTATACTATATATTGTAAATAAATAGTTCACATGTAAATTAAAAATAACCAAATGTAGTAGGGGAGAGGGGCCCCTAGTTGTGCAAAGTCCAATTGTTGTTATAAAACTCATGCTTATAATATTTAGTTTTACATATATTTTTATTATATATTGTAAATAAATAGTCCACATGTAAATTAAAAAATAACCAAATGTAGTAAAGGAGAGGGGCCCCTAGTTGTGCAAAGTCCAATTGTTGTTATAACACTTGTGTTTATACTATTCAGTTTTACCCTATATTTATACTATATATTGTAAATAAATACTCCACATCTAAATTTAAAAAATCAAATGTTGGTCAAGATGGACCTATACTTGAACACATGAGAACCTACAAATGTTACATAAAAAAAACATATATACATTCATTAACAAATGAAATAAAAAAAATTTTCTCAAATAAAATATCATAACTATCCATTATAAGCGTGCCATTTATAAAATAAAATTCTCATTTAATAAAATAAGACACTCATTTAAAAAAGTATTGTTATCATAGTGAAAAATATTGTTCTTATGAGTACAATTATTGGGGTGGCCATGTAAATACATTGGAGTATTTCATATTAATAATTTGTTCTATCAAAAATATAAAAGGTGAGCACAATAAATACCTTACATTTTCCCATGAAATGTGAAGGATTGTTAAAAAGTTCTATTGTTCAATTATTGATCCATTTTTTTGGATATAAGTTGTATTTTAAATAATAATGTGTTGTTTTTGTAACAACAAATTATTTTTTTGTTCAACTATTGGTCCATCTATGTTCAATATAAAAGTTATAGATAAAAAAAAATTATGGTTACCAATAGGTATTTTGTCCATTTAGGTTGAATATAAGTTATAGTTTAAATACAAATCTGATATTGTACAAGCAATAAAAGATACTTTTTTGTTTGACTACTAGAGGTGCCATGATTAAGTTTGACTATTTAAAAATCAAATTTTAGACACTTCTCACTAGATGTTCTTATGTGGCAAGTTGCATAATGAGTCACACCTCCAAACCTTCTAGTTATAGATAGATAAGAGGCTAGTCCACAATTTAGAAAAAAATAAAAATGAAGGCTCATGTCTTATGATATTCCATGCAACCTCTACATGCTTGCAAAGTTAGTGAAAAGAAAAAAAATGAAGATGATTAGTCACATATGTATATATATAATTTATAATATAGTAGAGTAGCATTTATACAATAATAACAAAATAATTTAATAATATAACATAATAATTTAATATTTATTAATATAATAATAAAAACAATATAATAATATTTTATTAACTATAATATTAAAATACTAATATTAATAATAACATAATAGTAAAAATATATAAGAATAAAAATAATATAATATTAGGGGACAACCTTTGGTGAAATGGTGGGGCTTCTTGCCTGTAGAGCCAACAACCAAGGTTCAAACCTCGCAGGGTTTCTCTCTACTACGTCAACAATGGAGTTTCTTACTATGGTGTTAAGGGGAGGCTCTTTGGTGAACTAGTGGGGCTTCTTACCTGTAGTTTCAACAACCAAGGCCCAAACCTTAATATCTTTTAGATAAGGTGATAAAAGTGAAAAATGGCAGGAGCGTGTGAAAGGAGCGAAAAGGTACATGAGCATGTAAGGTGCTGAAAGGTTGAAGAATAAGGTGAAAATGTCACGAAAGGATTGAAAAACACAAGGAGAAGATCCATTGGTGTGAATTTGTGGCTAAGCAAGTGGTTCCTCTCGAGCATCTGCATGATCAAGCGATGAAGGGAAGTTGGCAACAAAAATCAAAACAACGCTCTGACTTCTGACCTTCACCAAGGAAATGGAAATTGGAATGTGTAGACACACAAAATATGCATACATTTCAATCCAATAATCAAATAACCTTTATTTAATCAAATACTAACATTTCATCTTTTATAAATCAATCCCTAGATTCATATTCCTTAAATTAATCAACCTTTATCTTGCATCATCCTTTTAATTAAATAAATCAAGACTTTATTTAATTAAATCTCAACAGTCATATTTCTCCCTCTTGATTTAAATAAATCAAAATATTTAAGTCAAAAGGGTCAAAATCACCTAATCATCATTTAAGATAATCTAATCCTAATTAACCTAACCTAACCACCCATCACATCCTCTAGTTTTTCCCACTTGCACCAATAAATCATTTTAATTCATTTATAAATTCAACATTTTCCCTCAACAAGGCACCTTTTTGAGAATATTCTCCAAGTTTGAATATGAGGGAAAATTGACTTGTCCCTTCCAACATTGCAATAAATTCTCTCTTTCATGTCCCCCTCTCAACATTTAATTCACAAGTTCAAATTTGAATCTCCCTCTCTTGGGCACATTGGCCAAAACTTGCACATTCCTCAACCTATGACAAGTTGACAAGTGGCCTCATCTCATTTGTCCAATCTTTATCCCACATTTCTCTCTTATGAGCATTCTTCCAATTTGAAAATCTATAAATAAGGGGCCGATTCTTCATCAAAACATCTACACTCTCATGCAAAGTTACTCTCTTAAATTGAGAACTAATTTTTCTCTTCACCATTGCACTTCATCATTTGAGTTTTAGCAAGGATTGGGAAAGGGTCATTGGCACATTTGACACCAATCCAATATGGAATAGGTACATGTTATGCTTTTAGATTTCTTTTAATCCTTTTATTGGTTACATTTTTTCAAGCATTTACATGTTATTTCATAGGAGCATTTGAGAAATTTGCATTGACTAATCCATGTTTAAGGTTTTAGAGTTTTGCAGATTTTTAGGTGCTTCATATTGGCGCAAAAAGGTTTTCTTCAAAGAGTTGACATATCTTATTTTTATCATTTTACATAAATCTTACTTGTGGTATTTATAGGAAAGCGAAAGGATAACGAAGGACAATGAAAGTAAAAGAAGGAAAGCGAAAGAAAAAAAAAACAAAAGAAGGAGAAGCATAAGGAAAATACTTTACAAAGATCAAAGTGTTTTTTTTTTATAACACTTTAGTGTTTTTTTACACTTTTTCACGAAATTGTTATCACTTCTTTTGTAGGACACTAATTTCATTTGGGTTTAAAAAGAATCTTTCCATTTCTTGCAAAGGAAAAAATGAACATTAGGGATATGACTTATTAGAGTTTGTTTTGGATAACAATTGAACAAAGTATTTCTCACTCGTCTTTTGGTGCTTAAAAAGAACTCACATTTTGCTTTGTGGATTTAAAAAGAACAAGTGCAACTTTTTTTTTTTTAGAGCTTACTTGAACTAACATCATTGAAAAAGGACGTATGTTCTTCTCTCGCGCTTTATAGAGATCTTGAGAATCAAAAGGAATTTTTCATGATTTTAGGTTGAGACAAAGCAATCACCGCCACACTTAGATTTGGATTTAAAATTGAACAAGATCTTGTGCGAGTGTGAGTGGAGGCATTATCGCGTATATTCTCTCTCTTTGTTGCCATCAAAGATTGATCGAGTCACGAATTTTTTCTTTACTCACTTTTGTTTATCCTAGAGGGCTTGCCTTGGGGAAAAAGTACTCACCCAAGGGAATGACTCAACCATTAACACTCTAAAGCCAAGATTATTTCCAACTGGGATATAAATGTGGGTATTGGATTAAATACCAATATCACGGGGTTGTTTCTGACAAGATGGATCCAAAAGGGGACTCTTGCCGTATGGCTCAATCTCCACAAATGGAAAGTCCTTATTAAAGCCCATGTGCTAGAATTTTACAAAATCCTTTAATCTATTTCTTGGTGCAAGAACGGTCATTCTGAAGTTGCCCCACACTTTTATGGTCTTTTAGTAGAAATTAAAAGCATGCCATGGGAGTTTCATGGGTGTTGATGTTTGGCTGCCCCATATAAGTGAGTGTCATAGAGGGGAGCTAGTGGGTCAAGAATCTAACCATTCACTAAAGATAAGCATAGCTGGACTTGTCCAAGTGGGAATCCAACAAATATTGTCTTACACATCTATAGGGTTGTACTTATTCTTGGGTTACAAAATGCATTGCTTGATCGAAAACATCTTGAAAAAAAACACTTAACATCATCATCCAAATTTCAAACCCTTTTGGAGACAAATACAATTGACTCAATCCATATGTTATTGCTTTCCCTTGGGATTCACATCCTTAGAGGTTTCTAAACATTGGATTACATCTTGATTTTTCTAATTAAGTAAACAATAGGTAAACCCTTTCCTTGAGTTCATCAAATTTCCACATAACATACTTTGTGGGGATTGAAGAAATTAAGACATTGGACATCTTAGTTTTAAAACTTAATCAAAGAAAGTGTTTTTGGTAAAATGAAGCCATTAAGCAAAGCTAAGAAAAATGAACTTTCATGTGTGTTGAAGCCTCATTATTCTTAAAAAATTCCAAAGCAAAGGTCATTGGTTGGAAATCTGAAAGTGTATGTCCAAATTGAATCATTCTTTGGTTATAAAGGTCTCTAGGAAGCACTTGCATGTTCTTCAATACCTAGGTCTAGGCAAAAAAACTATCTTTTTTAGGTTCATCTTAGGATCAAAGTAAAATCAAAATATTCTTTCATCCATCCTTCAAAACATCAAAAAAAACATCATCTCACAATCACTTTTTGGAAAATCTTAAAATCATCCTTAATGCTAGGCTTTTTGGAAAAATCAAAATCATCAAAATCATTGAGACTAAATCCTTGAAAACATTATCAAAATCACCTTTGGCTAGGTATGTGTAGATGCATCCTTTTGCATATGCTTAGTTAAAAGCTATCAAAGTCATCTCGTTTAGCTTAGTATGTGTAGATGAGTCCTTCTTCATATGCTTAGTGAAACTATCATCTTGTTTGGATAGGTGTGGGTAGATGCATCCTTCTCCCTGCACATATTCAAAAATTATCATCATTTGAGAAAATCCATCCTTAGGTAATCATCCAAACATCTTAGGGTCTATTTGTTCAAAATCAAAATCAAAATAAAAATCAATCAAGGACAAATCCCAAGGGAAAATCAAAATCAAAATCCGAAACATATCTGAAAGTCCCAAAAGCCTAGTATCTCCTTCAAGATTTACCAAAAGATCATAACATCCACATCATCCATATTTTGCATCATCATCATATCACCTTTCAATCCTGAAGATATCCTAAAATTTTCTACTTTGAGGCATAAAATAAAGATCAATCCAAAGAATCAAGAGATTCATCTCCCATTCTTAAAAATTGATCCTTGTTTTATGGTCCAAACTAGATCTCAATACAAGAAGAGCATGGAAGCCAACAAAGAAACACCCGCTTCAAGTGATTTAAGTCAAACCACTCCTGAAATGAATCCCATTAGGTCTAGAAATTTCATAGTTAACCTTCTTACATCATCCTAAAACCTACAAGAAGAATCCCAAGGAGAAGACCTCACCTTTGGGATGTCTCACGTGAAATAATTGAAATGCTTCAAAATCCAGAAAACCATAAGATCGTCAATATTATGATGAGGCTTAACCCTTCATTATACATGCTTGAATTAGCAAAGAAAGAGGCCAAATTGCCTTCGGATTTTGACATGAGTACCATAGTGGAGATATCTTTTCCTCCAATCTCATCCACCATTCCCATCTCATCCACACCCCCATCCCAAAATATCACTCAAAACATTCCACAAATCATGACATCTCTTGCTCCAACCCAACCTAACGTTAATAATGGAAATGTATTTCTCAATGCTATTCAAGCACACTCCCTTGTTAATAATCAAAACTTGGATGAAAACACCACCTTGGAACAAAACATACCCGAAAACCCATTACATAAGAATGTTCCTCTCACCTTCCATCATGATCCATCATCATCATTTTTTCATGCAACACCTCAAAGTTCTCTCCTCACAAATTCGCAAGAGGGAGATATGTTCAGACCAGGGGGCATTTTCAACACTACAACATTTTCGTAAGGACTCACATACCTTACATTTCCACCACTTCTGCTTTTTCCATCATCATCCACACCACTCCTTGGTTTAGGGATTCCTCCTTTACCAATTATCAATCAAACTAACATCAATCAAAGCATTATGCCAAATGCTCAAAAAAAAATTTCAACATCAAAACAACATACAACAAATGAACAAGCAATCTCAACATCATCAAACACCCCCCTAACATCACAAATCATAGTCTGTCAAGGGCCAATCACATCAATAGCACCACTTATCGCTCAAACCACCACATCAACAACACCATCCACCAATCAAATAATCAACACGACATCACCACTCACCACTACCACAAATGCCATTCCGAATCCATGACCACCCCCACCACCACCAACTTCCACCACATCAAGCCAAAACAACATGACATTGCAAGCTTCTTTTCAAAGGGGATTCCAACAAGTGTAGAAAAAAAGGCCATACAACTAGATGCTCAGCAAGCTACTCAAGCTATGCAAGCTACCCAAGCTACATAAGTTGCATTACAAGTGCAACAAGCTATACAATCCCAAGCTTTATTGCAACAACAACAAGCCGCTCAAGCTGCACAAGCCATGCAAGCATTGCAAGCACAAAAGGCCGCTCAAGAAAAACTTCTATTACAACAACAAGCAACACAAGCACAAGCAGCACAAGCGCAAGCTCAATATTAGGCACAATAAGCCCAATATCAAGCACAACTTCTTGCACACAAACAAGCAACCCAATTCCAAGCATATCAACAAGCATTAAAATAATACCAAGAGCAACAATAAGCAACTAAATTAGCAGCCCAACAAAAATCATTGTTGGAACAACAACAAGCATAATAGCAAGCACAAATCTTAGCACAACAACAACAAGATCAACAACAAGCATTGTTCATACAAAAGTAGGTGGAAGCCTACCTAGCTTAGTAGAACATACATGTATCATCAAACAACACACTGACCAACCCACCCATTGATCCCAGAATCGAAAAACCCCAAAACACCTTCATCCCACCCCTTGATCCGCAAAATGATGTGACGACACAAATCAGGTTTCTCTCACAACAAGTGCTCAATCTTCAATCAAGGTGAACCACAAAGGCACCAAGCAACTTGTGTCCCTACCCATTCAATAAGAGCCTAGTGATGAAACCATTCCCCAAGGGATTCGAGATCCCCAAGTTTAAAAAATATCATGGGACGAGAAACCCTGAAGATCACATCAAGGAATTCCAAGTTCATTGCATGGAAGTCGCATATGACGATACTTATCTGATGTGACTATTTCCTAGGAGTTTGGCAGGCCACGCTATGGAATGGTTCTTGTGCTACCTTTAGGCATTAGGATATTCCAAGAAATTATAGACGCATTCATAAAAAACTATGCATGCAACATTGCAATGGATGTTAGTCTAGAAGAACTCTCAGCTTTGAAACAAGGAAAGGGTGAATCATTTGCTTCATTCCTACAATGATGGCGATCCAAGTCCAATCGGAGCAAGTGGACCATGCTAGAAGAACAACAAGTTTGCACCATCATCGCCAACCTTGAAGGCCTCTTGGAATTTCATCTCAAGGTTCAAGGAATCACCACATATGACCAGTTGATCCCCAAGGCGCTCAACATCGAATGATCCCTCATGACCCAACCCGCGGGATCAACTTCATACCCCGAACAACAAAACAACCACCCACACTCCAATTACAACAATAAACCTCGTATGTAGGAAAGCAATTTTTTTTTTACTAATGATGGTGTCATCGATGCCAAGGTGGTCATTAGTGACCCTCGCCAAAACACGCCCTCACCACAAATCCAAATCCAACACCAAAACAATCATCATGCAACACAACAACCACACAACAATCCAACAATCAATAATCTCAATGATCAAAGAGGACCACCCCAACGCAAGAATTATCCCAAGCAAAAATACACCACTTTGGGAGAACCACTTGAAGAAATAATGAAAAAAATGATAGATGAAAAACTCATCAAGGCCTCTACCTTTGAGAATTACCAAGAACCGGATGTGAAACCTCCTTGTATAATGAGAATAAAATTTGTGAGTTCCATAAAATCAAAGGCCATACCACAAACAGTTGCATGAAATTGAAAAACATCGTTCAAGATCTCATCGATAAAAGAATTATAAATGTGGAACAACCTACAAAAAATTAGGATCTTAAGATATATATGAATCTGATGTTGAATCATGGCAACAAAGGGAATAACAATGATAAAGGGAAAGACACCCACTCAAACATAAATCATGTGTATGAAACAGTCATTGCCTCCCTAGAAGAATATTTCATAGTCATCACCATCAAATGTGCCTTCATTGATTGTGAAGTCACCACAAGAGGCGACAAAGTTACCATCGCAGGATCATCCCAGCAAAACAAAGACCTTGCATCTAGACCTGTCCCTCATGGCTACAATGTCCTAGATCAACTCAAGAGAATGCTAGCGCAAATCTCCATCATGGACTTGTTAAAAATCTCATATGCCCATAGGAAAATCCTTGAGAAAGCGTTGGCTTCAACCACTGTCCCCGCAAATCTTGATGCAAAGCAATTTCAAGCTATGGTTGGAAATATCATTACGCCAAATCTTCTCACATTCTCTGACCAAGATTTCCCCGCTCAACCATCTCACAACTGTGTGCTTCACTTAGAAGTCATAGTACACAAGAGAAAATTCAAAAGGTTCTTGGTGGATGGAGGTGTGGGTTTAAATATATGTTCTCTCAACCTCATCAAACAATTGAAAATCCCAGAGGATTTTATTGACAAAGGAAAGGGTATCACAATAAGAGCATATGACGATTAAGAAAGAATGTCCCAAGGCATGATAAAACTCCCTATTCAAGTAGGGCCAATTCTCATGGAAACCACTTCTCAGGTCTTGGACCTTGAATTACCATATAACATCCTTCTAGGACGTCCATGGATTCATACAATGAAGGTAGTAGCATCAACTTTCCACCAATGTGTGAAATTCACACATGAGGGACAAGAAGTCACTATCCATGGAGATCCTGAACCCTTCTCCTATTGCAAAAATCTTGAAGCAAAGTATTACAAAATCCCCCAAGTACCAAAAAATGATGAGGGCCCATCTGCACCGTATATCGATCATGCCACTCTTGCATCCACTTCTGTGATAGAGACACCCACCACTCTTGCCATTCCCACCATCTCTGACATCAAGCTCATTATCCAAGATAACGACTGTGGAAACTACAAACTCCCTAATAAGTTTTTTTGGTAGGAGAGTTACCACAATCTCCTAGATCACGGGGATGCCCACAAACAAATGAAGCTTCCACATCCCAAATGTCTCCTACAGACTATCCCAAATTTCCAAGTTGGGAAGATCTTGGCCGAGAGGTTATTGAAGAAGATCCATCTTACATGCTATATCAAGATGAAATACTAGTACCGAATTTACCAATGGATGATAGAAGCAAGGGTCTACAAATGATGCTCACAATGGGCTACAACAGAAATCAAAGACTTGGACAAAATGATAATGGGCTTATAATACCTATCATGCCAGAGACACGACCGACAACAAATCTTGGCCTTGGATGTATCCCTCTGAGTATAACCATATGTGGTCGAAGTCCTCTGGTTAGAAAAATTAATAATCCTCCTTAGCCAACGTAATAGAACTACGACTACCAGTATCCATAGGTAGAGACATACATAACTTTATAACTGACATTTGTAGTAGTAGCGATGACAAGGATACCATAACCAATCTACCTATGCTATTTGAGGATACTACTCTTTGCATGATTAGCACCCTATCTTTTGAAACAGACCACCAAAATCATGAGATCTTCCTAGTATATCCCCAACTCATCGACTATGAACAACGAGGAAAACTAGTTCTCGATACATTTGAAAACAATGAGGCACTCTTAGAATTCATGGGATTGCAGGACAACATTCCAGATGGGGATCAAAAAGTAGGGTTTATAATAGAGTTGGACACACATTCCTATTATGGGGAAACGATTGAATCCTTTAGTCGCAAAAGCAAGAAATTAAGAATAATATCCAAGTCCTTGAGTGAAAACTGCAATGTGGCACTCTCTGACAAGAAAAAAGTAAAAAGAAAGGACACATCCAACAGTGAAAACCTCTCTGAGGCGCCTAAGGATGGGGGATTCAATCTTCCTTTAAGAGCTATTTATTAGGAAAAGTCAGTAGTCTTGGCAAAGAAATGCAATCCGTTCAACCTAGGAATAGAGGAGACCTCACATATCACATTCTATGCGGAATCACTACTATCAGAAGAGCAAGAACTCCTAGTTGCATTCCTAAGAGAAATACAAATAAACTTCACATGGAATTATGCTGACATGCCAAGACTTGATCTAAAGACTATGGTTCACCACTTAGCAGTGTATCCAAAAGCAAAGCCTGTCAAACAAAGGCTTCAAAAAATGCATCCTCAGATCGCCCTACTAGTCAAAATGGAGCTAATAAAGCTATTAGATGCAGGATTCATTTGACCGATAGACTATCCAGAATGGGTATCAAACTTGGTACCTATTTCAAAACCCAATGGAAATATTAGAATCTGCATAGACTTCAGAGATTTGAACAAGGCATGTCCAAAATATGACTTCCCACTTCCCAACATCGACATGATAGTAGATATGACAGCGAGACATGAAATGTCACTAATGGATGGATTCTCAGGGTACAATCAGATCATGTTAGCTAAAGAGGACCAACATAAAACAACTTTCACTTGTCCATGGGGGACATACTGTTGGAACATGATTCCATTTGGCTTAAAAAATGCATGAGCAACATATCAAAGGGCCCATGACATTGATATTCCATGACATGATTCATAAAATAGTTGAAGACTATGTTGACGACATTCTAGCTAAGTAAAGAAAGAGAAAAGATCACATAGCAACCCTAAGTGCCATCTTTGACAGATTGGAGGAGTACAAAGTTAGACTAAACCCAAATAAGTGTGTCTTCGGTGTACAATCAGGAAAGCTCCTAGGATATATAGTGTCAATGAGGGGTATCGAGGTGGATCTAGCAAAAGTAAAAGCAATCCTCAACATGGAGGCACCAAAGACATTTAAAAAATTAAGAGGTCTCGAAGGTAGGCTCCAATCTATTCGTAGATTCATAGCATAGTTGGCTGACAAAAAAAACCCATACTCTCACCTACTCCACAAGGGAGTAGCATAAAAATGGGATAGCAAGCTTGAATTGGCATTCAAAAAAATCAAAGAATATCTATTGACACCACCAGTCTTAATGCCACCAATCCAAATATAACCATTGATTCTATATGTGTCAGCAACAACAACAGCCCTTGGAGCTCTCCTAGCTCAGCATGATGAAAATGGAACATAAAGGGCCATTTATTACATTAGTAGAACAATGGTTGGCCATGAGCTAAACTATTCATTCATTGAGAAAGCATGCCTAGCAGTAGTGTTTGCATCTCAAAAATTCAGGCATTACATGTTGGCACATAAAATTAAACTCATCGCCAAAATCAGCCCTCTCAAGTATCTACTATCAAAGGAAATGCTCATAGGAAGGATGGAAAAATGGGTGATGATATTATCAGAATATGACATCAAATATGTAGAGAGGAAAGCAATCAAGGGCCAAGTCATCGCAGACCAATTGGTAGAAGCACCAATCTATTCAAAGAACCCTCTTGTCTTAGAATTTCCAGATGAATCCATTTTTAATCTCAATATAGCTAACCACTGGAAACTGTACTTTGATGGCTCATACACACAACATGGATTAGGATCTAGTGTTTTCTTTATCACACCACAAGGGGATTGCATACCAAGGTCCTACAAACTGGCATTTCCCTAGACCAATAAAATTGCGGAATATGAGGCTTTGACCATAGGTCTCAAAATAGCAGTGCAATGGAACATCATAGCTCTCAAAGTGTACAGAGACTCCCAATTGATCATAAATGAAGTGAACAATGAATACCAAACCAAGGATGACAAGCTTACTCCATACAAGAAATTGGTGGAGACTCTCAAAGAATCCTTCATCAAAATTATATTTGAGCAGATACCTAGAGCCAACAACAGAGCAACAAATGCCATGATAACAATTGGATCCCTACTAGACATCCCCAACAATGTTCCAAAATATGAATTCCTGATAGAGAAACTTCTCATGCCTGCATTCGAGGTACTAGAATCAGAATTTGTGTGCGAAATCATTGGTCCCAATGATCCTTGGTACCATGACATTTATACATAACTTCGAATAGGAGCCATACCCGCCGACTTACCATCAAACCTAAAATGAACCTTTGTCAAAAAGGCATCCAAATTTTTCATCCTAGGAGATACCTTATATCGTGGGAGCATAGAAGGATCCCTACTACACTGCTTAAATGTTGAGGAGGCATTGACTTCTCTAACTGAAGTACATAACGGTATCTATGGTTCGCACTCGAGTGGAATGACCATAGCTAAGAAACTATTGATGATGGGGTATTATTGTCCCACAATGGAAAGAGAGGCACATGACTATGCCAGAAGGTGTCTACAATGTTAGCAGCATGGGGACCTCATCCATGCTCCAGCGCAAGAGATCCATCCTATTGTCACACCATGGCCCTTTTCACAGTGGGGACTCGATTTCATTGGGAAAATCACTCCCAGTTCATCTAACATCCACAAATTCATCATAACTGCAATGGAGTACTTTATGTTGGTGTAATTAATTAATTAATTATTACACTAGCATAAGCTAACTTAGGACTTGCATTTAATTAGTTAAGTCCTAGGTTGCATTATTAGATAAATCATTTAATAAATGGGATAATATTCCCTTCCTTATTTGTAGGAGATAAGATTTCTTCTAGAAGATGAGTTGTCCTTCTAGAACTTATCTCCTCATTTAATGATCATCTAGATAGGGTTCACATGTTGTCACATGTTAGATCAAGACACATGGCAACATCTCATGCATATTAGGGTTTAGCTCATGCCTATATATTCAAGGCATCTTGTACATTTGTAATCAATCATATCATATCAATATAGAATCTCTATTGTGCATGCCTAGTTGCAACACTTTCTTTGTGGTTGATCATCTTTCCTGGCTCAAAGGTCCTCCATCAAAGACTGCAGCTTCAAGGAATGTGCATCCATAATCTCAACACTTTACTAAGTGGGTGGAAGCCATACCCATGACATACATAACTGGGAAACAGCTTTCAAAGTTCATCCTGAACTATCTCATTTGTCGATATGGTGTTCCACAAGCCAATATCTCAAATAATGGGACACCATTCAAGAATCAGAAGGTTTGTGACTTATGTGATAAATTCAAAATCCAACATCGCTTCTCCACCCCATACTATCCCAAGGCAATGGCTAAGCAAAAGCTACAAATAAAACCATTTTGAAAATCCTCAAGAAAATAGTCAATGACACAGGTCGTGACTGGCATTTGTGGCTTAATCTCACCCTCTGGGCCTATCGAACCAGTATCCACACACCCAACGGCGCCACCCTTTCTCCCTAGTCTACGGATCAGAAGTAGTACTCCCCATTGAGATTGAGCTCCCATCACTTAGGATATCACTGCAAAACCTCATCATTGATGAAGACTACCAAGTGTTAAGACTAAATGAGCTGGAGCTACTGGATGAGTGATGTATAGATGCTTTGAATCATTTGCAATTCTATCATAATAGACTCAAAAGGAGTTATAATAAGAAAATCAAAAGCAGGACGTTCCAAGTCAGAGAACAAGTCTTAAAAGAAAATCAGAAGAATGTCCCAAACCCAAGCAACAAAGGAAAATTTGAACCCAATTGGCTGGGACCATTCATTATCACAAGTTACAAATCAGGGGCATATCAGTTATCAACACCCAAAGGGGAACCTCTGCAAGAGCCCATGAATAGCTCTCATCACAAAAAGTTTTATGCCTAAATCTTTCAAGGTATAGAACCAAAAAATCCAAAAAAAATAGAAAATGTCTTGAAAAAATGGTTACTTCAGCGAAAACTTGGCAAACAAGTGTCTTGGTAACAACAAAAAAAAAGAAGCAAAAAAAAAAAAGGAATCAAAAAGAGTAAAGAGAAAAAATCATCCTCTAGTGAAAACCACTTTGGCAACACTTTGGACAAGTACCTTGGTGAAAACCTGGCAAATAGGCACCTTGTGTAAATAAGCACTTTCCATCCATCAAGATCTTTACAGCTTGTTTTGCATCATCCATCCAGTATGCTTCTATCATCCATCGCATCTAGATCTCCATCCATCACTCATCCACTTGCATCTACACCATAGCTTGGTCCTATTTTTGTATCATGATCCCTCCTAGTACTACTCGACCCATCCTCAAGGTCAGTTTGTCCTGCCTTTATCGGAGTAGTTTATTGCATCACGTTGGGGGCATGTTCTCATTTGATCAAATTCGTGTATATTCTTAAAGTCCTAAATATCAGAAAATCCAAAAACATCAAAAATTAGAAAATCCAAAAACATCAAAACATCAGAAAGTCCAAAAACATTCAAAACATATCAAAATCCCAAAACAGGTCAAAAAGTCAGAAAAATCAAAAACAAAGTCATCTTGTCGAACTATGTCATCTCTGAGCCTTGAACGTAGGCAAGGTTGATCTTTGATCATCCCCCAAGGCACTTAGGTCAATCCTTTAGGAGTCTATCATAATAAACTAACATTTCATCATTTATATCGTCATCTGTAAATAGGTCAAGTCGTCAGTCGAACTACGTGGTCTCTGTGTGTATAACGTAGGAAAGGCTAATCTGTTGATCAATCCCCAAGACCCCTAGGATAGGTCCTTAGGTTAGTCTCTTGGTCAAAATTTCACAAAATCCCAAAACATTTGAAAAATCAAAAATCAAAATATTTGAAAATCTCAAAAAAATACCAAAAAAGGCCTCAAGACATTGTAAAACTCCAAAAACATCCAAATATTTGAAAAAATCCATCCATCTCATCTCACTTGCGCCCACAATAACACCATCCATAATAAACTGATCATCATCCTCAACCTTTGGTAAAACAGTTAGAAACAAGTCTAGCAGCTTAAAAGTAAAACTCAAAAATGTCAAGTCTCGGTTTAAGTCAGTACGTAAACAAGTTGGTCAATTCTTTGTGTCGATAGTCCATCATCCAAATGGTCCCATATCAATCATCTGATAACATCATGTCCTAGGATGAATCCTTCCTACAATGGGCATTATTTATCAGAAAGAGCACTTTGGATAAATGAAATGACGTGCCGCCATCCACTAACATGTCCTAGGATGTATCCTTCCTACAATGGGCATTATCTTTTGGCAATAGTTTCGGTTCTTATCCTTAATAACACATTCCCTTTTGGTTAGCAGTATTGAAGAACATCAACTTGTTTATGTGCTCTATCTTTGTCTTTTGACTTATCTTATTGTGCTCAGTCCAAGGACCTCTCGATGATATCCAAATGAAGGATTTAGAGAGATAGGAATGGGGCAACGATCATTATCCTTTTGTCTGCTATGCTTGTTGGACGTTCTTGTAAAATAACCTTGGCGAATACTTGCTTTGTTAGATATGTATAGAGGATGTTTCAGACAGCTTGTTGACTATTGCTTTGATTGGTTATACCTTTCCGTGTTTTGGTCTGAGATGTTTGAAACTTCTAAAGTGCATCCTAGCAAGGTTTTTGTATGTCAGGTGTGAACAAGAATACTCCTATCTATTTGTCAAGTCAAAGTCCATCACACTAAGTACCATGCCATCATGGTCCTTTATACCTTGATGCATCATACTTATGTGTGTTATCAAACATAAGGTAAGTGACCCTTTTAAAATCTCAATCCTTGATAAGCAAATCATCCATCTATCATCATCATCTCTCATAAATTTGGCTTGTTGGATCCTCTTGTCATCATCTAATGTTTATTTTCTGCACTAACATAACATCACCAATGCATCCATCATACATCCATCCTGCATCCACAAACCATCAACACGCCACATATCACTCATATCATACATAATAGGAAACAATGATCATTTCACATGCATTGAATTTACATGTTCATCATCATAATATAGATCTGTTATTCTAAGCATCTCATAAGTCATATATTTACATAAATCATACATTTTCATAATCATAGCATATCACATCATCAATCTCATCCATCTCACATTATATCATCATTTGACTTGTTTAAGATAATATATATTTGTTATTCTAAGCATCTTAAAATCACCTCATTTGCATCATCATCCATAACCATCCATTTTGAACCTCTTTATTGTGAGATCGACCCTAAAATGGAATATTTTCACTTGATCTCTCGAGGGGGAAATGTACTAGTGTACTTCTTTCCATTGGGGCAATTGAAAAAATCAAAAAATTTTTTTAATTTTGATCACGGTAAGTTTATTCTTTGAACCAACACAACAAGTACATTGCTTCAAAGAAGGGAGAAATGTAGACATGCAAAATATGCATACATTTCAATCCAATAATCAAATAACCTTCATTTAATCAAATACTAACATTTCATCTTTTATAAATCATTCCCTAGATTCATATTCCTTAAATTAATCAACCTTTATCTTGCATCATCATTTTAATTAAATAAATCAAGACCTTATTTAATTAAATCTCAAAAGTCATATTTCTCCCTCTTGATTTAAATAAATCAAAATATTTAAGTCAAAAGGGTCAAAATCACCTAATCATCATTTAAGATAATCTAATCCTAATTAACCTAACCTAACCACCCATCACATCCTCTAGTTTTTCCCACTTGCACCAATAAATCATTTTAATTCATTTATAAATTCAGCATTTTCCCTCAACAAGGCACCTTTTTGAGAATATTCTCCAAGTTTGAATATGAGGGAAAGTTGACTTGTCCCTTCCAACATTGCAATAAATTCTCTCTTTCATGTCCCCCTCTCAACATTTAATTCACAAATTCAAATTTGAATCTCCCTCTCTTGGGAACATTGGCCAAAATTTGCACATTCCTCAACCTATGACAAGTTGGCAAGTGGCCTAATCTCATTTGTCCAATATTTATCCCACATTGCTCTCTTATGAGCATTCTTCCAATTTTAAAATCTATAAATAAGGGGATGATTCTTCATCAAAACATCTACACTCTCATGCAAAGTTACTCTCTTAAATTGAGAACTAATTTTTCTCTTCACCATTGCACTTCATCATTTGAGTTTTAGCAAAGATTGGGAAAAGGTCATTGGCACATTTGACACCAATCCAATATGCAATAGGTACATGTTATGCTTTTAGATGTCTTTTAATCCTTTTGTTGGTTACATTTTTTCAAGCATTTACATGTTATTTCATAAGAGCATTTGAGGAATTTGCATTGACTAATCCATGTTTAAGGTTTTAGAGTTTTGTAGATTTTTAGGTGCTTTAGAATGGACATCACTGGAATGGTCCTCAAAGGAGGAATCAAAATTGGCATAATCAAAAATGGAAAAATATGCAATTTCCCCCCAATTGATTCCCCAATGGAATGTATTGAGAGGAACCTTCCAAACCTTCAAGAAAGGGTGGGACATCACGAATGAAGAGGTATTATGAAGGAACAAAGGCAGGGAATCAGAATTCTATGGTGTTGAATGCAAACCTACTAAAACCCTCATTTGAGCTATTGAAGGAATGAGGATTAGTTGTGAGATGGCTTAGAAAAGATCTAAACCAGGTTAGCCTAGTTTTTTGGTGGTAGGGGAGATGGGGGGAAAAGATGAAATTCAAAATGCATCTTACAAATAGATATTTTGTCGTCACTTTCCCTTCACATGAAATCAGAGAAGAGATTGTCAATGGGATCTAGCTAATAGATGATAGTGGGTTTGACATTCATAGATGGGAGGTTGGTTTCTATCCCATCCAACACCAAATGGAATAGATTCAGGATTGGTATAAGCTACCTAACCTACCTTTGGAATTTTGGCAACCAGATACTTTGGAGGAAATTAGGAACCACTAGGCAATCAACATCAATCCTTAGTTTCATATCCATTTTTAAAAAAAACACTAATCAATATAGTTGGATGGAACTCATTGATTCACCCTACAAATAAAAAAGTGTGGGTTGACTAGTTGGAGGCCCCTACTCTAGTTGGTGATGTTAAATCATTTTTAGTTGAAAATGTCTCACTGACTCCCAAATCTTGGATCTAGCCCATGGAGGTAAAGATATGGGTGTATCAAACTCAGAGGCCAAAGATGTGAATGATATTGGTAGAGCTCTGGATTTTAAATTGACTGAGGTCATTGACCTAATTGGAAATAATATATGAATGAAAGATCTAAATGATCTGATGGAGGTAAGAAAAAGAACTATTTGAGATTTCCTAGGAGGTGAAATAAATTTTCGCACGTGAAAATATGGAGGTACCATATTTGGAGGAACTTTGGGATGACCTTCCCAAACTAGAAGAAGAAAAACACAGAATTGATGACCAAGGGATCCCTAATCCTTCGTCTGGGTTGGAGAAACTAGGTATTCATCAAAAAGAACCATTGAAGACTTCACCTAAGTGTGGTGAAAATAAAAGGTGTGGGAGCATTCCAAATTTGGAAAAACTAAAATTGGATGGAGAGGCTAGTGGGAAAAAGAAGATTAATGAGAGGTTAAAATTAGGGAAGGGAGAGACCCTTCCTGAAGGACAATGAAGATTGTAACTTGGAATTTATGGGCTTAAACACAACTAAAAATAAATTCCTGATCAAGCATCATTTAGAGATGTGTTAGGTAGACATTTGTATCATTCAAGAAACAATTTTTTTTCAAAAGGAGGTTGAAAGTTTTGATAAGAAAATGAAATCTTGGAAACTATTGGTTGTCAATACGAAGGGACAGGTTGGCAGGCTCATCACTATTTGGAAACCGCAAAGAGTGTTAATAGAAGAAGTGGCTGAAAGTAAAAGGTGATTGGCATGCAGGGTGAATTGCCTCTCTTTCAATTTTAATTTTCTTGTAATCAATGTGTACAGTCCAGGGTGCTGCCACAATAGTGGTTTACACTTTCTGGGAGATCCTAATTTTTGTTGAAATCACATATTTTTTAGAAAATATAATTATTTAAGCCTTGAAAAGTTCCATTTAAAGGTTTCCAATTGAAGAGGGTTTGATCAAACTACCTTAGACAAAGCCCCCTTAGATAGAACCCCGCTAGTTTTAAACCATACCTATAACGGAGTCTCCTTTACACCTATCAAAATGCTGATAAAAAAACCACTTTTGATTTACCTTTTGGAGGATCAAATGAATTCATTTAAAATTTATTTTTTTATAAGTATGTAGTCCTTATTATAAGCTTCCAAAAAAGTATAATTTTAATTAAATTTAAATTGATTATTATATTTATTTTTTATTTCTTGTGAATATAGGTTTTTCACCAAAAATCAAGCTCTATGTTCTGCACATGTGCAAAAATAGAAGATTATAAAAAAAAATTGAAAAATATGAGTGCACCAGATATCGAAGTCCTTGATCCAAAAATAAATAAAAAAATTGATACATAAAAAAAAAGTTATGCATTATATGGTCGTACTATGTCTAAATTATAATTGGTTTCACTTTGAAACTTTATTAAAGAAAAAATATTCAATAAGAAACTATCTAACCAAATGGAAGCACTAGATATTGGAGTTAAAAATCTAAATTCAAAAGAATTATAATGTTATCCTTCATGGAAAAAAAGTTATGCGTTATATAGTGAACGTCACTTTTTAAAAATGTTGTTTTCTGAAAGAAAGAAAAAAGAAAAGAAAAAAAAGCTAGTTTTTGAGGGAGATGGAAAAAGAAGTGCAATCCGATTCCAAAAATTTTGAAAAAAATATATTTAGAATGTACAGACAAAATTTCACAAAACTCTAGTTTGCATCATCTTCAAATTCCTCGTGGTTTAGCTGCTATAGGTGCCCAAAAGTGAAGATTTAGTTAAAAAATTATTTCAATGTCCAGTTTGGCCAAAAATTGTAAACCACTATTGTGGGATCACCCTCCAAATACTTGCATTGAAAAGAAGGAAGTTTGGAAGGAGCTTGAACCCATCTTCTACAATCCTGGTTTCGAGTTCATATTGATTGGGGGTGAATTTAATGTCATTCTACACCAAGAGGACAAGCAGGGTGGTGTGGGCCATAAATTGCAATCTCAAATGGATTTTGAGAACTTCATGGAGAAAAACACCTTGATTGACATTCCAATTGCCAATGGTCATTATACCTGGACAAACAGAAGGAAAGGCTTCTATAGTATTACATAAAAGCTAGATAGCTTTTTATTCAGATGTGATTTGAGTTCCTTTCCCTTCTCTTTGGAGTGTAGATCATCCTGATCTCTATATTGGATCACTAAGCCATACTCTTGGAAACGTTGGGTGAGAGAAAACCATTCAATTTCCCCTTTAAGTTTGAATGCATGTAATTTAAGGATCCTAACTTCTTGGAGCTAATAAAACAATGGTGGAATGAAATTACCTTGGATGTGTAATGAAAAAAATTGCATAATAGAAAAAGATGATATGAAATATGTTGCAAATACTTGATAATAACTAAGAATAACAAACCACTTTGAGGGGGAAAACCTCCAAATATCTCCAATGAGAACATAATTCACAAAATTATGATGAAATAAGACTCAACCTCCTATATATACCTATTTATGCCTAGGATGTCACCTATGCCAACATAGACACCTCTATATAATCCCTAGGCTGACCTAATTAACTAAATAATAATTTAATAATGATACCATGAATTAATTAGGAGTTAAGATAACTACAAGCTGACTATTCATAACCCTATGTATAGCAATATTAAGGGTGTAGTATGCCCTCCCTTTTCAAACAAGCATTGTCCTTAATGTTAATCAAGGGTGGATTCTTTTGAATGAACTCATCATCCTCCCATGTGGCATCTTCAACCAGTAAATTATTCCATTGTATGAGATACTCAATGAGAGTTCTATTCCTCAACTTGTTTGTGTGTGTTCGATGAATGCACTTTGGTTCCAAAATGATTCTTTCTTATTCATCGAGCTCTGGTAGTACTATTTGAGTTGTAATATTATGCCCAATTACCTTCTTCAAACAAGAAACATGAGAAACTAGTGTATCTTTGTTGTTGGTGGAAAATCTAGCTTGTAGGAAACACTACCAATATTTTGTATGATTTGGTATAGCCCATAATACCTTGGAGAAAACTTATTATTATTTTTTTGTTGCTTCAGTGAAATTTTCTTATAAGGCTTCAATCTCAAGTAGACCTAATCCCCAACTTCAAAACTTCTTTCACTACGATGTTGGTCCACCTACTATTTCATTCAATTTTGTGCGATGGATAAATTCTCCCTGATTCCTAAAAGTACTTGTTGATGAAGCAAGTGGCACTCTACTGCTTGAACTCTTGGTGAAACCTTTAATGATGATGTGATGGAAGGAGTGATGATGATATCCATAAAGTGCCAAAAATGGAGAAATTTTTTATGAGCTATGAAAAGAAGTGTTATACCACCATTCTACGAGTGGTAGCCAATCTACCCATTGAGACTATTTCTCTAAAGTGAAACAACATAGATATCCTTCCAAAAACTTATTAACAACCTCAGTTTTCCCATTTGATTGAGGGTGGTATAAAGAGCTATAGGCCAATTGAGTACCCAAAAATGAGAATAAATCTTTCCAAAAGTGGCTAGTAAAGATAGGATCATGATCACTAACAATAACCTTAGGCGTACCATGTATCTTTTGGATATTATCCAAAAAAAAAAATTCATTGCACTTTCTATAAAAGGATGTGATAATTTAATGAAATGCGCATATTTAGTAAGGTGATCAACTACTACCATGATGACATTATGAACTTTAGATTTGGGAAGCATTGTGATGAAGTCCATGGATACCTCTTCCCAACATGGGCTAGGAATAGATAAGGGTTGCAAGAGACCTGGTGTCTTAATTGTCTCCCCTTTATTCCTTTGAAAAACCAAACATTCAACCACAAAATTTTGAACATCACCTTTTATCCCTTCCCAAAAAAAATCTTGCTTGAACTAATGATGTCTTAAAAAATCTTCAATGACCACCAATTGGAGACTCGTGCAGTTCTATGAGAATCTTGTGTTTAAGAGTTGAATTCTTGTAGATATACAAATGCTCATTATACCAAAGATTATCTCCCTTCCAAAAAAACTCATCTAAACTACTAGGATCACTTTTTAATTTTGGGATGAGATTACTTATTGCAACATCATTTTTTCACTCTAATTTGGCTTCTTCCACCTGATTTTCTTGTAACATTGAAAGGGAACACAATAAGGCTTCATCTTTCTCATCCTTCCAAGAAAGTACATTTGCCACAATATTTTCCTTCCCTTTCTTATATACAATCTCAAAGTCATATCCTAACATCTTAGTAAGCCATTTTTGTTGCTCTTCAAAAGATAATCTTTGTTCCAAAAAATATTTTAGGCTATGATGATTTTTCTCAACCTTGAAGTTTGTACCCAGTAGAAAAGGCCTCCATTGTTTAACTACGTAAAGGATTACTAGAATGTCTTTATCATAAATAGGTTTGAGGTGATTCTTACTATTTAATTTACTACTCTCAAAAGCAATTGGTCACCCTTCTTGCATGAGAACTGTTCCTATCACATTTACAAAAGCATCACATTCCACAATGAATTCCTTCGTGAAGTCAAGAACTTGGAAAGCACCAGAGTTGTACACATAGCCTCCTTCAATCTCTCAAATTCTACATTAGCGGACTCATTCTAATGAAAAGAATCCTTCTTAAATAGAGTGGTGAGGGGTATTGCTATACAACCATAATTCTTCACAAATCTTCTGTAGTACCCTATCAATCCCAAGAAACCCCTCAGTTTCTTAATGGTTTTTAGAATAGGCCATTCCATGATAGCCTTAGTTTTGTTAGGGTCCACCTTTACTCCTTCATGTTAAACTATGTGTCTCAAATACTCCACCTCCTTAAGACCAAAAGCACACTTGGATGGTTTAGCATAGAGTTGATGATCTCTGAGTATTTGTAATGCTTGATCACCAAATGACATCACCAAAAATTCATAATGACCCTCATGAGTCTGAAATGTTGTCTTACAAATATCTTCCTCAGTCAGAATTTGGTGATAACTAGATCTATTATCTAACTTGCTAAAATACATAGCTCCATTCAATTCATCTAGAAAATCATCAATTACTAGAATAGGAAACTTATCTTTAGGGTGTACATGTTGAGCACTCTATAATCCAGACACATGTGCCAATTTTCATCCTTCTTACATACCATCACCACAAGTGATGAGTTAGCACTTTGGTTGTGCTTGATAATTCTTGCCTCAACAATTTTTTCTCACTTTTTTGTATGTGTGGGTACCTATAAGGCCTGATGTTTGGTGGTTGGATCCCTAGAACTAGTTTTATGAATGATCATGATCCCTCTTAGGAGGAATTTCTTTAGGCACATCTCCAAGAACCACAAAGTGACGATCAGTTTTTGCTTGTAAATTTGGATGAGTAGGAGAATTAGATTGAGAGACTTCTAATGGACATAGTTGGTCCACAAATCCATCCACTCCTTTCTTAAGAAATTTTTAAATTTTATGAGAGCTTACCATATGTGGCCCGACTTTTCCTTCAACACCCTTAGCTCTACTACCTATCCTTCTGATTAAAATCTCATGAATAGTTATTGGAATTTCCTCTTAATTGTTCCTAACATAGTAAGCCATTGTACTCCCAAAACAATATTTGTTGCACCCATGGATATCGCATACATTGGGGTATCAAGTTGATAATCATGGATAATTTAATGCTAATACACTTCCCAAAACAACTAATTGTACCATCATCTACAATCAAAACCTAAAACTATGGAGTTGTATATATAAAACAATTTAGATGAGTAGCCAACTTTTTGTTGATGAAATTATGAGTACTACCTGAGTTAATCAACACTGCTACTTTCTACTTCTTTAAGAAACCCACCACCTTGAGAGTTTTTGGAGCATTGAAACCTAAGAGTGCATGAAAAGAAATAATTGGTTGAGAACAATGTCATTCCTCATTTTAATCCCTTTCATCCTCTAATATGGTTTCCTCATCTTCTTCCTCACTTGGACCTTCAATATCAAATAACTTCTTTTCACTACATTTATGTCCTTGACTATATTTTCTATCACAATTGAAACAAAACCCTTTTTCTCTTTTCTCCTCATTTTTTTGTGGAGTCAACCTAGTAGGTTGAGGAAGAGAAGGTGTTGAATATACTTTCTCTCCTGTCGCATTAGTCCCTTGCTTCTTAGGAATCAAATACTTCTCCTTTTCCATACATGCTAAGATAAAATACTCATTTATAGAGCTAGGATTAAACATGCATACCTCATGTTGAATGTGATCCTTGAGACCACCCAAGAATAAATCATTCAAGTTCTCCTCTGTAATTGTATCCACTCTTAGGGATAGATTTTGGAATTGTTGAATATAATCCTTAACTGGTCCTTTTTGTTGAAGTTTAGCAAGCTAGCTAAAGAAGTTGTTTGTGACGCTATTGCTATATTGTGCTTGGAGTTCCTCCATAAAAATTGACCATGAGATGGTGAGACCCATTTTCCTTTGATGAGTACAAATCCAATGATACCAAATGAATTGATCTAGTTCTATATATAGGGAAGCCATCGTGACCTTTTGTCCATTTGGGATTTGATGTACTTCAAAAAAATTCTCAATTTTTCCATGTTAGAGGATCTTTTCCTTTGAAACTACACATATCCACCTTTGGAAATGAATTCCTAGATACCATAGGAGTATTAAAATTTGTGTCAATATTAGTTGACCTAGAAGTTTCACCTTGGTTGCTTGAGAACTCCTTTCCTGGTTCATTCATATAGGAACTTAACATGCTTCGTATATCCAATATATCTCCTCTTAGGTCACACATATCCATCTTCATTGAGGAAATGTCTTCTTTGACCTTACTGATTTCCTCATTAGGATTAATATCCTCTATTGTTACCACATCCTTATCAACAGTCTTCCCTAGTGTGACAACATTATTTTTTCCCCTTGTTGCAAGCCTCGTCATGATGGGAACCAATAAGTTTGAAATACATCATACAAATGAAACACAAATTCTCTAAAAAAATTATTGTAACTTAATAGGGAAAAATACCTCACCTAGAAAAATCTCTAAGAAATAAGCAGTTTTGCAGCCTTGAGAGTGATATTTGTGAAAAAAATAATTTTACAATAACTTGCTTATGTATGCTCCAATTTAGATCCAAATTTTGGACTATAGGATTCTATAGTATTTCTTCAAAAACCCAATAAAAATCAAGCTCAAATTCAGTCAGATTTGAGAGATATTTAGATTCCAAATAAATTGTGTAAAAACCCTAATTCTATAATAATTTTCTCAATTCTACTCCAATTCCTCTGAAATTTGGACTGTAGCTTATTTAATATTTTCTTCAAAAACTCTTTGAAAATCTGAAAAAAATCTCCAAAATCTAAAAGATATGCTCTTCCCAAAATTGCCTCTACTGTGCCAAGAGCATGCTTTGATACCACTTGTAATGAAATAACTTGCACAATAGAAGAAGATGATATGAAATATGCTGCAAATACTTGATAATAATTGAGAAGATAAATCCACTTCAAGGGAGAAAACCTCCAAATATCTCCAATGAGAACACAACTCACAACATGATGATGAAATACGACGCACAACACCCTATATATACCTATTTATGTCTAGGATATCACCTAGGCCAACTTAGAAACCCCTATATAAGCCCTACACCAACCTAACTAACTAAATAATAATATAATAATGATAACATAGCTTAATTAGGAGTTAAGATAGCCACAATCCAACTATTCATAACTTGATGTACACCAATATTAAGGGGGTAATAGGATGGATAAAAAATGTTTAACCTGGCAACCAGATTGAAAATGGTTAAGAGGCTCTTGGGAAATGGAACAAAGACTTCTTCAAGAACATCTTCAAAGGAAAAAATAAAATAGAGGAAGAGCTGGGAAAGTTGAATGAAGAAATTTGTGCTTTTGGGATGGATTTCAACAAATATTTGTGGGAGAAAGATCTCTTGAAAGACTTGGGGGACATTCTGGAAAAGAGGAAATATTTTGGCATAAGAAATCACAAGAAGTTTGACTTGAAGCAGGAGATAAGGACACAAAGTTCTTCCACAATTCCACAAGATCAAGAAGGGAGGCAAACAAGATTTCTAATATAAGGCGAGCAGAGGACAGATTATTGGATAAACCAGAAGACATCTTTGCTACAACTGTCAAATTTTTCCAAAATATTCTGAATGATTAGGATGGATCTAATTTACAAGATCAACAAAAAATACTTGTGTGCATTCCAAAAATAGTTAATAAAGCACAAAATTCCATGCTAACAAGTAGATTTACTGAAATAGAGATCAAAGATGCCCTCTTCTAGTTGTACCCAAATAAGTCTTTGGGTCTAGATGGATTTTTGGTTTCCTTTTACCAACATTTTTGGGAGATTTTTGGAAATGATGTAGTGGATGCAATTGAAGGTTCAAGATTAATGGGAAATACTACTGAATGAAATTAATAAAACCTTCATTACTTTAATTCTGATAAAAGAGAAACCAGAAATATTAGAGGAGTTTCATCCTATTGTCTCTATGCAACACCTTGTATAAGATTTTGGTGTTCAAAGTAGTGGCCAATTGTGTTAAGCTAATCCTCCCTAGCATCATTTTCAATGAAAAAACTAGTTTTTTTCTTGGGAGGTTGATCTTAGATGGAGTGATTATTGCATAGGAAGCTATACATTCGATTACAAAAATGAAGAAGCAAGCCATGTTGATAAAGCTCGACATCAAGAAGGTGTATGACAAGGTTAATTCTCACTTTCTATATAAATTTCTTTAGGCTTTTGAATTTCACTCAGGTTGGCTTGATTGGATCTTCAACTGGGTTTCTTGCCCGAGGTATTCAATTTTACTAAATAGTTTGTTGGTTGGTTTTTTCAGGATTTAAGGGGTCTCAGATAAGGAGACCCTTTATCCCCTTTTCTATTCATAATTATGGTTGAAGATTTTGGAAGGGTGGTGTTTAAAACCTCTAAATTGGGGAAGATCGAAGGAGTTCAAATCATGTGGGGTATGCCTTCAATAACGCAACAACAATTTTTTGATGATACCATGCTTTTTGGTTCAGTTGGGAGTGTAAAGACCCAATTAATTTTAACCCAAAACACCACTATATTTTTTTTGTGTTCATGTATTCCTTCACAAGTATAATCAGGAAATTCTATCGATACAAGATAGGTATATTCATATGGAACAAGAATTAACTTCATCTATTCATATAGATTAGGAATACATCTATTCAAATAATTGGAATAGGAATCCTCCTAGATGAGGCAGGCATCTATCATATGATAGGTATGTGCTCTGGCCAAAGTCTTGGACTCATAGGGATCATCTAATCTTGAGTCACTTCCCTGATGACCACACTCCCTTCTGAATTGTACTAAGGTCACTATCCTCAGGGGTATATAAGTTATAATTCTAAGCATGAAACCTGCCTTAGAATTTGGCCTAATGGCCTCAGGGAATCAAGCAATCCATGTGGGATTATTCTGAGTATAGTTGTATGTAATTTTAGTTGATTATCTCTCACAATTATTTTTGTGATCTCTCTAACCCTAAACCCTGTTCCTGAATGCCTAAGTATTGGGAGCATCATTTGTTTCCTAGACTACCTACATACCCTACTTCCAAATGGGATCAAGGCGTAAAATATGTAGTTCTATTTTCTAGACTATGTTTATGTGAACTGTTATAAAGTGGGTACACAACCCTTTCTAGGGTTCTTATTTCCCCCAGAAAGTTCCTCTGTGATTGCTACCCACAATGGGAAGCATGGGTAATAAATGATCATCTTGACCATTTATTGTCCATCTAATAACATTCATCTAACCCTACTCCCTAATGATTTTTGTCTCCCTTGGCCTGTTTAAATGATTTCCTAATAAAGTATCCACATGATTATGTCTTCAAGTTTGAATTACATCTACACCATAGAAAATTCCTAAATTTTGATTTTCTAGGTTGTCACTAGCGGAATTGATTCATTTTTGTTTTATCTTTTTAGATTATCGTTCCAAAGGGAATTTCCCTCTGTGGATTTTAATCATCCCATATTCCTTATTTCTCCCCAACAATTTATAGGGATGATGCGATAGATGTCGTTGTTGCAGCTTTGTTAGGCTATAGATGCAGTAGCTCAAGCACGATGACATTACCCGTAAACGTGAGCTAGAGTCACTGTTAATACCGAAGGCTACTAGTTTTGTTTTCCTTCTCTTGATTAGTTTTCAAAGCTATCTCTAACATGCTCCTGGGAGAGAGAAGGTGTCTAATTTTTATAACTGCATGTTAATGGATGTCGCTACTTGGATAGGTAACCATTTACTTGTGATGAATTGATTATTGAGTTTGATTCTCAATTTGATGATATTAGATTACTAAAATTTTAAATTTTTGACATGCATGAATAAGATTGAAATTCAAATAGTAACGATAATTAAAATAAGAAGAGTGGTTGTAACATCCTCCCCCCCTTAATTGTGCATTGTCCCGATGCACTTGTTCAATAAGTTTTGCAATAGCAAAGAGATAGTATCCAAAAGTATTTTGAAACAAGGAAAACAAATATAGTATCTAGATAGTGCTTAAAAAAAGAATGGGAAAGATTGTTGTAGTTCAATTGTATCTTCCCAAGTAGCATTTTCTTCATCATATTGATCACATTGTACTTTACTTTGATCGACCAGTCTATTGTGTAATTGGTACTAGCGCCTCTCCAAGATTCGATATGGATCTATTGTTATTTTCCTGGGATCTTGGACCTGTAATGCATTCCAATTCAAAACATGTTTCTCATTAGGCACATACTTCTTAAGAAGCGATATATGGAAAACATCATGGATACGACCCAGCTAGGGAGGTAGTGCCAATTTGTAGGCAACTGAGTTTATCTCTTCTATGATTTCAAAGGGTCCCACATAACAGGGTGCCAACTTTTCCTTCTTACCAAAACTTAGAGAGATTTTATATGGCCTGACCCTTAAGAAAAAAATTTCACCTACTGCGAATTCACTTTGTGTTCTTTTCCTATCTGCATAAATCTTTTGTCTGTCTATTGCTTCCCTTAACCTCTATCTAATTGACTTGACCTATTTTTCCATTTCCTTCAACATATCTAGTCCAATTACCACTCTATCCTCAAGATTATACCAGCTCAAAGGTGTGCAACAAGCTCTTCCATTTAGTGTTTCAAATGGAGCCATCCCTAGGGAGGCTTGAAAAGAGTTATTGTATGCAAATTCTACTAGTGGAAGATATTCTTTCCATTTAGATTGTTGGTCCATATAGTACATTCGTAGAAGGTCTCCCACAATCTGATTTGTCCTTTCAGTTTGACCATCTGTTTCAGGGTGATATGTTGTACTAAAATTTAATTGTGTCCCCAAAGCTGATTGAAGAGTTTTCCAAAACCTTGAAGTGAACCTAGCATCCCTATCGGATACAATCTTTTTCAGAACTCGATGTAATCTAAAAATATCCTTCACAAAACGTTTAGCCAAAGTTGGAGCATCATCTGTCATATTTCCTGCTATGAAGTGAGCAACCTTGGTAAGTTTATCAACTACCACCATTATTGTGTTATGCCTATAAGGTGTTGTAGAAAATCCTTGTATAAATTGCATACCAATAACCTACCACTTATGATGTGGTATATCATGGGGGTACAATAATCCCACTGGATGACTATGCTCTACCTTCACCCTTTAACATTCGAGAAATTTAGCTACATAAAGTACTATGTCATTCTTCATTCCTTGCCAGAAATATAGTTTCTTAAGGTTTGAATAGAGTTTATTTTCCCCTGGATGTCCTTAATAAGGGGTATTGTGGACTTCACTTAAAACCAACTCTCTTAACTCTTTAGAGTTTGGAAGCAGCTTGTCACCATCTAGGTAATACCCCTTCATTCTAGGATTAGTTGGATCACTTTCTAAGGTTTATATCACCTTCTTATACCATGAATCTTATTTTTGCTCATTTAGAACTTTTTCTCCAAAAGTGGTTTTGAATATTGCAATATTCATCAAGTGCCTCCTTCTGCTTAGTGCATTTGCAACCCTATTTTCTTTTCCCTTAATATATTCTATCTCAAAATCATATTCACTTTGAAATTATAACCATCTTCTTTGTCTAGTGTTTAAGTGAGGTTATGTGAAGATGTACTTGAGTCCTTGATGATCAGTTTTTAACTCAAATGGTTTTCCTAAGAGAAAATGTCTCTAGTACAATTGCTGCAAGTTCCAAATCATGAGGTGTATAGTTTACTTTATGATTTTTCAATTTCCTTGATTCATAAGCTACCACACCTTCATCCTAGATGAGTACCCCACCTAGACCTTCAATGGATGCATCTGTCACAACTATGAAATGTCCATTTGGCTCTGGGACCTTTAAGATAGGTGCAGTGGTTAATTTTTTCTTCAAAATTTGAAATGCCTTATCACACTGTTCAATCCACAAGAATTTCTTACCCTTCCTTTGTAATGAAGTGATTAGATTTGGAATTTTTTAGAATCCTTCTATGAATCTTCTATAATATCCTACAAGTCCCATAAAACTTCTTACTTTAGACACATTTTTGGGAATTGACCATTCTTCTATAGCTTTTATCTTATCTAGATCTATTGCAATACCATCTTCTGAAATGATGTGGCCTTTGAAGTAATGTATTTTCCTTTTAAAGAATGTACATTTTTCTAGTTTCCCATATAGCTTATGTTCTGTCAACCTTTACAAAACTAACTAAAGATGTGCTAGGTGTTCCTCCTCATTTTTGGAATAAATCAAGATATCATCTAAGAAGACCAAGAAAAATTTATCCAGGTAATCATGGAACACACTCTTCATTAAGTTCATAAAGGCAACTGGAGCATTAGTCACACCAAAAGGTACAACTGTAAACTCATAATGCACATACCTTGTTCTAAAGGTTGTTTTTGGATATCTTCTTCCTTTATCCTGAGTTGGTGGTACCTTGATCAAAGATCTATCTTAGAAAACATAGTTTCTCCTTTCATTTGTTGAAAGAGATCCGCAATGCATGGTAAAGGGTACCTATTCTTTATGGTAACCTTGTTAAGCATTCTATAGTCAATACATAGTCTTAAGGTTCCATCTTTCTTTTTAACAAACAAAATCGGTGCTCCCCAAGGAGACACACTTGGCCTTCTGAGACCTTTTCTAAGCAATTCTTCTATTTGAATCTTGAGTTCCACCAACTCTATTGTGTTCATTCGATAGGGTGCCTTAGACACGGGTTCAACTCCTGGACCTATATCAATGGAGAAGTCAATTCTTTTTTTGGGGGGGTAGCCCTAGTAGTTCTTTTGGAAACACATCACTAAAATCTTGAAGGTAAGGAGAATTTTGGAGGGTCAGAATATCCCCTTCTTCCTTTTCATCCATGTTAACCATGTATACTAGAGCTCTCTTTCTCTTCTCTCTTTTCATTTGCATAACTGATATGATTTCCATACTTATAGGTCTATGTTTCCCTTGAATCACAACCCTTTTCCCTACATCATATAAACATTCTACCCATTTTTTGTAACAATCTACATTTTCTTGATGGGTTCTCAACCAACTCATTCCAATGATCACATCATATGATCCTAAAGGTGCCACATAAAGGTCTACCTTTGTATTAAAGTTAGGAAATTGTATTTATGCATTAGATAGACACTGGGTCACCTCTTTAACTGCATTATCCCCATACTAGACTGTCCATGATGATTCCATATGATTAACATTAAATGATTTTTTCCTTACTAATTTTGGAGAAACAAAACATTTAGATGATCCAATATCTATTAGAATTGAGACTAGTTTTACAAATAGTGTACCTGTAGTCCCGACGAGCACATTCTAGGATCGAGTAACTTATATAGATTTCTTACAACTGCATGAATCCTTTGTGTAGGTCCCCTCTAAGGTTGATTTTCTCTCATCTAACTTTGCATCCTTGGACCTTCTCTATCAAAGTGATTCCCTCCAGACATGAAACATCCACCTGGTGGCCCTCGTGGCACTAGATTTTTAGGTTGTTTATTACTTGTTTCATTGAGTCTTGGTTGATTCATTGGCCAGTTATAGTTCCTTGGTTCATTTTTGTTGAAGTTGTTCTTGTTAGCATTATTCCCATTGTACCTTTGATTCTAATTTGGAGGTGGTTCTTTCCAATATATTATTCCTTAGGTTCTTGTTGAAGTTTTGGTTCCTTCTAAACTCATGTTTCCTCTTGAAGTTATTACTCCTGAAAGATTGTCTTGCTGAAATTAAAGCTTGTAACTTCCTTTCATGCTTCAAGGATTTCTCTAACACTTCATTCATACCTTCTAGTCCATGCATGTCAACCTCTGCCCCTATGTTAGTATTTAATCCCAAAATGAATTTCCTAGTTTGGCTCTTTTAATCTTGTTGATATATTGGCACATATTTTAGTAGTTTGGAAAACCTATCCCAATATTGAATTGTTAGAGATCCTTGTCGAAGGTTGTGAAACTCAGTCATTGATAGGGAGGGTTGGATGGAAACAATCACTACTCCATGCCTTGGATCTTGCTTGGGAAGACCCTTATGGTGTCACACACCACCACCTTAACCTATAGGACCTACTGCTTGTGTAGTTTCCCCTAGTTCATCTTGCCAACCCCACTAACATCACCATACAATCAACCAAACCAAACTTGGTGCCTTAGTTCTAGCTCTTCCTTAGCCTTTAATATGCCCTAAAGGCTAACATTACCTCAACACTCAACTAGGTCTTTGCAGGGGTGTAGATATGTCTTCTATTTCTTCAAACCATCCTCCTAGGGTTCTTGAAGGTTCTCCCAAACTCCATCTTTCCATCGCTTCCACCAAACCCTCATCTAGGGTTTAAAAGGCTACTAGCCCTTGAGCCCCAATTAGGCCTCCATTCTTAGTAAACTGGTCTTTGCTCAAAACCTTCCCTAAGAACACTCACTCTTTCTTTGAGATTCTTGGTACAGATGAACACCTCTCAAGGATTTTTTATGTCTTTGGCCTTAATTGACCGTACAATGCTTGAACCTGAAAATGGTCATTTCCTAGGGTTTCTATGCCACTGTCAGGCTGTTTTCAAACTATCAGCTTGTTCAACCACCAAATGAACAAATAACACCTCCTCCTTCATGCCCAGTCTTTGCAAGGCATCTACCTATCTCTCCACACCATGCCTTGTCAGGGAAAGGTCACCCCTGCAAACCAAGTGCATTACACTACCTGTCTTTCCTAACCGGGCACTGTCAAGCTCGCCTAGGAAAAGACTTCCTCCATACTTCCATGACTCCTACTGACTCCTAACCCTAACCTATTTACAAAAATGGAGCCTAGCCACATTCCCACAAGCCCATACACTATGGTACAAGGGAAATGTAAGCTAAAACCCCATTTATTTTACCAGTCTGCCAATCAGATCAACCACTAAAGAAAAAAACAAAATAATTACAAGTAAGCTTGAGATGAACAACCTAACTATCTGCTATTCCAAGAAAGCTTGAAAGAAAATTTTAATACATCCTAATCTATTCAAAATTCCATGATCAGTCTATTAGCGTACTGAATCAAGTAAAACAAAAACCAAAACTGGAAATGTACACCAAAATATCACTGTTCTCTTAATTTCATAACCACAATACATACTCGAATGCTTCTAACCCCCTTTTTAGGTCGAGGTCCACCTTAAATATGGTTCCTCAATTAGTTATCTACCTTGGTCAGACATATTCATGACCTAATGGCCAAAGTTATAAAATCCACTATGTTTTCCAACTTCTGCCAAATGTTAGCAACCTGAGCAAGATGAGTTACTAAACTCACCCATCCTTTTCACTTCCTATTCTACTGATCACAACAGATCAAGACTTATGCATAAACCTCAAATGCTAACTAAATGGTCAACATGACCTTCAAAATAACATTGCAAAAACAAAGCTTCATTCTAGACTTCCTAACTGACTAATGCTTCCTAGGTGCTCCTACACCAGTCATCTTCTCATCAAAAAAAATTGTGGTAGCCACCTTTTACGAAAGTATTCAAAAAATTGTTCCCATGTTATATTTTCATTAATGTACTTATTTTGTTCCTTCACATTAGTCCACCAACTAGTTGCTTCACCAAAAATTTGATAGGACCCCCATAAGGCCTTAGTAGTTTCGCTGAAGTCCCTTAACTCAAAATACCTCTCCATTTCATTAAGCCAGTTCTCTACCCCTTCTCCTAGTTGTTTCCCATCAAATTTTGGAGGGGTGATTTTTTTCAAGTCTTAGTTAATTCTAGAATAGGATTTTCCCTCCTAGGTGCAATTATGTTCTCCTTTGGATTATCTCCTTCATGAGTGTTTTGAATTTCAGGTTCAACTATTTTTTCGATATTAACTTGTCTTGTTCAAAGTTCTTGTATTGTTTTCTCCAAAGAGTTAATTTTATCTCTCTGTTCAGTTAACAGTTCTATTATTGCTTCAATCCCATCCTTATTCCTTCCTTGAGCCTGTGATTAATCATCTGTGTTCCCATTTGGCCTTCAACCGACACTAGCTCGAGTTGCTCTTCCCCTTGGCATTTAGATTTCTTGTTTAATTATTCTCATGTTAGTATTATTCTAAGGTTTATGAAAGTATGTTTCAAACTTTTAAAATATATATTTCAATTGTGTGAATTTAAGTAAGCTCAAGGCCTAGTTTTTAAATATCACTCTAATACTACATGTAAAGACCCAATTAATTTTAACCCAAAACACCACTATATTTTTTTTTGTGTTCATGTATTCCTTCACAAGTATACTCAGGAACTTCTATCCATAGGGGATAGGTATATCTTCTATTCATATGGAAAAATAATTCACTTCATCTATTCATATAGAATAGGAATACATCTATTCATACAATTGGAATAAGAATCCACCTAAACGAGGCAGACATCTATCATACGATAGGTATGTGCTCTGGCTAGAGTCTTGGACTCATCAGGATCATCCAATCCTAAGTCGCTTCCTTCATGACCACACTCCCTTCTAAAGTGTACCAAGGTCATCGTCCTCAGGGGTATATAAGTTATAATTCTAAGCTTGAAACCTGCCTCAGAATTTGGCCTAAAGGCCTTGGGGAATCAAGCAATCCATGCGGGATTCTTCTGAGTATAGTTGTATGTAATTTTAGTTGATTATCTCTTATAATTGTTTTTGTGATCTCTCTAACCCTAAACCATGTTCCTGAATGCCTGAGTACTAGGAGCATCCTTCATTTCCTAGACTGCCTACATACCCTACTTCCAAATGGGATCAAGGCGTAAAATATGTAGTTCTATTTTCTAGACTATGTTTATGTGAACTGTTATAAAGCAGGTACACAACCCTTTCTAGGGTTTTTATTTCCTCCAGACAATTCCTCTGCGATTGCTACCCACGATGGGAAGCATGGGTAATAAATGATAATCTTGACCATTTATTGTTTATCTAATAACATTCATCTAACCCTACTCCCTAATGATGTTCGTCTCCCTTGGCCCGTTTAAATGATTTCCTAGTAAATTATCCATACGATTATGTCTTTGAGTTTGAATTACATCTACACCATAGAAAATTCCTAAATTTCAATTTTCTAGGTTCTCACTAGTGGATTTGATTCATTTTTGTTTTATCTTTTTAGATTATCATTCCAAAGGAGATTTCCCTCCCTATGGATTTTAATAATACCATGTTCCTTATTTCTCCCCAGTGATTTATAGGGATGATGCCACAGACGCCGGTGTTGCAGCTTTGTTGGGCTATAGATGCAGTAGCTCAAGCGCAATGGCATTACCCGTAAACGTGAGTCAGAGGCACTATTAGTACCGAATGCTGCTAGTTTTTTTTTCCTTCTCTTGATTATTTTTCAAAGCTATCTCTAACATACTCCAATCCTAATAAGGGAAGGAAACTCATATTGCATGGTACAACATTCATTAGGAAATTGAAACCCATGATGACTAAATAAATCAACGAGCATTGGTAAAGAACTTATAATAATTTTAAGTTCCATAGACATTAAAAGAACTATTTAACCATTTATTTAGTATATAAACCATATCCACTCATAAAGGAAAACCCACGATGACAAAATAAATCAATGAGCATTGATCAAGAATTTATAATTAGTTTAAGTTTCACAGACATTAAAATAATTATTTGACCATATATTTAGTATATAAACCATATCCACTCATAAATGAAAACCCATGATGACAAAATATTTCAACGAGTGTTGGTCAAGAATTTATAATAACTTTATGTTCCACAGACAATGAGGGGTTTGGGAGAAGGACAATGATGATCATCATGAGTATCTAAATCATCCACAAAAATAGGAGAGATAGGAGATGAATTTAGGGTCTTGTCATGATTACTTAGTGTAATATCCTCTTTTCTAATAAGGTTATGTCTAATAGGAGAGGTAGAAGGAGAGAAACAACCCAAATTGTGACAACTCTCATCAATTTGTTCTTCTAGCTCTAAAGTATCTTCTTCACAAGTGTGAGAGATTATAGGAGAAGAAAAAATGTAAGTGTTATGAGTGTCCAAGGTTTCTTTCACTAAACAAACCTCATCCACAAAAGGGGAATTAGGAGAGGGATCTATAAAGAGAAAAAAGAAAGGAGAAAGGACTTCATATTCATATGATTTTAAGAAGAATTGTTTACAACCCTCAATAATATTGAAAAAGAGAACATGGAAAATAAGAACTATGGAATTATTTAATGAAAACATGATGGAAAGATTAATATACAACCTTAAAATGTAACAATGTAAAATCAAAAATGCAAATGAAGAATGAATATTTTTAGATTTTGAAGATGGCAATGAACTAGCAATGATATGTATCAAGATGTAAATGCAAACTTGAAATTAAAACCATGCATGAAATGAGATAATTTAGGCTATATTTTATAAAATGCATGCTACAAAAATGTAACCAACTGATATATACAGGTTAAGGCACCAATCAAAACCCTAAAAACCACTTTCTAAAATCTGGAAAATGTTGTTTTAGGTGCCAAAATGGACTGATTCGCCCAAGGTGGTGAATGAGTCCAATATGAACCTTTTTCAAGATTTTTAGACATTTCAGATTGATTTTTGTGGATTCAGAGAGCCAATACATAGATCAAAATGAAAAATGTAGAATTTTAATAAATCCAAATGCAAACTAAATGCACTTTTTTATGAATGCAAATTTTAACACCTAGTATGCAACCCTTGTTTCAAATCCTAATGCAAGATGAATGAAATACTAGATCAAAAACACCAAATTAGAAGAAAGAAGTATTCAAAAGATCGGGTTCACCAAAATGTGACAGATTTTGGGACCCTAAAATGCTTACTCTCTTCCTAAGATTTTCCACCTAGAAAAAGATAGATTTAAACTCACAAAATGCTTATGTACATTCAAATTAGGATGTGTGCAATGTGATATTATGTAAATGGGGTGATCTAAGTGTTTCTATACTTTGAAATTGATCAAAATGTATGCAAAATCTAAGAACTATGACTTGTTTGAAAACACATTATGTGATGCAATAATGAACTAGGAACTAAAGAAGAATAGAACATAAACTGATAAAACTTGATATTACTTATCTAGAGGGATGAAGATGACTAGAGAAAACTTTTGAAATGTTGTTGCTGCTATTTTGATAACCAGAGTGGAATGATTCGCCACCTGTGGCGAATCAATCCAAGTTTAGGTGAAAACTGCTGAGAACAAGTTTCAGACTGTTGGGAGTTGAAATCTAATAAAATCTATTTTTAGGCCTACAGGTTGGACTCATTCACCATGCATGGTGAATTAGTCCACCTATAGAAATCTAGAAAATCAAAGGAATATTTTGTGGAGTTAGATCTATATTTTTTCCTCTTATAGGTAGTTGCTTCTGAAATTGATAGATCTGAGTCTGAGACTGATTTAAACTTGATGAATAAGCTTGAACGAAGAAGAGAAGAAGTAGATGACTTTGAAATTAAATATTCAATTATTCTAAAGATCCTAAAGATTCTAAATCTACAAACAAACAACACAAGAAGACAAAAACATTGATTGTTAAGGCATGGGGGTTTGCCTTGGTCAAACCCCGTTTAGGAAATTAATCCAAAATGATGAAACAAAATAATGAAGCATGCAAAAATGGAATGATTTACCTTGAAATGATGATTTATCTTGTTGGTCTGTGACAAATCATATAGAATCAGCCTTGAATGTCTTGGAATGCTAACTTGAAGACTTGTAACAAAGAAGCCTTGATTTGCTTGAGAAAATAGATGATAGATAGATGAATTATAGATGTGCTTGATTGATAAAATAATATTGAATATTGAAGAGAGATCCCTAAAATGAAGTGAAAATAAATTATTTATACAAATCTTGTGCCTTAGTACTGAGTATACATCATCAGAGGCTGACATCAAGTGTAAAATTGAATAAATCCCGAAAGAAATTTGAATTATTTTGATTTTTGTGTCAAGGTAGACTCATTCACCACCCATGGAAAATGGGTTCCACCTTGAAGTTGATTTCAAGTGTCAGGAATTAAATTCTATTTAATGTGGTGTGTTGAGGTATCATTCAAATATACACTGAAATAAAGTGTATGAGTGTATAAATAGGTCCAAATAGACATAAGAAAGTCTAAATAAGGGGAAAATGCCTAGAAAATTGTGAATCTTGATAACAAGACTTAGCAACAATTTAAAAGAGGACTTGTTGATATCTAAAATGATGATTTTTAGATAAATTATATTAAATAGAGTCTAGAATAATGTAGAAATGTTTTACAACACTTCACAACAGATTCACAAGACTTCAATATTTAATAAATAATTAACTTATAAAAGTCTAAAACTTAGTGTGGATGCATAAAATGCTTCACAACACCTAAATTAAGACCACATTTAGTCCAATTATCATGAATTGTCTCAAATGAAGAAAAGGTTCCTTTTTTTTATGGCACAATTTGGAAAAATATTAGAAAATACAATCCTCATCAAACTTCACTATGATACACATTTTTGCAAAAGAAATTAGAAAAATACTTTTGTTTAAGTCAAATTATGTTTCACATGTTGGTTGTATATGTGCATGTTATGGACCTAAAAAGTTACTTTTAAGACATGGATTTTGTACATGACTATTAAAAATTAGCTTTTAGATTTTAAGAAATTATTTAATTTTTTAATGTACACAACATACTTGATAAATAACCTCATCTTCTTAAAATTGAATACAATAAAATTTATTATTTTATATAAAGAAATTTAGTTAAAACTTAAATAAATAGGTTTATGCATAATTGTAAAAATTTGGGTCCACTTCTATGGGAAGTTTCGATCTTGAAAAAAATATTGACCAAAATGGGTTCTACTTAGGCTCAAGTTATTGAACTTAAATTTTTAAAATGGGTACCTATTTTATTTTATTTTAGAGTATGTACTTGTTCCATAAAATTTGAAATTTGAAACCCATGCCTTGCTTTTTTTCTATGCTTAGAAACCCACCCCTTAGTCTTGGACTTTCGAGTGCAATGTCATGAAAATTACAAGAGAAAAGTTAACTTTAGCAATATCACTGACGACTTTTTTTCAATGTTTTTTGACAAAATTTAAACCCATTGTAGATGATGATCTCTAGTTTTCAAATATGTAATATTTTTATAATTGGACTTATTAGGAAACTAGACCATAAACATTAAATGTTAGGTTTTAGTATTTTTTAATAATTTTTAATTTTTAAGTTTCTATTAAAAAAATATGTTATCAATCTACACACAATTATTTACACAATTAAAAAATAAAAAAATGATTAATTTAGCTCAAACTATGTTTTTCATACATGAGGGGTTTTCAAAAATAACAATTAGGGTCAATAAAAAATTAATAAAAAAATATATTTAGAAAAATATTACAAAAAAGGTTCCTCATCAAGCTTCACT
The DNA here is from genome assembly GCA_007258455.2 of Sequoia sempervirens. Classification (NCBI taxonomy): domain Eukaryota; kingdom Viridiplantae; phylum Streptophyta; class Pinopsida; order Cupressales; family Cupressaceae; genus Sequoia; species Sequoia sempervirens. Next base: position 12,562,247 of record VDFB02105785.1, read on the forward strand.
ATGATACACATATTTTTGAAAAAGTAATTAGAAGAATACTTCTATTTAAGCCAAATTATGCTATCACCTGTTGGTTTTACACATGCATGTTATGGACCTAAAAAGTGACTTTTAAAAAGTGGTTTTTGTACATGACTACTTAAAATTAGCTTCTATCATCTAGGTATGAGAATAAATTACATATTTGAAAACTAGACTAAAAATAATATATTTCATATTACTAAAATTTCTTAAGATTTGATATGTAAGTCCAAATTTTTACTCCAACTATGATTTTCTTTTAGGAAAAATACTTCCACATTTTATCAGAACATGGACCTTACTTCTTACATTGACCCTTAACCAAAATTTTAAATTGTTAAAACTATTAATTATTAACAATTCTAAACACTAAAAACTTAGAGATATAGAACCCTAATGACACGTTTCTATTGTTTCTCCCACTCTCCAATGATTTTAAATTCTACTCTCTCCAACCTCTCCCACTCCCCTGAACAACTACAACCCATTCCCCCTATGTGCCACTTGATCATTAATCTCTTAGTGGATGGTGAATTATTGGGTATGTGCATGTCTTCTAATGGTGATGGTCTTACTACATTTTAGTCCCTAGCTATGGGTGCTAAGAACTACAATACCATGATACAATGAGTCCCCTATAGTAAGTAGGTAGTCTATAGGGCATAGTTTGATTTTATAGAAGGATGCTCATGGAAGGAATCTTCAAGTGATAGTGAGTGAGTTGTTTAAGATTGTAGCTGAGGGTGCAATACCCAGTCTTAAAGGAAGTTAGCAAAGCAGTAAATGTGCAAGAAAATTGAATTGTACACAACAAACAATTCACAATGTTATCTTCCATAATGCCTTGAGTTTGAAGACAAAAATCACATTGTATCTTCATGATGAAAGTGGTGACCTTAATGGTCAATCACTGGCAACCATGATTTTAAAACATGCTATTGTGCTTATGGAGGCAACATTTTAAGCAAGGCAGTGAGTGGTGGTTTGGAACAATGGCAGGTATGAAGGACTTACTTTATATGCATACTATGCAGTCTAGCTTAAGACAATGTTCTTAGAAGAGATTGAAGGTGGATTATGGAACTCAAGGGTTATCATGAAAAGGATTAAAGAAAAGACTGAGATCTATTTAAAAGCCACGGTCATGAAGATATTAAAGATGTCACATGCAAAACCCTAGTAGCTGGAGTAATGAATACAGTGCCAAAGAGGATAGTGTGTTGGAGCAGATTTAGGAGATCTCCACATTATCTAATTACAGGGAAATACATCATTTATTTATTTTTTTAATTAAAAGAAATCATTCTAAACCCTATATAGGATACATTGATACTTCAAAAGCCTCTGAAGGAATTTGAGATTATGCAAATATATGTCAAGTAACATTCATAAGGTTTAGAAAATCTTGATCACTCCCTAGAATAGCCCATTAAACATGGGTTGTGCTTGAATGCACTACATAATTGATATAACACAACCACTTTGCATATCAACTAGAGTTATAGGCTCTGTATTGCAGCAAGAGGTAATCACTCTTCGATCATGCTATAATTACATCCTAATCTGTTAAACTTGAGACAACCTGAATGTACCCAATGATGATTGACACCTACATTATACAACCTGAATTAACTACATTATATGAGTGCCTCCATTTATATCACAACATAGCCACATTAAACTTGGGTCACACATGAATGCATCCTATATTTGTTATAGTACAACTGTGCCACATGACCAATAGAGTTATGGATCACATAATTACAGTCACAAGAATCTATTCCTTGGTTGTGATCTTATGGTGATTCCACACAAAAAAATCTGGACATGAAATTTTCAAAACCCTTAACCTCTAAAAATGAAATCTGATGAGATGTTGCTTTAAAATATGATTTTCAAACCTGGAACTACAAATCTGACTTCACAACTGAATTTTGTAAAAAGACAATGACTACCCTCAACCTGGTGATATCTTCTTGAATTTTTTCTGATTTTCCCCAAGAAAATCGTCCTTAGTTCTCCACAAACTGTCTCAAGTAGAGCAAAACATTGTCGCAATAAATCAGGGACGAACTCAATTTTCTTTATGTCGGCCACAATTTGTTTTTTTTTTCTATTTTTCATGTTTGTCGAAAATTCGACGAAAATGATAGCTGACATTTCGACAAGCCCTAGGTTCATTGAAATTTTGACGAATGTCGGGGATAAACTTTCAAAATTTGAAAATTACACATCAAATTTTACAAGCACCCGACGAACATCGAATTTTACATATTTCGTTGGATAGTTTCGTCGGATTTTGCAGTCAAATGTATTAGTGTCTTAATGCTTCTTTTTTTGTTATTTGTGGGTTTGATAATGTCGAGTGACAAGCTCTACGTACAATAGTATTACCTTTGCATCTTGGACCCGTTATTGTACCCACCCTTGTATATGTTACGTCAAAAAAACTACCATATAACCTTCTTCTTGGTAGACCATGGATTCGTGCAATGGGTGTAGTCTCGTCTACCTTGCACAAATCTATTAAGTTCATTTGTAATAATAAAGTAGTCACACTCAAGGCTGGCCCTAAGGATATGCACTTATGTGAGATGGTAGCTATTGTTCAGGCTTCGATTGTTCCGACTCTTATTCCTTCAGTATCTTCTAATGCATTAATGTTTACTCCTGCAGTATCTACTACAAAGGGTACTCTTGAGATAAGTGTCCCTGAAGATCTTTCTAAAGCAAGAAATTCTAAGTCCACCTCTTCTCAAAGGAATGCATGTCTTGGTGATGATTGGGGTTCCTTAGAATTTATAGATTCCTTTAGTGGGGAACATAAAGTTGACCTGATCCACTCAAACATTCCAATAACATCATCCAAACCCATTGTTGAAGATGGTTATTCTTCTGTATTGCGGGATAATGTGAGCAATAGTTGTAATGTCCTTGATGCCAATCCTCCTCCTTTTGAGGAAGATGATCACACTTCTATTAAAGAGGTTAATGATGGTAGTCCTATCAAAGAGGATGATAGCAATCCTGTAGAACAGTATGATCTCCCTATCCAAAATAATACTCTCCATGAGGATCCTCCATTGTCTTCCATCTTTGTATCTTCTTCTTGTGAGAAGTCAAACTTTTCTCCACAAGAGAAAGGGTTGCTTCCTGCTCCTCATCCTTTATTTGAGCAAGAGCATATTTTTTTGTGGCTTCTAAAAGTCCTCTTAGTTACTCTTCCTTCTCCTACACACAAGAAAATTCATTAACATGGTAAAGAAAAGCATTCTTTATGTGCATACCATCAAGTTCTTGGCCATTCCACTAGTGAATGTAAGGCCTTGAAAGATAAAATACAACTTCTTGATTCAGGTGTCATCAAACTCTTGTTTGATTGATGCACCTACCTTTACTTCAAATGAAAAGTGATATTGAGGTTTACCTCTATCCTGTATGTTCTAAGTATCTTGCATGGTTCTCCTCCCCTATATGTTGGGGGAAATGATAACTTTTTCTAGAGATGTGTGTCCTTCTTAAGGGCCCCCTTTCTTCTCTATATCTTTCAAACGAAGTGCCCCTTGAGTGGACCCCTTTCTTCTTTTGAAGGGTTCCCAAGGGACCTCTTTGAAAGCTTTTATCTCTCAAATGAATTCATTAACATCTAGCTTGGGGGCAGCCTAACTAGACCTTTCTTTTCAAATAGAGCATCCCTTGAGTGGACCCCTTTTCTTTTGAAGGGCTCCCAAGGGACCCCTTTGAAATCTCTCAATGATTGTATGACTATCTTCTTACTTTCCTGTGTGGTTGCTTTCGCTTTGTAGGTGTGCCTATGAAGCCACTTTCTAACTCTGTGGAGTCCCATTTCTTTGGTTTCCTCCATGTGAGAGATCTTGAAGGATACCTTCCCTGTAGGTCTATGAGTCTTTAGGGTGCTTTCTTGGGTTTCCTTCATGTGAGAGATCTTTGAGGATGCCTTCCCTACAGGTCTGCAGGTCTGTAGGGAACTTTCTTGGGTTTCCTTCATGTGAGAAATCTTGAGGGATACCTTCCTTATAGGTTTGTGGGTCTGTAGGGTGCTTTCTTGGGTTTCCTTCATGTGAGAGATCTTGAAGGATACCTTCCCCACAGGTCTGCGGGTCTGTAGGGTGCTTTCTTGGCTTCCTCCATGTGAGAGATCTTGGAGGTCACCTTCCTTGTAGGTCTACGGGTCTGTAAGGCGCTTTTATGGGTTTCCTTCATGTGAGAGATCTTGGAGGACACCTTCCTTGTAGGTCTACAGGCCTGTAAGATGCATGCATTCTTAAATTCTCTTTCTTCTCTTTTGTATATACCAGATCAAAGATCTGCATCTTCTTCATCCTAAGTATATGCCCTTCTTCTCTCCATTTTATAATTCTTCTATGTGTTATCTTTTAATTTGGGGATGACGCATAGTACTAAGACAACCTTTTACATCAAGGTCTCTTTACTTTGCTAACTCAAATCCTTTAGCTTTTATGTTCTAACATTGTTGTTTGGTGCAGGTTTTCCTTGTCTAATGTGTTTTTTTTGCAAATCTTAAGATTGGGGGGATGCTTCCATGGTTTGAAGAGTTATTTGCTTCCTCTACAGTATCCTTTTGGCATATGATTTTATTTATGTTTAGTATATTTCCTTTAACATGCATATTAATATAGATTCATATGCCAACTAAAGTGGGGGAAAAATGTATAGTCATAAAATTGCACCTCTTGCAATTTCACAGACATATTGTGTATGCTTTAGTGTCCACTCCCTTAGCATCTTGAATAGGCTCATTTTATCCCCTGCATCAGCCCTTTTCCCTTCTTAGGATCCTCTAGCACCCCTCTTCAGCAACTCCACCCTTTTGTGTCAACTTTGCATTAGACTTTGCAGTTTTCCTATTTGTGTTATTTTGTAGTGTGACGTGTCTGGACACTAGCGTGCCACACAGACGTCTGCACACTGCGCTAGCGTCCTGCAACATTTTAACATTCAAATAACCATTTTCATGCATATTTTCCACTTGTTACCTACTTTGGTTAGTGGTAACAGCTCGAGAAGCTTCTTTTATCTCCTTAAATGCTATATTTTCACTTCATTTGCAACTCTCTTCCACTTATAGCCTTTCCCTTGATTTTGCTTCAACCTTCTACTCTCCAACTCTTGCTTGCACAACTCCATATAGCTTGCTATAGAAATTTCAAGCTCTCTTATCATTACTCTTGTAGCTTCATCTCCCTCATTTCATGCTTGTGAGCATCTTGGGATTCCATATCCCCTATCATTTGCATTCTTAATTCGTGATACATGTTTTCCTCCTAGAGTGGGGATTAATTTTATCACCTCTTTTGTGATACAATTTCTCCTCCTCAAGTGAGGATTGCTTTTATCACTCCATACTTGGTGGTGCGGGTTCTACTCCTAAATGAGTTTCGCTTTCACCACACACTTTTTCCATTTCAATTACACTCTCTTTCTCTATCTATCTAGCTATCTGTGGAGGTGGGAACACCAAAATGGGGGTTTGATTGAGGAAAACCCCTATACAGCCCCAACACTTTCTTTAGATCTTACAAACGTAGGTATTGAAGATATCTACTGGATGGAGGCTTCATTACTTGGATTATTGTGAGCATCTTCTTTCCTTTCTTCTCCTCATCTCTAACATTTCTATTTTGCTTTATTTCAATTCTATTGCATTCTACTACTTTATCACATTTTTTAAATTCTTAGTAATCAAATAGCTAGTAGTCATTTAAGCATTTTCTATGATAAACTTATTCTCTGGTCCATACGAGACACCAATGCACCATGTTGTCATCTGTATCCCACACTGTCATCCTTTTGCCGAGAGCTTGTTAGTTTTCCTAAAGAATCTTTGTGACTTTCTCTTTCTAATTGTAGAACTCTCGCCGATGTTCCTAAGGTAGTTTAGGTAAGTTCACCCCGTGAGGCTCTCTGAACAAAGATAACTTTTGAGTAGCGAATCCCCCTTCTCTATAGTTTCAAATATTTTTTATATTAAAATCTTTTAACCCTAAGTTTTATGGCCAATGGGTTTTTAAGCAAGGGCTGGAATTTTCTTCTTTTGCCTATGAGTGACCAGAGACATATTTTTTTAGCCCCTAAGCACTTGAATTTTGTGCCAAATTAGCCTTACTATGTACTTGTTTGCCCCCATAGGCCCTAAAATAGGCCTTTTTTTCATTTTTTCATAATTTTGTCTAACAAAGGAAATTTTTTTGAAACAAAATATTTCCAAAAAGCTAGAAGTCTCAACTTTTTAGTGGTATAGCTATTTTGCAAAAAAAATTGCAGTTTTGTGCCATTTTTTCCAGGTTGAAGCCAAATCTTCCATTTTCACCTCCAAGCTCATATCTTTTTGCTCTGAACTCTATTTTTCCCCAAATTTGTGGCATCAGGAAGGTATTCAGGAACACTTCAATTCTATTCATGTACTTTTTGCCAAAAAAATTCCAAATTTTCATAATTTCAGTTTGAAGCTGATTTGGTATTTTGGGATACATTTTTGTAAATTTGCAAACAAAGTGTAAATTTGTTGGGGCAAAGGGGTAAATTTTCTTGTATTGTGAAGGGAATTTGTTGTTCCTCTATTTTAATATCTGATTGTATCATGGATTTTTTAAAATTTGTACTCCTAACTCCATATAACTATCATGAGTGGAGATCACAAATGGAGTTGTTATTGTTAAAATTGAAGTTGCAAAGAATCATATATGGCCAAGATCATGGAGTTGTAGAAAGAAGGAAATGGCTTGATAGAAGGGATGAAGCTCTTGGTACTCTTCTTTTGTATATTTCTCTAGATCTTAGATATCATGTTGCATCGTGCACACATCCTAATCAAGTTTGGACTACTTTAAAGAGTCTCTTTGGTAAGCCAAATAAGATGAGGAAATTTAAGTTGGAGAATGAACTAATTAGTCTTACTCCATCATATTTTGACAATGTCCAAGACTTCTTCTCTAAGTTCAATTCTCTAAGGTTGTAGTTATCTAATTGTGGAATCACTAAAGAGGATGAATAGTTGGTTCTTTCTATTCTTGCTAATCTTGGTCCCAATTATTCAGTGTTTGTTTCTACATTCTATGCTACAATGGATTCCCTTGGAAATGCACACAAAATTCCTTCTCTTGATGAATTTATAGCTAAAGTCACAAGGGAACAAGAAAAGTTGGTACACATGGGAACATTGAAGGCTTCTACATCTCATGCCCTTTTTGCAAAGCATAAAAATGCTTCAAGTGGCAAAGGTAAGAAGCAGAATAAGGCCCCCAAGTCTAATGAGCAAGGTAAAGATTCTCCTTCACATAGCACTCTTGAGTCTACACCCTCTTCAAAAGAGGAATCATCTAAAAAGAAGTTCAAATGTGCACATTGAAAAAGGTTAGAACATGATGAGCATAGATGTTATAATAAGAAGATTGATGAAATCACACACCTTCTTTAAAAGAATAACATTTAGCTTCCATCATCAATGTCTTCTACTTCTTCTTCAACATATCAATCAGAAGCATCCTCATCATCACCTCAGTTAGATAATACAAGATCCACATTTGGGCTACACAAAATGAAAGGACAAGCACTCTTGGCCTCTACAAGTAATGAATTAGATAGATGGCTTCTTGATTCAAGGGAATCTCATCATATGGCATCTTCTATGGATATTTTCTCTTCTTTTGAGCCTTGTAATTCACCTCATATATTGATGGGTAACAACACATATATGAAGGTAAGTGGGAAGGGTCCTATTGATATTGGGGAAGGGACTTTTAATGATTTTATTTTTTTTCCTTCCTTGACATCAAATCTCCTTTCTATTTATCAAATTACTCATGGGGGTCAAGGTAAAACCGTTGAGTTCACTCATGATAGGGTGTATATAAGTGACTTGGAGACTAAGGATATTGTTGCTATTGGAATGGCTGATCATTCATCTCGTGTGTATTATTTTTCACATTTTGCTTCAAAATGTGATAATGTTGCTTTAACTGCATCAAACACTCCATTGAGCGTGAACCATGAGGAGAATTTTGGTCATCTACACCTTGGAATTCTAAATACTAGTGTTGAGCTTCCTCCTCCTCCACCTCTTGTTTCTTTAGCTAGCAGTTCTTCTATTCAACAAGATGATCATAGTTTTATGATCTTGATTCATAGGATGAGTATTTGATAGGTATTACTAGCTTGTTTGTGGGTCTCATGCTACAGATTTGGAGGAAATACTTGAGGGGATTTCTCTCCTATTTTATGACAGTTTCAACACAATTATTATACCATCTACTTTTTCTTTGGAGATTGACATTCATGAGTCTCCTCCTTCACTTGATTTTTCTTGTTTCTTGGTTGATTTTGACCATGATTATGTTGTGTCCCATTCAAGCTTTGAGACTCCTATTTAGTTTTTAGAGGCATACATGTTAATGTTTCATTCTTCCTCCTTTCATTTGGACATGGAGTGGCTTCTTCATCAACTTATGGATTTTTTTCTTCCTAAGGGAAGATGTGTTGCTTGTATACATTGGATCATCTTTTGTTTTGAGGAATTCTTCATCAACATTGGAGCTTCTTCATTATGGGGAGGATATATTATATCTCTTTTTCCCTCTTATGGGGAGGTCATTAATTTTATATACATGATGGATGTAGTCCTTGGAGGGTATCATTGATTCCTCCATACATCATGTTTGTTTGTTTTGTTTTTTTTTTCTCTCTTTAGGAGAGGAGTTTTTTCTCTTTGGGTTTTCTCCTTTTCTCCACTTGTGATATTTTTATTGAATTTGCATTGTAAATGGGTACCTAAAATGGCCTAGTATCTAGGACCCATAGTCATAGCCTTTGCATAATGTGCATAATAATCTTCTCCCTAAGTTGCACTTAAGGGGGGGTGTTGGTGTGAATAAATTTCTTGTACCTAGCTAATTCACTCAGTAGGTAATTAGGGGATATATTCATATGTTAAGTTTACTTAGGATAAAATATTATTTCTAGAAGTCTTAGTTGGATTTTCTAGAGCTTATCTTATCTAGCTAGTATTGCTTGATTCCTAGGTAGTTAGTTTGTTAGTTGTCTCATGTAATAGGATTAAGACACTTGTCATTATCTTGTCTAATCCTATCTCTCTACCTTTCCTTTATAAGCAAGGCATCTCATGTACATTTGCAATTCAAGTATACTCAACCATTATTCAATCTTGCATTTTTGAAGCTACTATTCTAGGGGGTGTTGAGGAGTCACCATTTACTCCCACAACACAAATCTTTCTCTAATTGATCTTCCACACTCTTGGACTTGTTATGAACCCTTAGGTCATGTCAAAAAATGTGACACATGTACCTTTTTTCTTCAATAGTTTAAATACACTCCAAGATTGGAATAGACACCTACAAATTTCCTTTTTGCCATTTTGAAAATAGTCAATAACTTTATGCTACACAAACACAAAAATATGCCATGCTATAGTAAATATTGTAATATATTTTTCAGCATATTCTTTTTCTTATATAGATAGCATGCACATTTAATTTGTATTTAATGATTTAACATGTTCATGTCAGACAAGTGATGTATTTCCATATCTTTTATGATAAATGGTATTTACTTATGATTTTGTATTGCTTGTTACACACACATAGGGATAAATCAAGCAATTGTGTTTCCCCGCCATTTTGCATTCATTATTTACTACTTATATAATCTTTTACTTGACTCATCTCAGGAGATGGCTAATACATCGAATACTAAGCACACATCATATGTCCCTGTGGTTTTCCAACCCATGGAGGTAGAGTCTTGTGCATCTATAAATAAACCAAACAATCTTGGAATTGATGTCGCACATCTTGCTTCTACTATCACACATAGTTTCCACAACATTGTTCATAAATTCAAAGAGGTATGCAAAACAATGCCTTATGTCAAAGAATTAGACATTGAACAACTTCAGGAGACACTTTCCTCATTCCAAAAGAGATGCACTAAATTGGAGGTCCTTTGTACTTTCCTTATGGAAATCTATTATGATCGCCAGAACTAAAATGATGGAACATCCTCTGTAGTTGACACATATGAGATGTACCTGCAAAATATGTGATCGTTTACTTAGAATTATTACTATGTAACCTTTGTACGACTAACTATGTTTAAATTCTTAGGTCAATGGAGAGGCCAATATTTTGATGCTATGTAGCTTGCATATGCATATCCATGTACATAATTTGTGCCCTCTTAAACATACTTGTCACTATGTAATTGTCGTATACCTGACTATGTTACTTTTATGCTATGTAATAAATAAGAAAATTATTTTAAAATTATTTGCACTCTTCCAATTTATACTTGCATATCCTTTTAATTTAATCATATCCTTTCAAATTTACGCTCTTCAAATTTATAGTTGCATATCCTTTCGATTGAATGTTATGATGTTACAATTAGTTGACTATTTTATCATAGTTCCCTTTATTTACCTTTATTGTTTTAACTTTCTCGGTATATGGATAATTAGCAACAATCTATGCCTATTTATACTTACAAAATAACAAACATAAGAGTGACAAAACCCTTGTAATCTAAACTTATTGTAAATAATTTTTTCTTTACATTCTTGTATAACGATATATTTATCCAATGCTTTTTCCTTCTAAATAGACTAACCTATACACGTATAAACGCCCAAGACATCCACCTTCTAGCATATCATTTCTTCAATACCTAAATTCCATACTCTCACTTTTCTTGTAGGCCAATCACTTCCAACGTCTTCCAGGGCCATGATGTCAACGTTAACTATAAATTCCATTGTTGACATTCTTTCAAGCATTCTTGATGTAGATCCCTTTTTATAGGTTACATCTATCGATGCCATTCAACAACCTCAAACTATGCTTGTCAAATATCATATAAAATTGTATGATGGTACACATGCACACACACCTTGCATTGCTACCCACCCAATTCAATGAGATTGTCTTAGAGGAGGCTTTAGTCAAAGGCTCCATTTTCCACATCAAAGAATAGGTTTTTAGAAAATTCCACAAATTCATGTACGTGTACACTTACCTTATATTGTTTAGTTATTGTTGTTTAAGCATCTACATTTCATTTACTTTTCTATTGTACTTTCATTGTAGGGATATCATAATTGAAAGCTTGGAAATAATATCAAATAATGCAACAATGATTTTAACTCCAACTATTATTCTTCAAGCTACAACCTATATGCCCTCTAATAGCTCTCAAGAGTCATTGGCCACCCCTCAAGCTACCAACTCTTCACTTGATGAACCTACAACATCAACAAAATAACACAATTTTTCCCTATCTGAACCAATTTCTATTGCAACCTTAACCCCATACCATAATCATTGGTCCATTAAGGGTCGTGCCTTGACTAAAAGTCCAATTCATGAGTACAAAAGTGCTAGTCATGATGGGAAAGATTTTGGGTTTGATTTCATAGATAAAACAAGCTCTGAAATACATGTTACCTGCTTTAATGAACTTGTAGATAGGTTCTACCATATTATAAACTCCAATAGTAATTATGTCATTTCAAATGGCCACATCAAAGTCACCAACACAAAATATAGCAACAGCACAAACCCTTATGAAATATTCATCCACAACTCATCAACCATAAGTCCATCCACCTGTGTAGACTCCACTATACACACACACAACTTTCACATCAAAAGAATTGACTCACTAATTTCATTACCTATTAATTCCCTTGTAGATGTCATTGAAATTATACTATCTCCTCTACATCAACCATACATAAGAGAGATGGCAATGAAACAATAAAGTGTACAGATACAATCATGGACATGTCAAGCCATATCATTGATATTACACTTTGGGATCACCATTTCCTAATTGTTGTGAAACAAATCTTTGACCTTCCCCTACACCCCAACCCACCAATTATTTTGATAAAAAGTGGACGTATAATATCTTGGTATGGAAAATCTATAGATACTATCTTTCCAAATACCATTGTAATCAACAAAAACTTGGTTGAAGCCTCAACATTATGAACATGGTATGCCACTACAGGGATTTCCTAACCCTTTATTTCATTCTCAAAGACCCATATTTCAACTAAAAAATTTAAAAATCCAATTCATATTTCATGTATTGCAAAGTTGATCTCTCTTGAGAAACAAAATGTTTGTGTAAAGGCCACAATCACAAAAATACACTTAGACAAATTCTACTACCTTTCTTGCCCTTGCTTGGTGGAAAAAAATGTAAGAAAAAGGTTCTCTAGATTTCCCCCAGTGCATTTAAATTCCCTAAGTGTTCTTTGGATATTCCTAAATGTGATTTTAGCTACATGTTAAAGATGGACTTGCAAGATGGTATAGGCTAGCTTCTTAATGTTACTACATTCAAATAATTAGCGACTACATTGTTAGGTGTTTGTGTAGAAGATTTCCAACTTTTACTACTAGAGCCTAATGTTGCTAGCCACATTTTTGACATAGTTGTCAATTTCCAATTTCTACTTGCTCTTACCATCCAAACAAATAGTTTCAATGGGTGTGAAACACAGACCATTGTTGCTACAACTATTAAGCGTGCTTAACTTTTGTACTAAAGTCTCAATATGTAAACTTCTGATTGTGTATGCAATTGTACATAATTGTAAAAAATGAGGAACAATAACAAAACATATATAAATATATGTATTTTACAAAAAACTAAAAAACTATTGCTATGTTACATGCTTTATTTCCACATACCATTATTTTTTTAATCTTTTCCATTCTTTATTTTCACCCCATGCGTTTTCCTAAGATTCTCTATAATTTATTTACATAGCCTTTCGAATTAAATAGCACATCTACTTGCATTATATGACCAGCAATATTCTATAGTTTCCCTTTCTAAAGAATTATACTTCTACTTCTATTATGTTACTTCCAATTGTGTTGCAATAAATTCTCAATATGTACAATCTTATATCCATTTCAGTTTTATAATGTGCAAAGCTGAATAACCTAAAACAAACATATATTTTTTTTAAAAAAAATTTACTACTTTTCCTACATTCCCTTTTATATTTCTACATCATGTTGTTTCCTAAGATTCCCAATGCCTTATCTCCACGCGTTGTTAATGCCTACTGCTCTCTGTATTTTTTTTCCATGTTATTTTTAATTATATTACACGTATAGTTACTTGTATGTCCATCTATGTTGTATATTTCCCTTTTTACAAAAGTTACTTTTCTAGATTTTAATGATGTTATTCCTAGTAATGTTGCACATTTTATGTAGACTTACAACAAAAAACAATCCTTGAAATACTTTTTTGCATTCACATAGTTATTAATTAGAAGATTACAATTCTATATTTTCATGCTATTTCCTAAGATTTATATTCATTATTTTGTTATTTCTAATTATGTTAGACCTATCTTGTAGAAAAAAGACCTAGCAAATACTAGCATATGTTCATTTCCCATCCTTCATATAGTTATTTGTTATATGTTTTATATTAAATATATAAAGTATTTATTTCATATAATATATCAAGTATTTCTTTCATAGAAACTATTGAATAGATTTGGAAAATACAAGGTTGCAAGATAAATGTGCCCGTCGAAATCAACAACAACATACACGCTACCAAGCAAGGAAAGACACCATAAACAAAAGAAGACGAGAAAATGAATAAAACATCCTTGATGCACCTCCACATCTGCACTCCCCTCCTCCACTAACCCCTCCCATATCCATCCACCTACAATTTTTCCTCAAATATTTTTTGTTGCTAGAAATACCTTATGTTCTAAGTTGGATAGCCTTGCAAATATGTTAACCTATTTAATATACATGGAAAAATATCCAGGTATTAAAACAAAACATTTACATGGACTATCTACTTGTTACAGATGTGCATCTAAAAAGAATGTCCATCACTTCTCCAAATGGATTAACATGGACCTTGGTGACCAACCTCTTTGTTTGAAAAAGATAACTCAAGTTGAAGAGATGCTAATAGCAAGGGTCAATCCAATCCTTCAAGTTTGTTATATGTGATAGCTTCAAGACTTAACATTATGTAGGTAGTATGTATGGTGGCAAGGTTTCAAGCTGCACCAAAAGAGACCCATGTGCAGGTGGTTAAAAGTGTTTTTCATATCTAAAAGGAACTTTGGATTTTGGATTGTGGTATCAAAGAGGTGAATATTTCACCTTAACAACATACACAATGAAAATTGGGCTAGTAGTGTTGATGATATAAAAGGCACATGTGAGGTTCATTTTTTCTTGGTAGTAGTCTTGTATGTTTGTTGAGTAAGAAATAGGATTCAATTTATTTATCCATAGTAGAGGTTGAATATATAGCAGCAACATCTTGTTGTATTCAAGTTATTTGGATGAAGCAAACACTACATGATATTTAGAAATTATATGATAATCCAATATCAATATTTTGTGATAACACCATTGTCATTAATATTTAAAAGAAACATGTGATGCACTCTCAAACCAAACACATTATGTTCAAATATCATTTCTTAAGAGAACAAGTGGTTTATCAGCAAGTGAAGTTAGAATATATTACCACACAAGAACAAATTGCAGATATATTCGCAAAGCCTCTTTCAAAAGAGACTTTTGAATATCTTAGACAAAAGTTGGGGGTGATATATTTTTCACTTAGTCATTAATGAGATGCATTTTTCAGGGGGGGTATCTTCACTACACTATCTTATAGCTTTGTGGATTCCTTTTCCATTGATTTTAAAAGGGGAGAAGTAGAGACAATGGAAGCAATAAGTCAAGGGGACTATTATGTTCATACTACATCCACACATTATTTATATTCAAGGTTTCCATCAATGACAAAGGGGGATATTGTTAGAATTATTGTCATTGATTTCAACGGCATATGGACGAGATTTTCATTAATGTTAGAGGTGATTTCAAAGGAGAAAAAATTACCATTCATATTGTGATTAAAGTACATCAAATAAAGGCCAAAATCCACTACTTGTTTCTAGGGAAAATCATATTATTTGAAAGTGATTACAGACAAATCCCTAAGTTTTGGTCAGCTCTCCTTCATATTGGTGTTGTTGTCCTTGTGACTTATGAAAAATAAAATACAATAAATCCTTAAGTATTATGGAGTTGACTCCCTTATGATGGCGCCCAATTTGAAAATTAAAATATACTAAATAAATCAATATATAGGCTGACCCATGTCTAGTGCACAAAAAGGAAAATTAAATTTAAATAAATGTATTTTTATAGGGTTCGACCCCTAATGGAGTGATCAAGTTTGTTATGAAAAGGTGCTCATATAAATAAATTTTTCCTCTCTTTTGAAAGTGTATGTCGTTTGGATGAGTTCACCCCCTCTTAAGTAGACATAAGAAGAGTTTTTGGAATGTGGAGAATAGAGTGTGCAAGATAAAGAGATATATCATATATACACCAACATATTTGTGTGAAGAGAATAATATAAAATATTATTCAAAGGAATATTTTTGAAGGAGAATTATCAAGAAGAAAAATCATTCGTTGAGTTAGAGGTTGGTGCCTCATATTGGAGAGGTTGGTGCATCATATTAAAATAGATTGGTGTCTTGTACTAATTTGGTGCTTAATTATGAGGATTGGTGTCTCTAGTGGGTTGGTGCCTACAAATTATTGTAAAAGATTATTTTGATGGCTAGATTTGGACAATAGATCCAAGAAGTCCTTATTTTGTGGTTTTCTTCCTGTATAGGAGTGAATTTGCACCCTTATACAAATTCCCCTTTTTCCCTTTTCCACTTTAGGAAACCAAGTTCAGAGGCTTAATTACACCTAATCCCACTGCTTTCATTCCACTTGGTGCCTATTTTGAGTGTCGATAGGGGAATTGATGTTGGGGATTCCTGCGCGATGTGTAGATGTCTGCGCAATGCACTTAAGGCCCTGGCAGATTCCTACAAATGAACCTATAGAGGCATTGCACTTCTCATTGGCAGTCAACTTGTAACACTCTCTTTGGTCGACCGACCTGAATATGGAAATTTTCTTCATATATCCTTCAAATTCTCTCCTTCTACATTCATTTCAGATCTTCATAGCTTCAAGGATTCAACTTCATCTCTTAGCACACTCTTCAAGCATTCCAGCAACATTTTTGCACTCCTTAACAGCAACAACTTCACTCCACTTCAGTAGAGAAAGTTTGGGACAACATCATTGCAGCAGAGGCTCGAGTACTCTCATTCTCTCCTCCATTAGCCTTGAGTGCTCTTGGCGGAGGTGGCAAGCTTCCCATTCCTCTCCTCTATTACTTGGTTCAGTAAGAACATTTACTATTTTGTAGTGTTTTAGTGTTCTTCATTACATTAATTTCTTTATCACACTCACTTTCTTCGTTGTCCGTGGAGGTGGAAACACCTAAATAGGGGTCTAACTGAGGCAAGCCCCTATATAGCCACCCAACATTTTTCCTCTTTGTGTTTAGGTGGACATGCTTTTGGGGAGCTAGCTGGCAAAAAAAAATCTTTGTGAGATCATTCTTGCCACCCTAACTCTTTCATTTTTTCTTTATCATATTAGGGCATATTTTGTTTACTTAATAGTGTTATTTTGACTTTAGTAGTGGTTAGTTAGGTTGTTATCTTGTTTTCCTAGGTTTGACCTTGTCTCTTTAGTTGTATGGTTGTAAAAATGCCAACACACTTGAGAGACACCAACATGCCACGCTATCATCCTAGGACTGTACTTACATCTTCGGGCAGAGAGCTTCCTAAGGCATAGTTTTGAACCTGAAAACTAGCTCGTCTAGCCCCGTCCTATATTTCAAGTATGTAGGGTGATTGAAGGACTGTATAGTCCTTGTCATTCTCATCCTACATATCCTAACATCATGTTAAGCTGAGGTAAGTTAGGGCAGCCTTTCGCTCTTGGCCCTCTATGACCTGGGGCCTTAAACCTGGTTGGTCCCCCTCTCTTACATTTTTGGTGAACCCAACATGAACCAATGTCTATTCATCTATTAGTGTTGAGACCTCTCCCATGTACTTTACAACTATTGTATTCCTAATCATTGTGAAGGTTTATGAGCATCACAACCCAGTCTACAACTTCTAGGTATATTGTTAGGAGAAGTGTGCGACACCTTTCAATGGAAAGATCCAAGGTCACTACTGGTTTCTCTATAGGCCTTTTCTTTGGTCCTGCAATTAGTGTGGTCATATAGGAGCAATTGTCAAGGGGCGAATTAGGATTATCTGACAAATCAGATCACGTCCCCACTCCTCTTACATCCTCTACACCATCATCAATGGATGAGTATGAGGCTATTCAAATCCCTTTGGAATATGTCTTGGCCCTTAGCAAAGGGTTGGGTGCTTTGGAAAATCATTCGAAAAGAAATTTGAAGATGGCTAGGGCCACTTAGGTCATTAGTGAATTAAAGTACACGATTGGAAAAGATTGAACAAGCTTAGAACTCCTGGCTAGTCTTACTAGTTTGATAGAAGCATGTGCTCCTTCTAACACTCCTGGTGTCATGTGAGGAGCTACTTTTGAGGATTATGAAGGAAATTTAGGAGTATTGATTCCTCCCACATCTGTCTACATGTTCGATGTGGTCCCTTCTATCATCATCCCTTCTATCTCCGAAAAACCCAAAACTATCAAAGTAAACAAGGTCCCCTTGGGCTTTAGCTTTACCCCTCTTGTCACCTCTAGTGGTGGAGGTTTTGGCAGGATGAGTGGTGGAGGCTTTGGCAGTGGCGGTGGATTTGGTAGTGTAGGTAGTGTTGGTGGAAGTAGTTTTGGTGGAGGTCATGGTGGTGGATCTAGAAGTGGTGGTGGTTCTAGTGGAGGCCTGACCGGTGGTGGTGGCTCTGGTAGTGGTTTTGGTGGAGGTCACACGGTGGTGGTTCTAGTGGAGGCCCGACCGGTGGTGGTGGCTCTGGTAGTGGTTTTGGTGGAGGTCACACTGGTGGTGGTTTTAGAGGTGGCTTTGGCAGTGGTCCTGGAGGAGGTTCCTTTATCCCTCTATCTTCCAATGACCCTATTCTGAAAACCCTTCTTTAGAATATAGGTAAGATGCAGAGCTAGTTGGCGAGTCTTTCCCAAGCCTCTACCCAGCCTATCTTTTATCCCTTCTTCTAGCATATCCTATTATCCATTTTGATATTGAAAAATCCCTTCCTGGAAGGAATAGAGATCCCTAAATTTGAAAAATATGGTGGTAAATGGGACGCATAGACACATGTGTCCAACTTTAATGCCTTGTGCATTGATTTCTTCCACCATGATGCATTAAAGGTGAAATTGTTTCCCTGATCACTCAAGGATACATCACTAGAATGGTACTACTCCTTGCCTAACAATTATATTTTCTTGTTTGACCAACTTGTAAATCAATTCCTTAGATATTTTCAAGCTAATATCGGGCCGAAGATGACCTTTTCGGATCTCATCCGATATAAACAAGGAGATAACAGAAAAAATACTAATTTTATAGCATGCTATCAAGGGCTTCTTTCACAAATCTCATATCAACTACCTAATTCTGACGTACAAAAGGTGTTAATAGGGAAATAACAAAGGCCTTGGCAATAGAACTTCACCCTTATGAAGTACCCTTCTTTCATACATTTTTGTGCAACCCTACAAGAGTACCAATAGACAGTTGTTCAATTCAGGGGTTCTTCCTCATGCTCTCATTCTGAGGGAAATTCCATTGTATCAATATCTAGGAAAGTTAAGGCCGTTACGAATATAGTAGCCATTTCTAATGAAAACGACCTCAAATGTAACCAAAAGTTCACAAAGTTGTCAGAATCTTATTCTTTTATCTTATAGAAGTTGTTGAAGGATAAGATCGTAACCTTGTCAGGTCCTAAGCCTCTAAAGGAGCCTTACCCTAATTGGTATGATGGGAGCACATATTTTTAGTACTATTGAGTTAATAGACATGATACTGAATGTTGTATGTGGCTACATCATGAGATATATGACTGCATCAAGGACGGTAGCATTCGTCTTGATGGGAGTAAATAAAAAAGCTAACAAATCAATGGAGAAAGTTAATAGTGAAATGCAAATATACACGGACCCGTTTCCATCACATTTTTCTAACATGATTATCGATCTCATTGATTTTGTTACTCAACTTGAGGCCTATGTTAACATGGTCACGGTGACGTCTACTACTCTACCTACACCCGATTCACCAGATATAACATTCACATCACAAGATTTTCCATTAAACAACAAGTTCTCTCCCCTCTACATTCCCACTCACCTCAATGGTAACATTGTTATAGTAGTCTTGGTAGACCTTGCAAGCCATGTGAATGTCATCATGGAAGAAACATTAGTATTAAATTCATTGCAGAGGGAAAATTACGAAGAAACGAAATCTACCATCCGTACACACAATGGTATGTATCTCAAACCATATGGATTGATAAGTTTTTCTATCCTAGTTTGACCTAGGGTTGTTGACATGATTTTTGATGTTATTCTAGAGTCATATTTATTTAGGCTAAAGCTAGGCATACCCTAGATCACCTCTGTTGTTCACAAATTTTTAAAATTTTCCCATGAAGGTGCCATGCATGTAGTGCATGACATTGGATATCAACCCTTGGTATCCCATGGTGCATATTCATTGGATCACTTTTGGCCCACCCCAGTTGGTTTGCTTCCTCCGAGAATGGACCTACTTTACAAGAATTATGTAAAGTATAAGACTGGGGGCAAGGGACAACCAAAACTGACCCTTCCTATGGTATAGTAGTCGGTCGCCTCCTCTTCTCGAGAGGAGATAGAGAAGCCTACACTGACTTCTCCTCCTTCCCAAAATGGAAAGGAGAAGTCCACACCGGCTCCCTCTCATTCCCGTAAAGGAAAAGAGAAGGTTTCCTTTCCCCAGACTACCTCATCCTCTCCCCTTTCTTGGGACTATTGGATGAGTCGACCCGGTGGCTATCCACTGAGTCTGATGATACCTCCTTGGCATAGACCCAAGCTTAGGATCTCAGATCTCCCTAATGAATACCCCAAACTGTGGTATTATTTATACAACAGCAAGAAAGGTTCCTAGAGGGAATTCAATTTGCGGCCTCCTACCACTCATGCTCCTTAAGTAGTGAACAAGAAGAGGCCCGATGTCAAGGATCTTGAGCTGACTCCCCCTATTATTTCTCAACCTGCTCCTCCTTCTCCCATTCAGGAATCCATTCCTCCACCGGAGATGACTGTAGTGGACATTCCCATAGTTGAGCAAGAGCTTTCTATTCCTTCATAGCCTCCGACCTCCAACTTAAAGAGTCATAGAAACCACCTTACGCACAAGTGCAAGCATCAGTGAAAGGCTCTCTTGGATGAGTAGGCCACCTCACAAAAGAAGGAGGAAGAGATGATTGCCCCCACTTTAGGGCCTCTGGTAGTTTCTTCCTCTCCCCTTCCTTCTACTTCTCTTCAATCTAGTCTCATGTCACTTTCAACGTCCACTATGAGTACGAATGTTCCTAACTCCAAGGGGGTATAGGTGTTCATCGCTCCTTCGGTGGATCCACCTTTGTTGATATCCATTCTGGATATCCAACCTTTCTCGAAGCCCATGGATATGATTAATACCTCAGTTTTATCCATTACGGTTCTTTCCTCCTCTTCCTCTGCACCTCTAGCCTCATTTGTGGGAATTTCATCTCCTCTGACAAAGAAAAAGGTGGAGTGTAGTCCTTCTAGAAGTGAAGGGTGTAAGAGGATCCCACCTTCTTCACAAGGTGGTCACATTTTGACTTGTTTTTTCCTAGTGACGGAACCAATCTCAGCTTCCCCTGAGTTCGTCACTGCTCCCGAGTTGTTCGATGAGCCCGACGGTGAATCTTAGGCACAACCTGCCCCATTCACTAAATTTAAACATGGCACTCCTATGGGGTGCATGTTTAACTCCATGGATGAAGTTTTGTCCTTTTCAATGATCTTTCCAAAATCACTGACCCTAGCTCCACAAGAGCTCAGTGAAGAAGACCTTGTGGGACCTTCTTCCTTAGCCCTTGTTGTAGTAGGTTTGAATACTCCTCCTCTTAACATCCCACCACTGTAGGCTCATCCTCCTTCCCCCTATGATGACCTAGAGTGGGAAGTAAATGACCTCTTGTTCGATCAACATTAAGAGTAGGCCTCTTCTTGATCTTGTGTGTGTGTGTGTTTTGTGATGTGTTCCCCCGTGATTGTGCTATGTGTGCCTTGATGACCCTTGTCACCCCTGTTGGTGCTTGGATATAGGTATGGTTTTTTTGTCATAAACCTTCTTCTATTTTTATCATCATTCTTCCATGTTTGTGTCTGATTTTTGATAAATTGGGGAAGATGCAAAGCGTTGGGGGCATTTAGGCTTCCCTTCCATGTCGACCCAATTTTTTAATTTTTACTTTTTTTTCTTGTGCATTCTTCACATGGTCTAATATAGTAAGGGGTTGATGAAAGTTCATTTATATACTATTAATATAAATACATATATATATATATATATATATTTTTTTTTATGAGCATTTCTGACCCCGAAATATCAGGCTACCCTTGTGCCCTTTGTTTTTGTTTTTCTCTTTTTCTTTCTCTTTACCTTTCTCTCTTCTTTGCTTGAGTTATCCCTCTCATGTGTGACAATTCCTTTTCTTCAACATTTCAATTTTTAGAAATGCATTCGTTACCAACGAATATTTTCTCAAAAATCTTTGTTAATCTTTCTTCAATATCGGATTTTCAACTTGGAGCCCTAACAAAAAAAGTTTCCTTCATCACGGGTTCATAAAGAAAGGACTTGAAAACCTTCCTCTAAAGTGGGAACAACTTTGACCTTCCCCTTGTGTGGGGGAATATTCTTCCTTTCGAATTCCTTGATGAAGTGAACATCTTTCAAAAGGATCCCTTGATGATGGATTGATTTGAGAAAGAAAACATTTGCTTTTGAACTGTGCATCCCTTGAGTGGACCCCTTTGAAAGTCTTCCAAATTTTCGATGGTCTACACAATTGTTTGCTTACTTTCCTTCATGGCCACATCCTAACTCTACAAAGTCCACTTTCTTAGGTTTCCTCCATGTGAGAGATCATACCTCCCTATAGGTCTAAGAGCTTGTAGGGTGCTTCCTTTGAGCTTCCTCCATGCAAGAGATCTTGGTGGTGGATACCTTGTAGGTTTGCGAGCATGTAGGGTGCTTTCTTGGGTTTCTTCCATGTGAGAGATCTTGGGGGTTACCTTCCCTATAGGTCTACAGGTCTATAGGGAACTTCCTTGGGTATTCTTCATTGCAAGAGATCTTGAAGAATACCTTCCTTACAGGTTTGTGGGTCTGTAGGGTGCTTTCATGGCTTCCTCCATGTGAGAGATCTTGGGGGATGCTTCCTAGGTATCCTCCATGTGAGAGATCTTAGGGGACACCTTCCTTGTAGGTCTACAATCCTGTAAGGTGCTTACTTCATAGGGCTTCCTTCATGTGAGAGATCTTGGGGGTTGCCTCCGTGTAGGTCTGTGGGCCTGTGAGATGCTTTCTTTCTTTAGCTTCATAGTTCTAAGAAGCTATGAAGTCCTTTGATTTCCCTACACCTACAGGTTCGTCAGATCATGGTTTTCTTCCTTGATGGTTCAGGTATACATTTATAACCTTATTCATTCTTTGATCTACTTTACCAAAGCACTCATCAGTATTCATGCTCGCTAAAGTGGGGGAAAAATGTATAGGAGTGAATTTGCACCTCTTATGCAAATTTCCCTTTTCCACTTTAGAAAACCAAGTTCAAAGGCTTAATTACACCTAAGCCACTACTTTCATTCCACTTGGCACCTATTTTGAGCATCAATGGGGGAATTTTTGTTAGGGATGCCCATGTGATGCCTAGACATCCGCATGGAGCACTTATATTCCTAGCAGATTCATGTGGATAAACCTACAAAGGTGTTATAGTTCTCATTGGAAATTGACTTGTAACGCCCTCTTCGACTGATCAACTTGAATATGGCCATTTTCTTCATATCTCCTTCAAATTCTCTCCTTCTAAATGCATTTCAAATCTTCTTCACAACTTCAAGCATTCAAATTCATCTCTTAGCACACTCTTCAAGCATTCTAGCAACACTTTTGCATTCCTTAGTAGCAACAACTTCACTCCACCACTTTAGTAGAGCAAGTTTGGGACAACACCATTACAGTAGAGGCTCGAGTACTCTCATTCTCTCCTCCATTAGCCTTGAGTTCTCTTGGTGGAGGTGGTAAGCTTCCCATTCCTCTTCTCTATTACTTGGTTGAGTAAGCACATTTATTGTTTTGTAGTATTTTAATGTTCTTCATTACATTACTTTATTTATCACACTCGATTTCTTGGTAGTCCATGGAGATGGAAACACCTAAATGGGGGTTTGACTGAGGAAGGCCCCTATACAGCCACCCAAAAAATTTCCTCCTCTTTGTGTGTAGGTGGACGTGCTTTTGGGGAGCTAGCTGGAAAACGAATTTCTTTGTGAGATCATTCTTTCCACCCTAACTCTTGCATTTTTACTTTATCATATTAGAGCATATTTTTTTTACTTAATATCATTATTTTGGCCCTTTAGTAGTGGTTAGCTAGGTCATTAGCTTGTTTTCCTAGGTTCGACCTTGTCTCTTTAGTTGTCTTGTTGTATAGATGCCAATGTACTTGAGAGATGTCAATGCGTCGAGCTGTGATCCCAAGACCGTGCTTCTATCCTTGGGTAGAGAGCTTCCTAAGGCATAGTGTTGAACTTGAAAATTGGCTCGCCTAGCCCCATCTTGTATTTTGGGTCTATAGGGTGATGTTGTCATCCTAGGACCCTGCTTCCATCCTTGGGTAGAGAGTTTCTTGAGGCATAGTGTTGAACCCAAAAATTGGCTCGCCTAGCCCCGTAGCGTATTTTGGATTTGTAGGGTGATTGAAGGACTTTATAGTCCTCATCATTCTCATCCTGCATATCCTAACTTCTCATTAAGCTGAGGTAAGTTAGGGAAGCCTTCCTCTCTTGGACCTCCATGACCCGGGGCCTTGAATGTGGTTAGTCCCCCTCTCTTACACTTCCAAAATAGTTTCCACATAAATCTTGTGTTCTTTTGTTCTTTTATGTTGATGTTGTGTATATAAAGTTATTATAGTTATTAATTTGAAAAGTAAAAGTTAGTATTATATTGATTCACCCACTCCCTTTCAGAATAAGCATGTGCTCATCAATAATTGTGTTCCTTATGGTATGTGTTTATAATTCAAAAATACCCTATGATGTAAGATCATTGTATTCACCTTATTTTATCCCCTTATGCTTTGCTATTATTTTTGATAAGGTAGAAAAATGAAACCCTAGGAATTCACTTTAGGATTTCAAAGGGGTCTTTTTTTCGCAATTGGTGATTCTTATCATTTAAATTTGAGATTGGTTAGGATAGGAGATTGACTTGCAACTTGAAAGGTGAGCCAATCTTGATCCTAGGATTTGAATTTAAGGACTTGGAAATGGATTTTGTATGAAATACAATAATATGACTAGAAAATGATGAAAATGACCTATTTTTATACAAAAATAACAAATCTAGAATGTCATAGATAAATTCAGAGTTCAAAAACAAATTGGGAAGATTTGTGCACCTAAGCATATGAAACTAAAGCCAATTTTGGAGGATCAAGTCACCTAGGGAAACTATGTCCTATTTGAACTATTTGAAATCTGGTTTCACATTCCTCTAGAGCTTGCTTAGAGCCTTCTTTCTTCTATTTCTCACTGTCGAATCTTCATCGGATGCTAAAATAATTGCTTGCTTCCAAATGTTGTCAATTTATAGGGTTTGAATGTAAATGATCTTCAATCTTCCTCTTTTTGCTTACCCTAATAAGCACTTTGGCTATAGTAAGAAGCACTTTGGCTATGCCTAATAACTCTTGCCTCTAACATCTCCTTAACAATCTTTTATATCTCACTTTTTTGTATATGTGGGTACCTATAAGGCCTGATGTTAGGTGGTTGGCTCCCTAGAACTAGTTGTATGGAATAATCATGACCCCTCTTAGGAGGAAGTCCTTTAGGAATATCTATTAAATCCACTGAGTGACAACCAATTATTTCTTGTAAATCTAGATGGGTGGGAGAATTAGACTGAGAGACTTATAATGAACATAATTGGGCCACAAATTCATCAACTCCTTTCTTAATCAACTTCTACATTTGAAGAGATCGTACCATTTATGGGGACTTGGAATTTATCCCTCTTAGC
Organism: Sequoia sempervirens; assembly: GCA_007258455.2. Taxonomy (NCBI): domain Eukaryota; kingdom Viridiplantae; phylum Streptophyta; class Pinopsida; order Cupressales; family Cupressaceae; genus Sequoia; species Sequoia sempervirens. The sequence continues at coordinate 12,587,537 of VDFB02105785.1, forward strand.
TCTACTATCTTTCCTTCTGATTGAAATCTCATGAATATTTCTTGGAAGTTCATATCAATTTTTACCAAAGTAGTAGGTCATTGTACTCCAAAAATAATATTTTTTGCACTAATGGAGATAACATATATTGGGATATCAAGGTGATAATCTCCCATGGATAATTTAATGTTATGGCACATTATAAAACAACTAGTAGTACCACCATCTACAATCAAGACCTAAAACTCTTGATTTGGATATATAAAATAATTTAGATGAGTATCCAACTTTTTGTTGATAAAATTATGAGTACTACCTAAGTCAATCAACACTATTACTTTTTTCTTCTTTAAGAAACCCACTACCTTGATATTTTGTGAGGTGTTAAAATAAGAGAGTGCATAACAAGAAATGATTAGTTGGGGATCATGTCATTTTCCATATAACTCCCTATCACCCTCTAATATGGATTCCTCTTCTTACTCACTTGGACCTTCAATATAGACCAATTTATTTTCATTGAATTTATGTCCTCAACTATATTTGTTGTCACAATTGAAACATAGCCCTTTTTCTCTCTTATCCTCAATTTTTTTGTGGATTCAACCTAGTAGGTTGAGGTAATGAATGTGTAGGAGATCTCATTTTTCTTACATTTATAATCCCTTTTCTCCTACTAGCCAAAAACTTATCAACTTTGCTTTCCATTAATATTGCTTGTAATAAGGACTATGGTTCAAAGAATCATACTTCATATTTTATGTGATACTTCAAATTTCCTAGAAATAGTTCCTTCAAATTTTCTTGTCAAATTTCTTCTTTCACATTCTCTACTTTTAGAGAAAGGGTTTGAAATTGTTGAATATAATCCTTGACCATGTCTATTTGCTTTAATTTAGTGAGTTGGTAGAATTAGTTATCCATAAAGTTATCTCCATAATGGGTAGAAAGTTCCTCTTGAAAAATTAACCATGTGACCACACAAACCTTCTTTCTCCTCTCATCACATAACCAATGGTACCAAAAAAATTGAACTGGTTTGAGGTACAATGATGCCATATCCACCTTTTTTTGACTAGGAACATGATGAAGATCAAAGAACTACTCCATTTGACATAGCCAATTGGTTGGTCCTTGCTATCAAAATTTCTCATATCCAACTTTGGTATGAATTAATTTGGCATTGGATTATTAAAGGAAGGATCCTTCTTAAAATCAAAGTCAAGCCCAAGGAGTTCATGTCCAACAAAATTATTATCTTTCACATTACTAAGTGAATCTCTACCCTTAACTTCATCCCTTGAATAATCATGTCCAACTTCTTAGAAAGTTCAATTATGTCATTCCAAATTAATGAAATTTAACCGCTCACCTTGTTAATCTCATTATTAGGGTTAATATCCTCAATTTTTATCTCATCCTTATCTAAATATTTCCCCGATGTGGTAGCATTCTTTTTTCCCCTTGTTGAAGTCTTGTCATGATGGTAGAAAATAATTTTGCAATAAATCACTTATTTATGCTTCAAATTCTCTTGAATTTGGAATATAGGCTCCTCTATTACTTATTCAAAAACCCACTAAAAATTAGGGAAAAATTTTGCAATATTGAGATATGCACTTTCTAAATAAATTGGGTAGAAACCCTAATTATGCAATAAATCACTCAACTTTGCTCTAGTTCCTCTAAAATCCAAGTTGTAGCTTCTTGAATATTTTCTTTAAAAATCAGAAAAAAAATTCACCAAAATATAAGGGATATGCTCTTCCCAAAATGACCTCTACTATTAAGAGAACATCTTGCCTTTGTAGTGCCAAGATCATGCTCGAATACCAATTGTAATGAAATAAATTGCATAATAAAATAATATAATAGGAAATATGCTAAAAATACTTGATAATGATTGAGAATAACAAGACATTTCAAGGGAGCAAACATCCAAATATCTCCAATGAGAACACAATTCATAATATGATGATAAAATAAAACTCACTAACCCCTATATATATACCTTTTTTATGCCTAGGATATCACCCAGGCTAACTTTGATAACCCTATGTAATCCCTAGGGCAAACTAATTAACTAAATAAAAATATAACAATGATAATAACTTAATTAATACTTACAATATCCAAAATTCAATTATTAATAACCCAATGCACTCTAATATTAAGGTCATAGCAAGAGTTAATTGACTTGATTTCTAAGATGGAAAGATACTATGAGTGGGAATATAGAAGATCCATAAAGGGTGTGCTTTGTCTTAGACACACATGCTCCAGTTTACTTAAGGAAAAAGTGGGGACACCTTCTTTTCTTCTCCTTAGGTTTCCTTTTTTGTTTGCTTCCTTTTGTTTTGGTTGTGTACCTTCTTTTTTTGTTTATGTAGTTTTTTGGGTATATTGTATTTTGTCAAACTTTTGGGGTTCACTGTCTGTGAACACTCACTAGGACATCCTGAAAACCCAACATGCTTTTTGGTTGTCCCATAAAAATTTCCCATCTCTACATGTATGTAGGATCATCTTCAAAACCCAAACATAGACAATGAGATGCCATTGAAACCTACCCCCTATCTCTACATTAATGGTGATCTACCTATGTGTGTTTTTTCCCTTTTCTCCCTCACTTCCTTTTCTTGATACTTTAATTTTTTGTATACTTTCTCTTGTGCTCTAGAGACCTAAATTTTCTCATATTATTCATGATTGATTGGAGGAATTCACTAGTAACAAGTTGTTTTTGTTGCTTGTGTGTGTGTTTTCTCATTTTTTTCTTGCTTCCAAGGTCATGCTTATCAATGTAACTTAGTAGGGTTCCTTTCTTGGTCCACTCGCTAGTTTTTCTTGGTTTGTTGAATTTTTTTGTGTGTTGGTTTCTCATTTTCTTTTTTTTTGGTTTCCTATTTTTTTGGTTTTCAATTTCATGTGTGTTTTGGGTGTCATGGGTCATTTTTTGCATGCCCTCATTATTTTCCTACAATTCCATTCAAAAAATACATTTGTTGGAGCTGGGAACCATTTTTTTCTTGGTCATGTCTCATAATGTCATCATCACATTGATCTTCTAGAGTTTTCAACTTGGATTGAGGTCAAATATTTGAAACCTCAATGCCATTTCCCTCTTAAGTGTGCAAAGATCTAATTAGTTTATATACTTAAACAAGCTTTTTATCCTTTTGAAACTAGAATTTTTAAATCCTCTTATAATGATACCTAGTTATTGTTTTCCACAAAGTCTACTCCAAACAGGCTTAAGTGTTAAATTCATTTTAGAATCAAAGTTTTTAAGTTCCCCTATTTGAGTATCAAGTTAATGATCTTCCCAAAGTTTGAATTTGGTGATTTTGATACCATTCTTCTTCCACAATCTTTTATTTTGTTTCCAAAACAAGTTGGAATCCTCACCAAAGTCCAATCCCAATTTATCTTGGTGATGTGTCCCTTTCAAAATCATAGTTTCAAAGTTTTCTTATTTGAATACCAAGTTAGTGGTTATCCAAAAGTTCAACCCCGATATGTTTTTAATACCATGTGCATTGTGTTGTGTCATCAAACTTCCTTTCCCCAAAGTACTCAGTAATAGTCATCCTCAACTCATGAACTCCAATATTCTCTTTAGGCCTATATTTTGAAATTTTAGAATGGTTGTGCAACTTAATTAGAAACTTTGTGATAATTTTTATATGTTCATGAACCTCTACTCCTTATTTCATATTCGAGATAATGTTTAAATGTGATGAAAATTTGAAAATAAGTTAAGGTAATGGAATTGAAAAATGTATTTTTCATGAATATAAATAGGTCTTATTTGTGATTGGTAGCACTCATGCAAGTAGAGAAAGCTACACTAAATGAGATGAATTAAAATTATAAGGGTTATCATATAGCCTCAAATATGTTCTCTCCTTGCATGGACATTGGAGATATAGATATGGGCATTTGAATGTTCAAGAATTCTTGTAAAGGTTTAGTGGTGAGGGAGACAAAACTTTCATGGCTCAATACATGGCCAAGTCAAGATCGATCCAAGTTGTTAGATTCCCAATTTCTTTCCAATATCCTAAATTGGTGTTAGCGTGTGCCAAGGCCTATGAATAGAGACAAAGGTAAGTGCTTGGCCATGCAAGCCAAACTATATTGGATATAAGCTCAAATGTGATTGAGAGGGTGTTCAAACTTCCAACTTATGTGTAGTATGGTAAAATCAATGTGAAAATACCTTTAAGATATAAGAGAGCCACACTACACAAGAAACTAACTTCATAAATGATAACTTTTTGCTGCACAAAAGAAACTTAGCAATTAAAATGGCTAAATTAATTCATAAGTGTGAATTTCAAGAGGATATGAAAGACATGACCACTCTCCGTAGTGGATTTCCTAGACTACCTAATGATAAGGATTTATATCCTTGGATGTTATCCTTTCTTTTACATATATGTGATGACAAGCGCATAGACTAGGCTACCTTGATTAGTCACACATTATATGAGTAACTAATAGACGCAAGGGAGGCCAAAAAATTCCACATGACCTCTTACATAGTATGCTTATTGGCTCATCAAGCAAGCTTCCTAGGACTCAACAAAGTAGGAACTATGCATATGGGAGAGATAAAATCTTAAGATCATTACCCACAATTGAAGCTAAAAGAAACTTGGAATCATTTTAATAGGGTCAATGATGCATTTGTATATGCAATAATAAGGTTCCTAGATAATTATTATGCCAAGAGGTTGTATTCTAAATCCATTGAGTTCATCACTAGTTTGGGGAGTTGGTTCAACCAATTTAAAACCTTCTCTTATATCATGGTAGGTGGATTTCACAAAGCACCCTATAGAATTCCCAAGTATCCCAATGACAACATTATCCTACTATAGATATGAAGACAAGTGGTGGAGATACAAATATTGATTTCCAACAAGAAAAAGGCTAGAATATCTTTGTCAAGTAAGGTACAAGACTTCTACTCTAACATCCAAAATGACAAGAATGCATAGTTGGAAATGGAACATCTTGATTAGTACACAATTATACTAAGAGGGGATTAAATCAATAGAATACAATATTTTACTTTTTCAAACTTAATCAACCACAACAATAACAACCATGCAAGATCTAACAATTAAGAACACCAAATTTATGTGGAAACCCTTATGGGAGAAAACCATGGAAAAATATTTATTTTATATTAATAATTATTCATAGCTTTGTAGGAACCAACTTAAAAGAGACACCAATCCCCTCAATTCATAGGCACCAACCCCCACAACTAAGCACCAACTTAGCAAGATACACCAATATCTCCTTTAGGAAGCACCAACTTCCAAATGAACAAAGTATTTTCCTTCTTGAGTATTGCTTCTTCAAAGGATGATCATTTGAATATTTTTCATGTATTTCTCACATAAATTTCATACTCATTGCTTGAAACTTATTCCTTAAATGATCTTGATAAATTTCTTATATGTGCATTGCTCCACTTCTATTTGCTTCTTCGATATGATCTTCATATATATATCTCGTTTACTTCAATCTTCCTCACTTATAACTTCATAAAATTTTCTTGCAAATCCTTCATAGATCTACTATAATATGCTTCATTATTCACCTCATAAGTCTTCTTGAATCTTCCTCATAAGTCTCCTTAAATCTTCCTCATATGTATAATCAAAACTACTTTACATGTCTAATCAAATCTTCCTTAAGTCTGATCACCAATCTGTTATAGTCTTGTTCTTAGATCTGGTATTAATTTATCTAATTTATCATTGAGTTTCTTTTAGCCTTTTATCTCTTCTTCTCTTATATATCTATGTATCTCACAATCATAAATCTCTATTGAATTTTCTCATAAATCTCCTTTCAACTTTGCTCATAAATTTTCAACAATATGCAACATTCTTCATATTCTCCACGCTTATATCTTCTTTACCAAATCTACTTCTGTAATTTATGTGTTCTTCTTGTGAATTATTTTCATTGTATACATTCATTTAATCTTCCAGTTCATTTTTTTTTCTTTTTATACCATATTGCACCTTTATGAGAGAGGGTGACTATTTCAAAAGATTGACTCCTTGAAAGGGGTCGACTTTATTACTTTTATTTTGAATAATTTTGTACTTATTAAAGGTAAACCTACTAAAAAAAAGTGGTGTTTCCTTAAATGGGTCAGCCGCATAAAACAAACAAATAATATTACTTTAATTTTAATCTCCAATAGGTGCCACTAATCAGGTTGGCTTGCATTCAAATATTCACATTAAAATTTAACTCTTAGTCAGCTAGCTTGTTAATAGTATTTCATGGATCAGTTCAGTATAGCATTTTGACATCAATATTCATGGACAATGATTAGTGTTGAAAATATCACTTAAATCAAATCTCTTATTAATGATTGTTGTTATCAATGGTAATTAATCCTCTTATACTCATCACTACCTTGGTTAATTGTTATCTCATATATTTAATTATGTTTACAAGGTATGTATGTCTTTATAAAACACTAATCGCTTCTTGTAAATCCACTTCATCACTCCTCCAAATAAAGTTACATATCACACACTTGAGTGGTACAATTAATGGATCAGTCAATCCCATATAATTAATCAAATATTGAATTATATCAAAATACTTTATGGATCAGCTCATAACAAATCTTTAATTTAATTGCACCTCTTCATAAGTTTATAAATCAAGTTAGCCAGCATGATAACAACTTCATTTTTTTTTTCCTTTTGGAGGGTGGCAACTTCACCAAGGGTCAGCCCATAAGATCTTCATATGATACCTTAATAAATTATTTCATCTCCTCTTAAACGCTACTCCATAATTTAATCAATATGATTCCATTTGAATGTCTTTGGTTGGCACATATGTTTCTCTATAAGGAAGTCGACTCACGCAAAAAAGTTTAAATATTTAATTTAAACTTCATCCTAATCATCCATATATCAATGATAACAAACTTATAAAATTTATCCCTTCATGAAATCAATGACAACATTCTAACAATATCTTATATGCCTTTGACATCAATGACCATATTTCCAACACATCTAATAATGCATTTATATAAGTTTGGGGATAAATTGACCCCATTAGTAAGATTGGCCTATTGATTGGGTCATTCTTTGTACATGTACCACTTTTTGAATACTTATAGACATATTGTATTTATGAACATGAGGTGAGGATTTTAGATTACTATAGAATATATCCCTTTGATTAAAGGGTATGGATTGGATAAGGTTCATAAGACAATGTAGAAAGATGTGAAATTATTGGATCTCTCATACAATCATAACAAAGTCTATAAATAACCCTTAAGAAAAGTGGATTGGTCAGTCCCTAAGGATCTCTTTTGGAAATTAGGATTGAGGTAGTGATCTACAAAACAAGGGAGTCATGGAAGAAACCTTACCCCATGGATGATCCTCATCCTAAAAACCCAAGTCAATCCAAATTCTTGCAATACAAAAAACACAATCCTTCATGGCTATGAATAAAAGGCAAGGTAAGAAGAAAAGGAAAAGAGGAGAGGAGAAAGATTTGTATATAACAGTGGCAAGTGATGAAGAGGAATACAAGAACCCCTACAAAGAAGAGTAAAAACCAAGATTATTGTTGCAACTCAAGGAGAAGTTGAAGAATTTGTTGATAAATAATCAACCACTCCTACCTAAATCCCTATTCCTTTGCATTCCCTTTCATCTCCTTTTCTCAACCAAATTCACTCCTCTCCTTAAAAACTCCTATTCCAAAACAAATAGAGGATAAGGATAAAACAACTATGGAGTTTATTGATGTGAGTTTGGTACAAGGCACTATGTATTTCTTTGAGGATAGAACACACACACCCACTAATATGTTGGCACCTTCTCCACCCTCATCTATAGAGAACAAGTCACACAAATCTCCCACACCACCTCCAAAGCAACCAAATCCTCCCAAGAAACCTAGTCCTCCTAATACAATTGTTGGTTGATATCTTAGAGATTCAAGTATATATGTGTGGTTGAGCTCCACAAATTAGAAAATAAAAAGAGTATACTCCCAGGTATCTAAATATTTTTCAAATATTGTAGGTATACTTCAAGCCCAACCTAGGAAAAAGAGGTTCAAAAATTTATCTATAATTTTAGTGTATATGTAAGGAGAAATGACTACACAAGTGGTTGTGCCTTTGGTAAATAAGGATGAGAGAAAAATGAAGCGTCAAGATTATAAAATGAAAAGTATCAATTTAAGTCATCACACTTGAGAGGAAGAGAGACAATACCTCAATGATTCAATAGTTGTCATACAAAATCATATGGAAAAGGATGTAAGAACAAAGGTAGAACTCTAAACTCGGGTGAGTGAACTCAAAGCTTTCATTAACTAATTCATAGTACCCATAGATGTTATTTCTCCTATTCCTACCACTTCAAAATTATTAGACAAGGGGAAGCATACCCAAGATGTGGGATGGGTAACAAGTGCCACCACCTCATGAAATAATTATTTGGAGCCACAAGGTAGTGGATTCATCAAGGAAGTAATCCAATGTTACCACAAGGTGAGCGATGAAGAAAGTTAAAAAAAAAATCTGAGGAAACACTAGATGAAGAGCTCATCACATTAGAGGATAATCCACCTACATTGAAAATAATGGCAAGGATCTCATTCGTAAAATCATAAAGTATTAATGATTGATGGGATTCCTAAATCTCCAATGGAGTGGCTTCAGGCCACTAAAAATAGAATAAAAGTAATCAAGAAGTGCAAGCACAATTTTCCCATCACAAAGGATTCTACTACAACAACTATGGAAAAAATTGAAAAAAATTTCAAGCCATTTCCATGTACCTTATGGGAAAACCATAGCAAGGTCTTTTCTACTGAGCCCAATATTGAAGAATTCATCGGAAATACAATGAAGCCACTTATAAAAAGACCACATTATGAGATTATGAGGGTTAAAGGTAGCCTCAATTATTTTCAAGATAGGGTCTTAGAGATTTGGGAGGTGATGGAGTCCATGAGGAGGACACTAGTCTTCAAAAATATTAAGATCAAGCATACAACCACTCCCAACTCCAACCTTATCCAAGAAGCGTTGAAGGAATTCTAGGCATTGTTTCCAAACTGCAATAAAGACTCCAAGTGAATGATCATAAAATTTGGGTGCCTTTTGTATTTCTCTCATACAATTATGGCACCACCCTTCCTGGGGATGTGCCTACCCCATCAGTATATTTTGAAATTGTATTAAAAAAATTTAGCAACCTATCTATTGGAAATTATAGCCTTGAGCCTTATAGGTCAAGGTGAATTTAGACTAACTTGTTGAGGTTGTGGTAATTTTATTACCTAAGGTTGGCTATTTAATAGCCCTCTTGTGGCCTTTGTAAATGAGTCATTGACATTTTTTTATTAGCAAACTATTGAATTTTCAATGCGGGAACCCTACTAAAATTTGTAATCTTCTCATTGTTTCATAATAATCAAAGGATCATGCATGTTATTTTTTAATGCTCTCAACTCTAGTAGTGACTTGTCTTTTATTTATTTAAGAGTGAATAACTTGGTGGAATCTGTTTTTGAGCTTATAATAAAGTTATATATTGAATCTATGCATGAAATATGTCAGTTCTAATACATTTAACCTGAAACAACCTTATATTGTGAATTTCCTTAGATTACTATACTTTTTTTGTGGATGATTGTGTAAATACAAGTCATTACAATACTAGTTATTTTGATCTCATATAATCTTTCAAAACTAAGGAATAAAAATAAGCTTATCATTGTCCATTTATTTTATGTTTGTTCCTCTAAACCTTAACACTCTTGGTCTTTTTTTTGCATTTAAGAAAGTATAGAATAAAATATAATAGGCCAAAAGTAGGTTAGATAGGTAGTTTCCCTTTACATCTTCTAAAGATTTAATATTTGTTTAGCATATTCAAAGTATATGACTATGATTGTTTGTCTAAGTTTGATTTTACTAGTAAAATCTCCTTGTTAAACAAATCACATAGACCACTCATTTGTTCCAATTCAATCAAAACTTGACTAAAAATGAACCTTGGAGTTGATCCCTTTAAGATTATCTTAGCTTTTCTAGAAAACTAGAGTATTTAGTGTTCGACTTGAGTTGGTTGTGTTAAATCCACCATAAACAAGACAAAATTGGGAAGTACCAAGCTAAAGGGTCATATATCCTTTGGTGGGATCATGTGAAAATGAATTGACAAAGAAATGGGAAGGAAAATATCAGGACACGTGAGTAGATACTAGCAAAGTTGAAATAAAAATTTCTACCTATTAATTATCACCTCAATTTGTTGAGGCAATTACATAACCAACCATTTAAAGAAATTATTAAAGTATATAATGAAAAGTTCCATCAACTTAACATAAGAGCTAGTCATACTGAGGATAATGAAGAGAAGTTAGAAAGATATAAATTGAATTCATTTTGTTTAATACATGATCCAAGTGACATCAATAGAAGAAGCCTGCCAGTGTGCCTTAAAATCCAAATATAAATTGGCTAGGAAGCAACATAATAACTTCAAAGGGAAAGGAATATCCTCTAGAGTAAGAGAATGATTTAATGAAGATAAGAAGTTGCAAATTAGTGAGGGGAGTCTAATAATTCCCATAATGAAAATTGTAATTGAGACACTCGAGGAAGAGGAAACATTGCCAAAGAAGGGGGAGTTTTTTGAAGAGTAAGATGTAGAATTTGTATGTGCAATGGAGGTCATAGAGCATGTGATTTTCTAAAAGAAATACTAGATTATGGTAGGAATTAGGGGAGAAATCATGTTGTTAAAGTTGATTAGGAGCACCATCTCAACATTTAGTGGAACCTAAAAAAGGATAATATCTTATAATTAAAAGAGCATTGTTGAAAATAGAATATGGACCAACACAAAGACAAAATCTATTTTTCACTATCTACAAATTTAGAGGTAAGTTGCGATAGATAGTGGAAGCATGGATAATCTGGTAACTAGTGAAATGGTAAGAAAACTAAATCTTACCAAGCTCAAACATCCAAGACTGTATGAATTATTATGGATACAAAAATATCATCAAATCTTTGTAAGGGAGCAATCTATAGTGGATTTTATATTGGATCATATCTAGAAAAAAAATTGTGATACAACACCTATAGATGCTTGTCATGTTTTCCTTGGAAGACTTTGGCAATATGATAGGAGGGATAGTCATGATGGTAAAAATAGAACTTACACCATCAAGGACAAAAATTAATACATAATAAACCCTTCGAAGGATGGAGAAGAAAAGGTGGGCATAGTCCAAAGGCATGTTCAATTTCTAGGAAGCATTTTTTCAATGAAATAAATGGAGAAAAGGTATGTTTTACAATTGTTCCTCAATTTGTAGAAATAAAAGTAGCATGCATAAAAGAAGTCGTCCCATCAAAAGTGAATTTTTTTTTGGAATAATATGTTGAAATTATATCACACATGAGTAACTAAAATGGTTACCACCTATCAAGAGTGATAATCACCATTTGGATTTGATCCAAAGAGCAAGTCTACCATACAATAAAACATATAGAGAATAAGGAGATGAAAAGACAAGTCCAAGAACTATTAGACAAAGGATTGATCAAAGAGAGGATGATTCCTTGTGTTCTACCATTAGTATTGACACCAATGAAAGATGGTGAATGGTGTATGTGTATTGATTCTTGAGCTATCAACAAAATTGCAATACATTACCAATTCCTATGTCACGAATAGATGGCTTGATAGACTATTTAAGTCAAATGAGATATTTCTCGAACATTGATTTGAGAAGTAGATATCATCAAATATGATTTGAGAAGGTGGTGAGTGGAAATTATCTTTCAAGACCAAAGATGGATTATATGAGTGGTTATTTATACCATTTGGATTAAAAAATGCACCTAGTAGCTTCATGAGATCAGTGAATGAGGTATTCATTCCATATCTTGGTAGTATTTAATAGTTTACCTCAATGATATTCTAATGTGAAGTAGGAGGGAGGAACATCTAGAGCATCTAATATCAATTTTGCAAAGAGTGGAGAGAAATTGTTGATAAATCTTTAAAAGTGTAGTTTTATGAAAGACAAATTGGTATATTTATGCTTTTTCATTTCACAAGAAGGGTTGAAAATGGATCCAAAAGAAGGTAAGAACTGTGCCATAGATTGATCATTCCCAAAAGAAATTTTTGATTCAAGGAGATTTCATGGCTTGGAAAGCTTCTACAAGAAGTTCATATGAAATTTCAGCAACATATGTTTTAATCATAGAATATATGAAAGGAAAAGAGTACAATTTTCAATGGACAATAGAAACAAAAAAGTGTTTTGAACTACTAAAGGACAACAAAAAACAATCTATACTGGTCTTACATGATTTCATTAAAGTTTTTTAGGTGGATTGTGATGTAAGTGGTGTTAGCTATAGGGGTTGTTTTAATTCAAGAAGGAATATAATTTATTTCAATGAGAAGCTAAAAGAAGCCAAATGAATATTCAATTCATGATCAAGAATTTTATCTTATCAGCCAAGCACTAAAGAAGTGGAGGCATGACTTACTTCCAAAGGAGTTTTTATTATATGTGAACCATCACACATTGTAGTATATTAAAAACCAGGGTAAAATAAATCAAAGCCATGAAATGGATAGAATTTTTTTTTTAAAAAAATATTTTGTCCTGAAGCATAGAAGTGGCAAATATTTCTAGGTGGTAGATACTTTAAGAAAAAGAGGTGTGATGTTAATTGAAATGATAGTTGAAGTCACAAGATTTTATGTCGTGAAAAATTTAATATAACAATGATGTGGATTTCAAAGAAGCATGGGTTGCATGTCAAAAACCAATAGACTAGGAAAAGACACCATAACTGGATTATTTCATTTAGGAGAATTTTCTTTTCAAAGATAAATTTTTATGCATACCATAAGGATCTATGAGGGAAAATATAATAAGGGAAAGGTACATAGAGGTTTGGTCACACTTTGGTATAGATAAGACTTTAACATAGTTAAGAAAAAAATATTATTGTCCTAAGATGAATAAGAATGTGAAATATTTAGTCTAATATTATAGAATCCATTAACATGCTAAAGGAAGAAGTTAGAACATGAGATTTTATTAGCCTTTTGCACATTCTTGAGAAACTGTTAGAAGGAGATTATGCATTTGGTTCTTGGACTACCAAAAAATTAGAAAGGTAATGATACTATTTATGTTGTGGTTGATAGATTTTCTATGAAAATTATATTCCCTAAAAATTCAATTGATGTTTTTAATGTTGCTAATTTATTTTTCAAAGAAAAAGTAAAGCTCTTTGGTCTACCCAAGAGCATAGTCTCAAAACTAAATTTGTGGGCCACTTTTGGTAAACCATATGGAGGAATTCAAGCAGTAATTTTAGTTTTAGTTTAACATACCATCTTCAAATGGATGAACAAGCTAAAGTTATAAATAGAATCTTGGGAAATCCCTTTAGTTATTTTGGCTAAAAAGTGTCTACTCGATAGGATTTGATACATGCACAAGTGGAATTCATGTATAATAATTCCATAAACAAAATCACAACTAATAACCCTTTTCAAATTTTATATGGATATGGTTTGAGAGTGGTAGATACCCTATGAAACAAAACTAAATTAGATTTAATAAACTACAACACCAAAATGTAAATTTCTGATTATATACATGAAGTGCAACAAGAATTCAGAGAAAACTTGCAAAAATACAAAGTAAATGTTGATTGTAAAAGAACATAACATGAATTTCAAATTGAATATCTCATATTAGCACATTTATGAATGGAAATATTTCCCTAGGGAACTTACAACAAATTGAAATGGAAGAAATTAAGACCATGAAAGGTTATAAAAATGTTTTCAACAAATTCCTAAGAGTTAAAACTCCTATAAGTCTCCTTTTTTAATGATGCCATTTTATATCATTTTCACAAAGAATGGAATTTGGAAATAGAATCTTAGACTTCGTAAGAGTAGAAACCAAATTGGGTCCAATAAATTCCTAAAAAGGAAAAAGAAGTAGAGGTAATAATTGATTTCTAAGTGGCCAAAAAAATAAGGAAGGAGTATAGGGAGTATTTGATAAACTGGAAGAATAAAGTTGTTGAAGAGGAACCATGGATGTCTACCACTAATGTGAACAAAAGGGAAAGATAAATCCTCAAGTTTTCAAATGATTTAGGATCATTCCATTCTATTGAACGAGGATGATGAATGAGAATCATACTCACCATCCTTTGAGCATTTCTCCTTAGTTATTTCTCATCTTGTGTTGTAAGTCTTTTATATCAGCATGGGATGTGATTTTTTACCTATTTCTATTAACTATTGATCACATTCATTTACCTTCTAGGTGGGGAATGCTAAAATTGGCATTTACATGGAATAATAACACCTCAAAGGAATTTCTCTAATGCTAGAGCATGGTAGTTACTCATCAGCTAACTAAGCATGGAGTGGATGTGATTTTCTTTTGTAATGGTTAGGATAGTCAATTTATGGTCATAAATTATAATAGCTATGTCAATTGGTAGTTATAGTTCATCTAACAATTAGATGAGCCCAATTTGGGGCAATTGGTCTTGTTTTAAGTCTTATCTTTGCTAACCACCAACCATAAGTCTTAGTGATATTTTATATATTTAGGTGATTGATTTTAGAGGAAAAGGAACAAAAAAATTAAACTGATGGGAAATTTGATGGGTTGTTTCAATTATGCAAATAATGGACAGTAACAAGATACTTGCAATGACCAAGAACATCTAATATAATTTTATTTTGCAATTTCTATGGAACTATGTGCAAATCCCATGTGTTCTCATGTTGCAATAAACAAGGTTTGGAACATCCCAAATCCTAGAGAATGTAAATAAATTTTGAAAAGGGGTAGAAGGATAGATTTTTGAAGCCATTAGAGCCACTGGGGGCTAGTACTACTATGGAATACTAATATTTTACTATATCATTGCTTAAGGCATCATCCAATGTTATGCACATCAAGATAAAAAAATGTAAGGGAGAATAAGGTGATTTTTATCTCCAATGTGTATGATACAATATGAGATAATGACAATTATTTGGAATGTTATAAGTAGACTTCAAAAGGGTATCTACGATAGTTACTGGATATTAGAAGGAGATTTTAATATCTTAAATATGAGAGGAATTAGGAGGTTTGAGTTATCCACAAGTGCAATTGACTAATTAATTTTGTTCTGAGGAATCTCTAATTGACACAGTTCATAAGGAAGGGTGGTTCACTTGGTGGAATAGGAGAACCAACAAAAAATGTATTTGAGAAAGGTTGGATAGGTTATTGGTGGATGCAAAATGGTTTTGAGTGACCTTGGTTTTTCTTCAAGGATCTTATCCTTTGAGGTATTTGATCATTGCACTATCTTATTACAAGTTATCAAAGAAAGAAAACCCCACAAATACCCTTTTAAAATGGAATTCATATGGTTTGAAAGGCTTGACTTTGAAGAAAAATTGGCTAGCTAGTGGAATGTGTAGATTGAAGGTTACAAGAGATTTAATGTGGCTAAGAAACTAAAAAATATTTAAAAAGTTGTCAAAATGTGGAATTAGGAAATTGTTGGGAATATTTTTACTTAGAAAAGGAAACTAAAGGCAATTTTTATAAAGAGGGAGAATAAATTACTAATCTTGGCTTGACAAGAGAGTTATGGGTAAAAGAGAATTGTCTTTTAGTAGAGGAGAATAACATTTTAAGAATGGAGGAACTAATTTGGTGCTAAAAATATAGAGTGAAATGGATCAAGGAAGGTGATAGAAATACCAAAAGTGATCAAGAAAAAATATAACAAAATCAACAAGATTACCATTCCAAATGGTACAAAGTGATTGATAGTGAGGTCATCTAAAAGGAGTTGGTTGCCTACTTTGATATATCTTTGTTGTTCCAATGACAAATAATTCAAAATCACATGAGTAATTGTTGATAAACATACCTAATGTGATCTCTATTGAGTAGAATGAGTTTTTTATGTAACCAATTACAATGAAGTTAAGAAATCTTCAATCTTGGAGGTTAAAAAGTACTTGGGTCAAATAGGGAAGTATGTATGGTTGATTGTGGAAGTAGGGAACAAAGAGTATTTTTCAAAAGATGGGATAAAGTTGTTTTAGCCTTTGTCCCCAAGAAGACTAATGATTATTATTTTGATTATTTTCAACATACTTATCTATGCATTACCATTTTTTAAAATTCAAAAGAAGGTTATGGAAAAACAACTTATAAAATGCCTAGATGCAATTATCTTTTAGGAGTAAGCGGATTTTTTAATGGTAGGTAGCTATTGGATGGAATTATTGTGGCTCATGAATCAATTAATTATATGAATAGACATAAAGTAATAGGGATTATACTTAAACTAGATATTAATAAGGGTTACATCTGAGTTTCCTCATATTTTCTCATGAAGGTTTTTAGAAAGCTATGTTTAGTGAAGAATGGAGAAAGTGAATTCATGCCTACATTTCTACAATCATTTTCTTAGTTTCAATTAATGGGTCAACTACTAGGTCCTTTTGAGCTAAATGAGGATTGAGGCAAAGGGGTCCTCTCTCTATTCTTGTTCATTACCCTAGCTAATTTTTTTGGTAGAACACTAAAGGAAGCAATCACTCATTAAAGGATCACAAATGTGTATCTCTTTTAGTATTAATAAGATCTTACTTTTTAAATTTGCTGATGATACTTAGATAAATAGTTGTAAAGGCCTTGGTTTTAAAGAGTCATAGATTGGTATGAAGAAGTGGCAAGCTAGATGGTGAATCGTAACAAATCTAAATTTTACTTTTGAAAAAGGGTTGTAGGGAGTGACAAGAGATTCAACAAATTTTAGGAGTCAAGGTAGGAAAGTTACCAAGCATCTATCTAGGAATACCATTCATAGATGAAAAGGCCTCGAGGAATGTTTGGAAATTCATTGTTGATCAAATCCAAAAGAATCTTGCTACTTGAAAAGACAAAGATCTTGCCTTGTTTTCTTGGATTACTCTTAACAAGGCCACACTCATGAAAATCTCCATCCATGTAACTTATCCATTTAAAATAAGTAAAATGGCTATTCATCACAACTCTACACATAAATTATATTTTGAAATGCAATGTAGATCATAAAAATATAATTTGGTTAGTTGGGATGTGTTATGAAAAGAGAAATATTTTGGAAATCTAGGATTAAGGAAATTTAAATGCATGAATAAGCCACTCAATATCAAGTTTTTATAGCATGTATTTGTAGAAAATAAATATGGAGAAAAATCCTCCTTTTTAGTATGTCGATCTTATGAGTGCCACAAGAATATTAGTGTAGGTGCACCCTTGCAAGATCATGCCTCCATGAGGTAATTTTAGCCTTTTGATTTAGTCTAGTTAATCTCATATTTTCATAAGGCCTAAATGGACATATTAAACTTGTTTTGGATCTTAGATAGGCATTTTGGGGTTCATTGAGCATTAAATGTAAAAGTTAAAAAAGATTGACAAAATGTTGTCAAGACAATTTTGTAAAATGCAAAAAATGCTAAACAGAGGAAGATCAAGGGTCAGGTAGTTGTAGAGTCAGTTTTTGGAATTCTATTTGCTTTATAAAGGCTCTTTTAAGCCTCAAAAATTTTGAGGAAGGTTGGAAGAATGAATGTATAGATGAAAATTCAATGAAAAATACATTTTTCAATTAATTTCCTACATATTTCATTGTTTATAGGCCATTTTATGGCCATATTTGAGCAAGAAACCTTTCCTCATCCATTTTAAGTGTTATCCCTATGATTCTACATCAATTTTCATTTTTTTTCATTTAAAATCATTATGTTTTGAGAAAGTTATTAGTAAATCTCTTCTAGCAGGTTAAAACCCTTAACTAGGGTAGTAGTGGGTATTAAAATATGAGTTTCTCATGTAATCACCATTGAAATATCCTAAAAATTTGTGGAAAGAATGTTTCAAGAGTATATTAAATGATCTAAAAGTTGCAGATTGTGGGGATGAGGTTTAGAGAAGATTTTGCAATGCCCTAAGTCTAAAAAAGGTGTAGATGACTGGTAAAACCAGTATACAGAGTCGTTTCATGAGTTTTGTCTGTGGGTTTTGAGTTATACTTAAGTGATATTGTTTCAAAGAGTTGTTTAGGTGTATTTGAATCCAATTCTAGATCTAGTTTGGTGGTTTGATAAGTCTTTAGAGACCAGTTATTGACTATCATGTTGGACAAAGTTGTCACAATCATATTTTGGAGTTTGAAAATAAAGGTTCAGAATGAGTGTTTGATAAAATCTAATGCATAAAGTGAGGGGAATGGTTTCTTACATTTGTGTAGACTTATTTACACTTGTTTGAGGCAATAGAAAAGATAAATGGGATTGGGTTTGTATAGTTGGTTGTTGGTGTGGTCTAAAAAGACCTAAATGTTGATTTAGGACAATCTACTTGAAAAGGCCTCAAGTTTGAGTTGTTTAGGTTGAAGAAAAGATTTGGACCAGTCTCTTGAATGTTGTATATGGTGTTTAGTGAATCAAAAAGTGAGTTTAGAGTCTTGTTCCCAGTTTGGATGCCCTGAAGAAAATAGTTTATGAAGGAAAGGTGAGTCCTAATTGCAAGGACAATAAGAATTGATTCAATTTTGATTAGTTGAGTTTGCTTGTTGAGTTGTGATTCCTCTGTGATAGCATCAAATTTTTTCACAAATTTATCTTCCTAGAGTTCTATGATTTGGGAATTTATCAAGAGTTCTCACCTATTGATTTGTTTAAGCTTGATATAGAAAGTTGTTTCAAGGATCAAAGTGGATTTCTCAAAAGAAACATCAACCCTCCCTAGTAGAGGATTAGGATATGAAGGTACTAGAAAAATGGGAACATATGTTTAGAGTAAAATGGGAGAATACTCATTTATAAATTGCTTATAGAAAAATTTATATGGGACAAAATTGAGGCTACTTAAGGAGAGATAGGATGATATTTTTGCAACTTGAATTGGACTATTCATGATGAAGATAAGGCCAAGGTAGAACAATGGTCCAATTTGGATTAGCTATAAAACATGAGAAGGAAGGATTCCACTAGCCAATTTTCCCTCTATAGTATGGCATCCTCCTAATGCATGATAGACAAAGCTAAAATTCAATGGATGTAATAAAATTACTTACACAAGAGTAGAATAGAATAGGTAATAAGTTCAAAATACTTGATAATACTTGAAAATAAGATACTTCCAAGGGGCATTCCTCCAAAATTCTCTCATAACAACATAATTCACAATATGATAATAATAAACTAACTACTACCTATTATATGTGTGTATACTTATTCCATGGATCCACCTACACTGATCTAACTACCCATATAAGACTATATAGTATATAGATAATCATTAACTAAATTAAGTGTTATGTTAGCCACAAGTTGGTCACACATTACCTAATATAATAAATTTAAGCATTATACTCAATGCAAATCAATTGTGGATGCTTTTGCATGAAACTCTTTATTTTTCCATTTAGCATCTTCAATAGGGAAATTCTTCCATTTGATCAAATACTTTATAATTTCCCCAACTACAACCTTTTAGTGTATTTTTGAAGGATTTCCTCATATTTTAAAATGGTTCTACCTTCACCATCAAGCTCAAGTAACTTTATCTAGGTTTAAATTATTTTTCCAATAACCTTCTTTAGGAAAGAAACTTGAAAGACAAGATATGTTTGTGTTTACTTAGGTAACTCCAACTTGTATGCTATAACATTAATCTTCTACAAAACCATATAAGGTCCATAATAAATGGATGCAAGCTAGAACCTTCTTTAGTTGTTCCATTGACATCTTCTTATATGATTGTAATTGTACAAAATTTAATCTTCTACTTCAAAATTTTACTTGTTTCTTTATTTTATTGTGGCATTTCCAAGTTCTCCCTAAACTCTAGAAATTACCTCTTCCTCATGTTGAATGTGTTCTTCAAAATCTCTAATCTTTAGGTGTGTCTTCCATGAAGAGATGATGGATTTTGGATGGTATCCAAAGTGCCAAAAATAGATATTTTGGGTGAAGTGTGGAAAGAATTGGTATACCACCAATCTACCAATGGCAGCCAATGCACCCATATCACTTGTTTATTTAAATCAAAAAATTAAAAATAGACATCCAAATCACTTGTTGACCACCCCAATTTGTACATCTAATTGGCGATGATATGATGGCCTACAAACAAGTTGAGTGATTAGAAAAGAATTTCAATCCAAAAACTATGAACATGATCACTTACATCTACAAGAAGCTTGAATGCACATCTACTAGAGAAGCATGGAGCTCTAGAAAAACATTAATCTTTAGGGTTGAGCTATTTACATAGGCACAACATAGCCTTGTAACTTAGATCATATATTTTCCACTTAAATGTTTCCAACACACTTTCATCTTGTTGGAACTTTTAAATGAGTATTAAGTACCTGTACATTTCTCCCATTCTTCTTATGTATCATCCACCCAATCTAAATATAATGTGGAAATGGCATACAATAGTTACTTTTATGATTCATCCCTTCTAGATAGAGTATGATCCATAAAATTACCTTTCCCTCTCTTGTGCTTGATCTCAAAGTCATATTCCAATATTTTTGTAACTATTTTTTGTTGCTCCTCAAATGACAACCTATGTTCGAAGAAGTAATTGAGGCTATCATGGTATGTATTTACCTTCAAGTTCCTTCCCATTAGATAAATCCTCCATTATTTATTTGTACAAAGGATAGACATCATTTCCTTCTCACAAATTCTAAATTTCTTTTACCTGAGTTGGTGACTCTCAAATACTAAAGGTCTTCCATCTTGTATAATTATTGCTCATATGCCAAACCTAAAAGCATTACATTCTATAATGACAGTTTCAGAAAGGTCACTCAAAGTGGATTTTTTCACATAGCTTCCTTGAACTTCTCAAATTCCCTAGTGGCTACCTCATTGCACTAGGATTCCTATAAAATTAAATGGTGTTGTTATGTTTCCATACTTTTTTTTTTAATCAACAATATGTATAAATCCTTAAGAACCCTATAGGTTTTTAAGGGTTTTAAACATTTTTCAATCTACTATGCCCTTCATCTTGTGAGGATTGACCTTTACCCCCTCATGTGAGACAAAATGACCTAGGTACACCATCTCTTTCACTCCAAAAACATTCTTGGATTTATTAACATAATGATGATATTGTTTAAGAGTGTCTAAAACCTCTTTCACATGTTACAAGTGTTCCTACCAATTTTTTCTATATAGTAAGATGTAATAAAATAATATCAAAAAAAATCCAAAAAAATGATCTAGAGAGAGTTCATCAAATTTTGAATTATCAATAGTGCATTGGTGAGGCCAAAAGGCATCACCAAAAACTCATAGTAGCCTTCATGGGTTTAAAAAAAATTCTTATGTACACCCTCATCTCTAATTATGATTTAATGATAACCAAAAACAAATCAAGTTTGATAAAGTAAACAACACATTAAGCTCAACTAAAAAATCATCAATAACTGGAATTAGAAACATATTTTATTGTATACATGTGTTGAGCTCTTTATAAGCTAGACACACTGATCAAGTGTCCTCTTGCTTGCACATCATTACCATTAGAGAGGAGTAAAAACTCTAACTATGCCTAATTATACCTACCTCTAGCATCTCTTGTTCCATCTTCTCAATCTCACTTTTCTATATATATGGGTACCTACTAGACCTAAATTTGGGTGGTTCAATCTTTGGTACTAGTTGAATGGCATGATCATGATCTCATTTGAGATGCAATACTTTTAGCATATCTTGAAAAATTACTAAGCATGTCTAACTATAATTACTTGCATATTTGATGGTGTAAGAGACTTTGATTAATTTTCTTCTAATTAAAATAATCATGCCATAAACTCGTTTGCTCCATTGTTAATCATCTTTTGTGTTTGATGGGAACTTAGCATTTTTCAAGACTTTGCACGCAATCCTCTCATTTCAATTGTGACTGATGCATGAATAACTCTTGGAAGTTCATCTTAATTATTCAAAATGTAATAAACCATTAGACTCCTAATACAATGCATGTTGCACCCATAAAAATAACAAACATTGTGCAACCTATGGTTAAATCTCCCATGGAAAGTTCAATGCTGTGAAATTTCACTAAATAAATGATTGTATCCCCATCTACAATCATGACCTAAAATTGTAGAGTCAAAATAGATAAAATAATTCAAACAAGTAGCTAACTTCTTCTTGATGAAATTATGAATGGTGCCCAAGTCTATCAAAACTATTACTCTCTTTTTAAAATATATATATATATATATATATATATATATATATGTTGGGAGTTTGTGGGGTGCTAATTCTTGTAAGTGGATGAGAAGAAATAGTTTGTTGAGTATCTCTTGATTCCTCATTTAAATCATTAATGACCTCTAATACTTATTCCTCTTATTATTCCTTGATAGGACCTTCAATGTTGAACTTAATTTTAGTGTATTTATGTCCTCAATTTTATTTTTAATCACAATTAAAGAATAACCCTTTTACATAATAATCTACTCCCTAAGTTGCACTTAAGGATGTTGGTGTAAATAGGTGTTTTATTTATCTAGTTCTCTACTAGGTCCTATGTATATGTTAATTCCACTTAGCTCCTAGGTATTTTTTTAAAATTCTTAGTTGTCTAAATAAGATCTTATAATATCTTATCTATTTGGATTTTATTTAATGCTTGTGTCCTAATTCATTTAATAATGTTGAAGTAGTTGTCTTATTATACAAGATTAAGACACATTTCAAGATCTTGTTTAATCTTATCTCACAACTTGTCTTTATAAGAAAGGCATCATGTGTACATCATAATTGAATCAAATCCAATATCATTTCAATCTTAAGTATTGCATATTGATCATATTATCGTGCATCCATTATTACAAATTCATGCTCTTGCTTTCCTATCTTGTAGAATGTTGTTTTTTGTTACGCGGGTGATTCTATAGGCTTAAGTCTTTGAGTGACTCTAACATGGTATCAAAGCTTCATATTTGCAAAAAATCCTCAAATCTAAGGGTGATTCAAGCTTGAGCCTTTGTTGGGTGCACATTAGGATAAAACAGATCTCATAGTTGAGTCTAGAAGGCCCAAAACCCCCTATTTTCATATAAAATACTTGATATTTTGGTGAAAAACAATTTGAAAACATTTTTTGAGGGTTTGGCATATTTGAGTAGAAGAATTTTCATAAAACCTGTACCATTCACAAGCATCAATCGACATTAGCAGTAGGTAGATTTGATAGAGTATTCTCTACATGATGAAATATTCCTCTCTACATCAACAGTATAGGGTCTACATCATTCCTTCATCAATAGTGGCATAGGATCTGCATTATTCCTTTATCAGCGGTGACATATGGTCTACATCATTCCTTCATCAATAGTACAAATTTTGTGGCTTTTTTTAATAAAAAATTTGTTTTAAATAGTGAGGTTAGTTTTTATTTGCATTGTTTTGGTGTTTGGTGCCTAACACTTGACATCGGGTCTATAGCTAGCCTCGTAGGAGGTCACATGGTGAGCTCTTTGGGATCATAGCTTGCAGGGGGGCACGTTGACCACCACCCCACCACCAAGTGTTGCCACTCATTGAGTGATTTCCCCTGCCACCAACAACAATGCTTAATATATTTTTTTAACTACTCAATCAACTCACAATCATATGGTTGACCAAGCACTTAACACCTATGGGCATTAATTTTTTCCCCACAAGCCCTATAAGGGTAGTTTTTTCAAAACGTCATAACTTTCTGTCATGGTGTCAAAATTTTGAAAACAAAATATTGACAAAAAGATGGTTCCAAGCACTTCACAGTGGAAGACATTTTTTTTATATTTTTCCTTAAGTGAATTTTATTGCTGATTGAAGTCAAATTTTCTTTTTTAGACCTCTAAACTCATAAATTTTTCTAGATTATCCATTTTTTGTGGTTTTTGCAATGCTAGATAGGTATTGAGGAGCTCTACATTTCTATCCATGCACTTTTTCCAATTTCTTCCCCAGATATCTTTTATTCAAATTTTGTGCAAATTTGCATTTTGGTCGGTTACTTGGACATATTGACACCTTGAAAATATTTTTCCTCTTGGGAAGGCTTCATTTTCATTCTAGATCATATTGGGAAATTATACTTTCAATTTGAAAAACCTCATTTTGTGATATTATTCTAATTTTCCATCTTGGCATTGTAAACTCTAGAAAACAATTCTAGCATTGTAATCACACTATGTATAAAGTTCCACATCATATTACTGGGGGGATTCTTGATGAGTGATTTGGGAGGAAGGGGTTTTTATTCCACTCTTTTCTTCCATGGATCAGCTTAAATTTCCTTTGCTAACATCATATAACTATTCAACTTGGATGATTTAACATGTTAAAGATCTTGGATGCCTTTGTATGTTAGTTTCTCAAGATTTGTTATTTCAAATTGAATCATGTAAGAATTTTCATGAGGCTTGGGACGAATTGATAACTTTGTATGGTACTATAGATGAAATAAAAGGATATCAATTTGATAATGAACTAATGAGCCTTGATACTAAGAACTTTGACAATGTCCAAGATTATATCACTAAGTTTAATGATCTAAGGGAGCATTGTAAAGCATGTAGAATTGATAAGGACATTAAATTGGTCTATAATACATTGAACAAACTTGGTCTTGATTATGTTGCTTTTTTTTCTAGCTTTCATATCATAGGTTGGCTATGGGGTCTGCATATACTACACCTTCATTTGTAGCTTTTTCTAAGATGTTAATACATGAGCAACAAAAGCTTCTTTCTATGGGTCTCATCAAGTCACCTAAATCTCAAGCATTATTGGTTAGGCAGGTGAAAGAATCAAAACATAATGATAAGATATAGAAGAAATAAAAAACAATCCACATTCAAATTAGCCAAAGAATAAATCCTCTTCCACAAAGAATTCATCTAAGAAGGAGAAGCCTACTTGTTCATATTGTAAGAATTTTGAGCCTGACAAACATTGTTGTTATAAGAAGGATATTGATGAATTCAAACATCTTATTAAAAAGGTTGTGCCTTCTAGAATGTCTGAGTCAACTTCTTCAAAATAGTCTAATAAGGGAAAAGGTCATGTTGGTTTGGTTACTACATCAAGAAGAAAAGGAATAATTCGTTGTTCTTTTTTAGGCCTTGGATCAGGGAGATGACTTCTAGATTCAAGAGACACACATAATATGGCATCTTCACAGTCTATATTCTCTTCTTTTGAACCTTGTGTTAAGTCTCATATTTTGATGGGAAACAATTCATACATGATTGTAATTGGGAAGGGATCTATCATTAGAGAATTGGAGAGTAGAGAGATTTTTGCTACTTGGATGGTTGATCATTCATCGCAATTGTACACCTTTGTATATTTTTCTTTTGATGATGGCATTCCTTTAGCTATTGATCACACTTCTAGTGTGCACCATGATTTTGAGGAGATGTTTGGTTACTTGAACTTGGGTGTTCTCACATTGGATCTTGTTCTTGAGCCTTGTATTTCCGCTCCATATTTTTTTGCATTTGATGATGTTTGTGTTATAATTTTAGCCTCTTGTGATTCAGTAGTAGGATCTACATAATCTTCCTAATACATCTACTTGGAATGTTGACACACATTGTTGGTTAGTTTTTTGAGTCCCACATTTCAAATTTGGGAGACACCATTGATTGCATACATATTCTCTTTGATAGAGATGATCCTTTTTCAATTGTTGTGAGGGAACACTCTAACCCTCTTGTTCATTTTATACATGATCATCATTATTAATTTGAAATGAGTGTGGATACTTTTGGATAGCATTTGGAGAAGGCTTCTTTTTCTTCAAAGGAGGTATCTTTGTCTTTGGATTGTTTTCTACATAAGTCTCTAATAGATTCTAGATTTTCCTATTCAATTGTGTGGCCTAAAATGCCTATTTGGAGTGTGTTAGCTTTTGGCATCAACATGGAGACACTTGAGCATATTTCAAAGAAATCATATTTCATCATTCTTCCTGCATCTTCCTTTCAGAAATGGGAAGACATCCTGCATATCATCCTAGTTTTTTCTTCCTAAGGGGAGGAATGTTGTTCAATGAAATTGGATCATCTTCAACATTCAATGTCAAGCTTCTATCACCATTGCAAGATACTCAACATTGAGGGGGAGTTGCATGGTCTTTCTTCTTCTTTCTTATGGGGGTTGGGGGTGTGAGAGGGGGGAGGAGGGTTTTTTCTTCCCATTCATCATTGAGTAGCATTTTTTTTCATCTCTCTTTTGAGGAAGCATTTTATCTGGCTAGGTTTTCTCCTTTTCTTTGTTTGTGAGAGATTGCATTTGTAAATGGGTGTATAGGCGTGAATTTTCTCCCCTCTTGCAAGTTCCCCTTTTACACCCTTCACCTTAGAAAAATTAAACCTGACAATGTAATTCCACATCCTTCGTCTATACTCCATCCACTTGGCTCCTATCTATAGTGTCGATGGGGGAATTTCTATCAGGGATGCGTGCACGGCCTACGGACGTCTGCACAATGCATTATTGTCTTGACAGGATTCATGCCTTTGGAATCTGTAGAGGCATTACATTCACCATTGGGGCCAAAGTGTAATGTATTTATGCCCTTCAATCGACCTTTGAACAAATCTTTCCCTCCCAAATTCACCTAAAAATGACTATTCTCCATTCTCATTCATTCTTCTACACATTCTTGATGATCTTCATGCTTCTACACAACTCTTAAGTAATTTATTTCAACTTCTTGGCTACTTGCTTCACTATCAACGCTTTCATTCCAACATCAAACCATTCTTCACATCTACCACAAAAGTTGCAACTTGGTGTCTTGTGAGACTTCCTTCGATGTCGCAGCAGCCATGTCAACTTTTCCACGATTGTAGATATGCATTCCTCTCTCATTGGCCTTGAGTGCCTTTGGTTGAGGGTGCTATTATTTTCTTACTATTGCATTGTTGTTGAATTTGAGTAGCATAGTACTTCTTGTAGTATTTGGTATCTTTTCCTTTCCAACATAATTTTTTTATCATATTTCTATTTCTCTATCTATCTGGCTATCCATGGAGGTGGAAACATCAAAACAGGGGTTTAGCTGCGGCAAGCCCCAAAATAGCCCCAACATTTTTCCCCGTTTTGTTGTGTGTAGGTACTTGTCTGTGTGGAGCTTGCGGGAGAACTAGACCTTTTGTGAGTTGAACTCTTACCTTTCTCGTTCTTGTTATTTCTTATAGAATATCTCTTAGTATTTCAGTTATTTTGTTATTTCTGGTTTTTGTCATCACTTTAAACTTTAGTAGCTAAGTTGTTAGTAGGTTTTTAGTAATATTGTACCCAAAATTAAAAAAATTGCTTCATTAAGGAATTTTGGTAAAAATGGTCAAAATCATGTAAAATGTTCATCACAAGTAAAAAAGGGTCAATATTTCTAAAAATAGAAATTTTCTATGTTTAGAAATTTCTGAAAAAATAAATGGATAATAGGGTTTTCTAGGTTTATTGTCAAAACAATGCTCGCAAAATTTTGGAAAATTTTGAAATTTGTATGTCGGCCCCTATTTTTTAGGAAAAACGGATAAAAATGGAATCTATGCAGAAATGGCTCAAACTAATTTTGATTGGTTGATTTTATGTCCCGATCACGCTAGTCTAGTCAAAATTGTCAAAAAGTCATTTTTTCTCTAGTGGGTCTATTTTGCTTTTTCAGAAGATAAATTAAGACCTTTGAGATCATCAATGGAGTATGGTCAGTTGTCGGTGTCAGAATCAAAGTATCAAATGCCACACAAATCAATCTACGATGAAATATGCTCAAAAAATGGTGAACGAAGGAGGGGAATCTAAAAATAGCATAAACTGATAAAAAATATTTGAACACTATAGAAGTTGGGCACCCTTTTTCAAGGGAAGCGCCCAATAGTCAATGCCTTAGCTAATTTTGTAGTTTTCACAAATCATGCACACGTGACGGTGAACACAGTTAATGCGCCAACGACGACGTTTGACGTGGTCAACGAAGGTGGTGAACATGAAGCATGAGAATATTGAAAATCTTCAAAAATGGTTGTTTGGAGCAAAAAAGTGCCCCTGTTAGCCACAAGCACCCAAGATTTCAGGTCATCAAAATCAGTTGTTAGGTTTTACAATTATAGGGTTTCTTTTCAAAATTCTTCAAGCTTTCCAATGAATTAGATGCCAACAATTGCAGATTGAACAAAGAATGAAGCACAAGAAATGAAAAAAGACAAATTGGAAAGATTGAAAATCTTCAAAAAATGGATAAGTCTGGCAAAGAAAAGTGGCCCAGTCATCTTGGGGCGCCTAGGATTGCAAGCACTGAAAAGAAATTTTTAGGATTTGCAACCTCAAAGAGATTCTTCTCTGATTTGATCATGCTCTTCAACAAATTTGTCATCCTATTCACAAGACCTATCAAACATTCAGAAATGAACATCAAACAGAGGTCAAAAATGAGGAAAAGTTGAAAATCAAGGAAAATATTCTAACTCTAGTGAAGAAAAGCACCCTTGGCCAAGAGGGGTGCCCAAGGCTTCATGCCTTAGAAAATTTTCAACCTCAATTGCTTATTTTTGCAAAAAAGCACGTTTTTGTATGCACAATTTTCAACGCTATATTAAGAAATTTTTTCCAGTTTGATGCAAAAGAAGCCAAATTAGAGCATGCATGGACTCCTAAATTTAGGGTTTTTGCATGGAGGTGCTTTTATTCTCCAAAATTCTATTTAAGCAAGCCTTGAGCATTCATTATTCACAAATTGCAAGCTAGCTTGAAGAGGAAGAAACACAATTATCTTCTCAACAGGATTTGGAAGATCAAATGAAGGAATTTTTCAGTGTTCTTCGTGGATTCAAGTTCGGGTTGCACAGAAGAACGCTTTTCCATTATCCATTTTTCTAGGGCATCACTTTTCAAAAACAGGTGGTCAAGATTTTCAACTTTCATCAATTTGGATCTACTTGTTCTTCGCTCCTCTTGAAGATTGGAAAATTGAATAATTTTTAAAAGAATCTACTTTTCACGCATGTCCAAGAAATCCTCATATTTTTCAAAATCTAGCGATCTAGGTCTCTTCAGAATGACATTGTCTACAAAACCCATACCTCAACTTTTTCTAAGAAAATTTGCTTCGTGGCTTCTACTTTTTAGGGGATCTTGCATGTTCTTGAAAAAATTGGCTTTTTCAAAATCTAACAATCTGGGTCTCTTCACAATAACATTCTCTACAAAACCCAGACCTCAACTTTTTTTTTGAAAAATCTGCCTTTTTTTTTCTGAAGAAAAGTCAGTGAAGCTATTTTAACATTTATGCAGAACTTGTCTAAATATAGGCATGTTCACAGTCAAACTTCATGATTTTCATCATACAATACTCTTTCATTGAAAAATCAAGAGAAGCATCAGAAGCATAAAGTTGCAAAAGAAACAGAGGTGATCACTCTAGTTGCAAAGCCGCCAAAATTATCAATCAGTGAGCCACCAGTTAGAGCTTGCAAAATTTTCCAAAGATAGAACTCAAGTGAAGGTAGTAGTTAACTTGATGCCTTTTCCAAGTTGAACTGGTTGTTCTCTTTTCATGCATATCTATTCTTTGAAAATATCTAATGTGTAGTTGGAGCTTTCAGTTAGCAATTAGTTAGTTATTAGTTATCTTATGCTTATTTTCATAAATAAAGCTTGCATGTTGGCAAGACTAGTTGTAAACACAAGGATATTTTAGGGTTCCCTACTCCTTGTTTGTGTATAAATAAGGGCAGCCTTTCCCATTTATTTTTCAATTGTGCTTGTGATAACAAAATTGTTGAGCCTACTTTTTCCTACAAGTTTGTTATTCAGTGTATGTTCAACTTTGTCAATTGTAATCTAGTTTGATTACATGTTGTAAGCCTACATTGGCTACAATTTCTTGTCCCATAATTTTATGGTTTGCTGGAAATTTGAGAATAGGAAATCTCACACCTATTTTACTTTGATCTACTGTCTCAATCTTTTCATTACATTGTTTCATGTTTTGCTTTCATAATCTTTATTTCAGCTTACATGTAAAAGTACAATGATTCTTCGGATGTATTCTGGAAACAAGTTTATTTAAGCTTTGTGTTAATCAATCATTCCATGTTTACTTCTAACTCTCTTGCTCTAAATTTACTTGATATATTAGAAGTGTTATTAGAATAAGCTTAGTTATAGTTGAAGTTATGAAACCAGAGAAAACCTCAGCTATGACACAAATATTTTTATAACCTTGTGCTCTCAATTGAGATAAAAAAATTGAAAATTAGTTTAGTATTTCTTTTTAAGCATAATCAACGAAGAGGGAGCTTCCCCTCCTAATTTCAAGAGCAATCTAACTGTGCATAGTTGTCTGTTTCCAATCCACACTCCTAAGGTGCGAATTGAAATGCCAATATTTTTTTGGCACCCACCATGGGGCACGAGGAATAAAACTTCAAAAAAGCTTACATTGTATGTCACAAGAATGACCATCTAGCATCCTATTATGTGATCCAACCAGAAGCAATGGATGATAACAACAATAATCCAGGAAACCACCATGTTGAAAGGAATCCAGGACATCCACCCCCATTACCTTAGGGTGACAACATTGGACCTTTAGCTTTGCAGGAAAATCATGAGTAACCTAAGGGATCAAGGAATCACTTTCCCTAATTTCACAGTGATGGAATTCAACACCCGGATGAACATTTTTTTGCATTCACAATAGCTTGTGGCGTCTTGCATGTGGCACATAAAGACATCGTAGTGCATCTCTTTGTAGAGGCTCTTGTGGAAAATGTTGTCAACTAGGTCAATCACTTAGAGCTAGGCATTATTACAAGCTGGGAAATTATGAGAGAGATTCAAGCCCACTGAATATAGTCATCTATTATTTTCCCAAATTGCAAATTCAAAGATGAAGCACAATGAGCTCATGAGGGATTTTGTGGCAAGATTTAATTGTCTTGTTACATGAATTTCTTCTACACCTAATCCATCATCGAAGATTCTAATGATTTGTTTCATAAATTCTCTTCCATCAGAGATAGCCTTCTTCCTCAAGATGTCAAAAGAAATAGAATTGGCGGATGTGCAAGAACATGCCATCAAGTTGGAGGATAATATGATTACTTATAGCAAGATGAAAAAAGATTCTATCAGATCTCTAGTTCAACAACCATACCAACCAAAGAGAAATAATTTTTAGCCTTTCAATAATTCCATGCCATAGTTGCTAGCACCTCCACCAAGACCAACAATTGAAGCTGCACAAAATGTAGTATTTTTTTCTTTCCATGAGACGGATGTACATACTGGTAATACATGTCCTAAGAACCTAAGAATGACTCAGATTATGGGATATGTTGATGCTACACCCAGTTCAAGTATTGTACCAACATCAAGTTTGAATGTTGTGTTACCACAAATGGACAACTTTGATGGCGACTCTACTACGGGATGCTTTGAACCTGTTATTGAAGAAAAAGAAGACTCGCGCCACTACTCTCTTGCAGTAAATCACAGAAGACATTCAATGCATGTGTTTACATGTGCTTTGCATTTAAAAGCACAAAAGGAAGAAGAGAGGTGGAGAGCTAAAGAATAAATTAAGGAAGTGGTTGCAACTTCCACTTTTAAAAATTCACAAGAGAATGCTAAAGCAGTTGCTCAAAACCTGTCTTTAGCAAATTTTGACATTATAAACTCCATGATGAAGACCAAGGTTAATATTTCACAGTTGGAGTACCTTCATGGTCACCCTGAGCAGCTAAACAGAATAATATAATATGTAAAGAAAGAGGTTGTCATTCAGCCTACATTGCTCAAGTCATTTGTTCCAGCAAGAGGAAAGCCTAAACCCTTCTATATATCTTTGTATATAGGAGGATTTAAATTGAGAAATTGCATCATAGATTCAGGAGCTTCAGACATCATGCCTCTACAAGTGATGAATGCATTAGGAATTTTGTGCACTAAGATGCAAGACAAGTGTTATTCACTTGAATATAAGTCGGTGTCATTGGTTGGACAATTGAAGGATGCTCAAAAAAGGTTGGCAACTTTTTCAGAGAAAAAGTTAGTGATGAATATCCTAGTCACTAACATTCCAGACAGCTACAGGATGTTGTTGAGCCGAAGCTTTTGCAGAGATCTTGGTGGCGTGATGCAGTTAGATTGGTCATCTGCAACCATTCCTATAGAGGGAAAAATCAAGATATAACCTGAGCCCAAATCTTGATTCATAGTGGTGAAATCCCTAGACCCCCTAGCCCAGATTCTATATCAAGAAATAGGTCCTAGTAATTATGTAACACTATCAGAGATAGAAACTAAAGACCAAAACATTGCTTGTCCTAAAAAGAGACTAACAGAGGATACAAAGTTATGGAAAATGTAGTTCAATGGGGGGTGTTCAATTGTAGATTCAGGAGCAGGTGAAATTATCATCTCCCCTAAAGGATAGTTGTACTCATTTGCATTTTTGCAATCAAAATTCACTAAAGTTGAAAAAGAGGAGCTTTTGTTAGGCCTCAAAAAAATTTAAGACATGGGAATCAAATTTCTATGTGTTAAAGGGGATGTAGAGATGATCGATGAGCCAATCAAAGGATATTTCCAAGTCGGAAAGGGTCACCTACGACATTATAGAAACCAAGTTTGGAACTCGATCGACTAGTTTGAAGAATTTGACATATCGAGGATGGACAACAACAAAACTAAAGCCTCTGTGGTATCAGCTTTCCCCTTTGCGTCATATTGTGACTTTTGTCATAGTGCCTTGCATGGGTATATGAAAACCTGAGAATCTTCATCCTAGAGGGATTGTCTCCTACAATACCCATCAAAAGAGAAGTGAAGCCTTTCAGGAAAAAGTGGCATCGATGGAAGGCTCATCCCACTGCCTTATAGCATGCAATATCTAAAGCACTTAATCCCTTCGGGGGTGGAGTAATCTTCTTTCAGTATTTTTTTTGTTTTTTGTTATGTCATAATTTTTTCCCCATTTTGTAAAGTTTTGTTGTGTTCTAGGTAATTTCTTTTTAGGTAGTCTTGTGATAGGTGATTAGGAAATGATCCTAACTCTGATGCCCAACTAATAAGACATTGATCTATGCTTAAATATCCAAAGATTCTTGGTTCTCCTATACCGTAAGTATCCGACATGGTCCCTAGACAGAGCCAAATGTTGCACCCAAACTTAAAAATTTTGCTTCATTAAGGCATTTTGGTAAAATGGTCAAAATCTTGTAAAATCGTTGTCCAAAGTAAAAAAGGGTCAATATTTCTAAAAATAGAAATTTTCTATTTTTAGAAATTTTTTATTTCTATTTTTAGAAATTTTTGAAAAATAAACAGATCATCGGGTTTTTCTAGGTTTATTGTCAAAACGATGCTCACAAAATTTTGGAAAATTTTGAAATTTGCATATTAGACCCCATTTTTTAGGGAAAATGGCTAAAAATAGAATCTTTACATAAATGGCTCAAACCAATTTGAATTGGTTGATTTTACATCCTGATCATGATGGTCCAGTCAGAATTGTCAAAAAGACAGTTTTTTCTCCAATGGGTATATTCACTCTTTCAGAAGATAAGTCGGGACCTCCAAGGTCATCAATGGAGGATGGCTAACTACCAAGTGTCAAAATCAAATTCAAATGTTGCACAGATCAATCTACGATGAAAGATGCTTGAAAAACTGGTGAACAAAGGAGGGGAACTCAAAAATAGCGAAAACTGATAAAAAAATATTCTAACACGAGAAGTTGGGCGCCTTCTTTCAAGGGAAGCGCTTGGAAGTCAATGCCTTATCCAATTTTATAGTTTTCACAGATCATGCATGCACGATGGTGAACATGATTAACAAGTCAGTGACAACAATCAATGCGGTCGAGAAAGGTGGTGAATGTGAACAACAAGAATATTGAAAATCTTCAAAAATGGCTATCTAGAGTAGAAAAGTGCCCCTGTTAGCCAAGGGCACCCAAGATTTTAGGTCATCCAAATCAGCTGTTAGGGTTTGCAATTCTAGGGGTTCTTTTCAAAATTCTTTAGGCTTTCTAATGAATCCAACATCCAATTCACAAGATCTATCAAGCAGCCAGAATTGCAAATTAACAAAGATGTTGCATCAAAAGGACAAATTGAAAATCATGAAAATTATCAAAAAAATTTAACGCTGGCAAACATGGGCATCCAAGGTTTTGAGCAGTCTAAAGCAATGTCTAGGGTTTGCAATATTGGTCATTCTTTTAGAATTCTTTAGGCTTTCCAATGAATCCTTCAGCCAGACCACAAGATCTATCAAACATCAACAATTGTAGATTGAATGGAGAATGAAGCATGGGAAACAAAGAAAGACAAATCAAAAAAATTGAAAATCTTCAAAAATGGCTATTTGGCAAAGAAAAGCGCCCTAGCTAGCTTGGGGCCCCTGGAATTTCAAGCACTGAAAAATAGTTTTTAGGATTTGCAGCCTCAAAGAGATTCTTCTCAGATTTGATCACGCTCTTCAACTAATATGTCAACCAATTCACAGGCCCTGTTAAACATCTGGAAACGAAGATCAAATAGAAGTCAAAAATGAGGAAAAGTTGAAAATCAAGGAAAATATTCTAACTTTGGTGAAGAAAAGCATCCCTGGCCAAGAGGGGTGCCCAAGGCTTCATGCCTTAGAAAATTTTCAACCTAAATTGCTTTTTTTTCCAAAAAATTATGTTTTTTGCATGCACAATTTTCAATGCTATATTAAGGAATTTTTTCCAGTTTGATGCAAAAGAAGTCAAATTAAGGCATGCATGGACTCCTAAATTTAGGGATTTTTCTTGGAGGTTATTTTATTCTCCAAATTTCTATTTAAGCAAGCATTGAGTATTCATTATTCACAAATTGCAATTTAGCTTCAAGAGGAAGAAACACATAATTTTCTTCTCAATAGGATTTGGACGATTAAACGAATGATTTTTCAGTGTTTTTCGTGGATTTGAGTTCGGGTTGCACAAAAGAACACTTTTCCATGATCCATTTTTCTAAGGCATCACTTTTCAGAAACGGGTGGTCAATATTTTCACCTTTCATCAATCTGGGTTTACTTGTTCTTTGCTCCTCTTGAAGATTGGAAAATTGTATAATTTTCAAGAGAATATACTTTTCACATGTCCAAGAAATCCTCAGATTTTTCAAAATCTGACGATATGGGTCTCTTTAGAATAACATTGTCTACAAAACCCATAGCTTTTTTCAAGGAAATTTCTTTTGCGGCTTCTACTTTTTAGATCTTGCATGTTCTTGAAAAAATCAACTTTTTCAAAATCTAACGATTTGGGTCTCTTCACAATGACATTCTCTGCAAAACCTACACCTCAACTTTTTTTCAAAAAACTGCTCTTTTTTTAAGAAAAATCAATGAAGCTATTTTTAGCATTTGTGCAAAACTTGTCTAAATATAGGCGTGTTCATAGTCAAACTTCACAGTTTTCATCATACAATATTCTTTCATCAAAAAATCAAAAGACGCATCAGAAGCATAAAGTTGCAGAAGAAACAGAGGTTATCACTCCAGTTGCAGAGCCGCCAAAAATATCAATTAGTGAGCCACCAGTTAGAGTATGCAAAAATTTCTAGAGATAGAACTCAAGTGAAGGCAGCAGTTAATTTGATCAATGATTTTTTAGTGGCTAATATCCGCCAATTGGCTAATAGTTGAAATTTGGGAATCAAAAATTGGCTACTAGTTTGAGCTATAATGTGACTTGAATCACATCTTTACAAAATTTTATTATAGCCATATTTAAATCAGTAATGAATTTATTTTATGAAAAAATATAACTCAAAAATTTGCCACAATATTCGATACATGATTAGATCAAATTCGCCTAAATTTAATAAATTATAGTAGAAATTTGTATTAATTTTCCCATAGTATATCATAATTATTCGTTTCTTTAGGACCATATTTCCAATCTTTAGTTTCCACCATTGATTTATAATATAATCTAATGGCCCTTGTTGTATTCCATGAGGTAGCATGTACCCATGATCTGTAATGCTCATGGGGCCCATAATTTTGTGTCTCATGAGCATTATACATTGTGGGTATATTTTACCTCATATAGTACAATAAGGGTCACCAGATCAATAATCTAAAATACATTTTGATCCCCATGAGAATTAAAAATTGTGGGTACATTTTACCTTGTAGAATACAATGAGGGCCATTATATTATATTTTAAAACAATGGTGGCAAGTTAATATTATAGTCTACCCCTTAAACCCATCAATAACTTTCACCCTCGGGCCTCTAATTTTCCATGACAATTATTTTTAGATTGTGTGGATTCACCATCATAAATTAATGCATTTTCCTATTTTTTTTAAGATAAGCCAAAATTTTGTACAAAATTTTAGCAATGTATAAAAAATCGCCAATAAAATTAATATTTTTTTCAAAAACAGGAAAGATTCGCCAATAGAAATTAATATTTTTTCCTAAAAAAATGAAAGATTCGCTATTACATCTTTTTTGAGGGAGGTTTCTTAAAGTTATCACTGAACTTAATGCCTTTTCCAAGTTGAACTAGTTGTTCTCTTTTCTGGTTGAGCCTACTTTTGCTTCCAAGTTTGCTATTCAATATATGTTCAACTTGATCAAGTGTAATTTGGTTTGATCACATGTTGTAATCCTACATTTGCTACAATTTGTTGTCCCACAAGTTTATGGTTTGCTGGAAATTTGAGAATAGGAAATCTCATGCCTATTTTTCTTTGATCTACTGTCTCAATCTTTTTAGTACATTATTTCATGTTTTGCTTTCAAAATCTTTATTTCAGCTTACATCTAAAAGTACAATGAGTCTTCGGATGTGTTCTAGAAACACGTTTGTTTAAGCTTTTTGTTAATCAATCATTCCATGTTTACTTCCAACTCTCTTGCTTTGAATTTACTTGAGATATTAGAAGCGTATTAGAATAGGCTTAGTTGTAGTTGAAGTTACGAAACTAGAGAAAACCTCAGCTATGACACAAAGAGTTTTATAATCTTGTGCTCTTTGCTGAGATAAAAAGATTGGAAATTAGTTTAGTATTTCTTTTTAAGCATAATCAGCGAAGAGAAAACTTCCCCTCCTAATTTGAAGAGTAGTCTAACTGTGCATAGCTATTTGTTTCCAATCTGCACTCTAAATGTGCAAATTGAAACGAAAAGAACCTTTGACTATCTTTTTTCACTGTATGTTCATACGGACAACAGTGCACCTGTGAGACATCAATGCGTCATGTTGTCGTCCCTATCACATGTTGTTGTCTTCTAGAAAATATTTGATAGTCATTTTCTGGGTTACATAAACCTACTCGCTTAATTCAAACATAGCTTTTAGGATAGTAGATTGATAGAAGCACTTAGAGCGCTCTTCATTCTCTACCCTTAGCATCAAAGACTATCCTAAACACTTGTCCAACTTGAGGTAGATTAGGGAAGCCTTCTACTCTTGGATCTCCATGACCTGGGGCCTTGAAGTGGTCAGTCCCCCTCTATCCAATCCTTTGTGTCAGAACTATCTCCCTCACACTCGGTGATCATTGTAAATTTAGGTGTTGTGGGATTTTATGAGCATCACAACCCAATCTACGACCTCTGGGTACATTGTTAGAAGAATTTTGCGACACTTACAAATGGATATGATGGTCACTTCCGGCTTTACCAAAGGCTTTACTACAGGTCATTTTTCTCAAGAGGAGGTTTTGGCAACCGAGGTGGGTTTCGTCGATGAGACCACTCGTCTACCCACTCCTCCAACATCCCCTACAGCCTCATATGTGGATGAGGATGAAGTTGTATACATTCATGTGGAACACCTTATGGCATTAGACGAGATTGTTAGATCTCAGAAATCACTTGGAGAAAGTATAAAATATGGCAAGATTCGTTAGGCTTGTTAATGAGGTGAGATACGTGTCAAGAAAAGATCAAACGGGCATAGACTTCTTACATGGCCTCACTGATCTAACTGAAGCATACATCCCCTCGTATAACACTAGATCAGGTACTACTCGAGGGATGGTACTCGATGCCTATGAGAGACAGATAGGTGTCTCAATGCTTACAATGTCTATGTGCATGGCCAAAACAGGCCCTTCGATAAAAATTTCCTTTGCTCCTCAAACATCCCACATAATCAAGGTGAGTAGAATACCCCTTGGCTTTAGCTTCATTCCTCCTAGTGCCCCTAGTGGTAGGGGCTCTGATAGAATGAGTGGTGGTGGTTTTGGTATTGGTGGTGGTGCTAGCGATGGTGCCAATGGCAATCATAACAATGGCTTTGGTGGTGGTCATGGTAGTGGTGTCGATGGTGGCTCCAATGGAGGCCACGACGGTGGGGGCTTGGGAGGCTATTTCGAAGGTGGGTTCAACGGAGGTCCTAGTGGTGGCTCTACTGGTCCTACATCGTCTAGTGACTATTTTAAATGCCTTGCTTCAAAACATGGGTCAAATGCAAAACTAGTTAGCAAGCCTATCCCAAGCTTCTGTTCAACCCATCTTCTAGCCTTTCTTCTAACACAGACCCCTATCTGTAGCAATCTTAAACACTCCTTTCCCTCAAGGAATGGAGATTCCTATGTTCGAGAAGTATGGTGATAAAAGGGATCCTCAAACACACGTATCTGCTTTTAACGCAATGTGTACAGATTTCTTTCACCGCGATGCTCTAATGGCTAAACTTTTTCCTTGATCTCTCAAGGATACAACACTAGAGTGGTATCGTTCCTTGCTTGAAAATTCTATATTCTCATTTGATCAACTGGTTAATTAGTTTCTTTGACAATTTCAGGCTAACATTGATCTGAAGATGACCTCAGATCTTGTTCGATGTAAGTAGAGAGAGCATGAGAAGATCATTGATTTAATTGTGTGATACCAAGCACTCTTTTCACAAATATCTTACCCGCTTACCTAGCTCAGATGTATAGAAGGTATTCATAGGAAGCCTACAACAATCTTGGTAGGAGAAATTTTCCTTCATGAAATATCATTTTGCACATTTGTGTGCTACGTTGCGAGAGTATCAGTAGACAGTTTTTCAATTCAGGGGATCCTCTTTGTGCTCCCATTCCAAAGGAAGATCTATAGCATCAATTTCAAGGAAAGGAAAGACTGTTGCAAATGTAGTCACCACGACTAGTGATCGAGGCCTTAGGCACAATAAACAGTTTACGAAATTATCTAAGTCTTATTCTCCTGCTCTGCAAAAGCTATTGAAGGATAAGATTATAACATTGGAAAATCCACGACCATTGAAGGAGCCTTATCCTAACTGGTACGATGGAAATGTGTTCTGCCAGTACCATCATGTCTATGGACATGATACCAAACATTGCATGCACACGCGTCATGAGATATAGGACCGCATCAACGACAATACCATTTGTCTCGATGGAAAGAAACAATATGCAAACAATTTAGTGGCAAAGGAAAATAGTGAGTTGTAGATTTATACGGACCCATTTCCATCTAACTTTGTGAACTTAATTATTCATCCTTCTGATGCTTCTCCTAAGGCCTTAGCATACATAAATGTGGTTTCGTTCACTCCTAGTGCTCCCCATTAGCCTATGACTAGCTTGCCAAATGTGAACTTAACCTCGTAGGACTTACCCATGAATAACAAAGCTTCTCCCCTATACATTCCTGCTTGTCGCAATGGAAACATTGTGACAAGAATCCTAATCAACTCCGTGAGCCACGTGAATGTTATTACGGAGGAGATGTTGTGGCTAAATTCATTACAGAGGGAGGAATATGAGAAGATGAAAACTACTATATGCATGCACAACAGTCTCTCTCTTGTTCTGTATGGTTTTATAACCCTTTCATCCTAGTAGGACCTAGGGTTTTGGATACTACTTTTGATGTCATTCTGGAATCCAATCTATTCAAGGTGAAGTTGGGCATCCCTTGACTAGCTTCCATGAACAGAATCACTTCTATTATTCACAAATGTTTGAAGTTCTCTCACAAAGGTTTCATGCATGTTGTGCACGACACTGGGTATCATCCATTGGTATCCCATGGGGATTATTCCTTGGATCATTTTTGGCTTACTCCA
Organism: Sequoia sempervirens; assembly: GCA_007258455.2. NCBI lineage: Eukaryota > Viridiplantae > Streptophyta > Pinopsida > Cupressales > Cupressaceae > Sequoia > Sequoia sempervirens. Next base: position 12,627,792 of record VDFB02105785.1, read on the forward strand.
ATTGGTCTGATTCCTCCTAGAATGGACTTGCTTTACCAAAATTATGTTAAGTACAAAATCGGGGGTAAGAGGCAGCCAAAAATTACCCACCTTGTGACACACCAACAAGCTACATGTTCCTCTCGAAAGGGGAAGGGAAATCCTACCCATGCTCAAGGTGCTTCTTCCATTGTCCCACTTGTCACTTCCTCTCACCCTGTTGTGGTGCCATCGACTTCAGCTCATATGTGTTTGCTAGGGAGTCTAATGGTGCTCAGTTGGTGAAATCCCAAGCATTCAGCATTTGAACTTCATGTCTTACCCACAATACCTCAACCTGTTTTGTATGGTAAGGGGAGGAGTCCCCATGGAGCATCCTCTATGTCTCTGCCTCCTGTTGCTCCTACCTTTAAGGTAGTGAATGGGAAGAGGCTCGTCGTTGAGGCACTCGAGCGTGCTCCCCCTGTTATTGTTTCATCATCCTCCCCTTCCTCTTTTCCCTGTCAAGGAGTCCCCCCTCTATCGGAAATGACTATGATGGATACATTGATGGCTAAACAGGAGTCTTATCTCCCTTCTCAGGAAATGACCTCTAGCTCCCGTAGTCATAGGAATTCCTTGCACGTGAGCACAATTGTCGGAGGAAGGCTCTTTCCACTGAGTAGACCACCTTACAAAAGAAGGAAGAGGAACCAGCAGCTCCTGCTTCGACATCTTCTATTGTGTCCTCTTCCGCTCTTCCTACTTCAATTCCCTTCGCCTCCATCTTGCTCCTCTCTCCCCCTATGAGTGTGAATGATCATCACCCAAAGAGGGTGCAGATATTCATTGCTCCTTTGGTTGAGCCTCCCCTTCTGATGTCCCTTCCGGACATCCCACCCTTTTAGAAAGTTGTGGACATGCTAAATACCTCGATGGTATATGTCCGCGCGGTTTTATCCTCTTCCTTCATGCCCTTTGCTTCATCTATGGGGATTTCACATCCTCTAATGAAACTCAAGATGGAGGGCAACCCAGGTAGCAACAGGGGTTGGAAGAAGGGTTCACCTTCTTCAGAGGGGTGGTTCTACATTGGCTTGCGTTGTCCTAGTAACGGAGAAATCTCTGACATCCTCAAAGTTTGTCACTGTTCCCAAATCTTTTGGTGAGCCTAGCAGTGGATCTCAGGTGTTGCCTCCATTGCCCATTGAGTTGATGCATGGCACTCTTGTAAAGTGCATGTTCAACTCCATATATGATATCCCAACCCTATCAACAATTTTCATGAGATTGTTGACGTTCAACTCACAGGAACTAAGTAGAGAAGAGCTTGAGGGGCTTTCTCCTTAGCTCTTGTTGCAGGAGTTTCAGAGGGTACCCCCTTGATATTCCACCCTTGTAGGCTCGTCTAACGTCCCCTTATGATGATCTGGACTAGGAGAACAATGACCTCTTGGTTGATGAGGACTAGGGGGCACCTCTTCTTTATCTAAAGATTAGATTGTGTGTGTTTATGTATTGTGCTCCCCTGTGCTTGTTTTATATGTTCTTGGATGACCCTTGTCACCCTTGTAGGTGCTTGGATACAAGAGTGTTTGTGTCTTAAAACTTCCTCTATTTGTCACATCATTCTTCTCTTTGTAGTGTATTGACTTTTGACAATTGGGGATGATGCAAAGTTTTGGGAGCATTTAGGCCTCCCTTCCATGTTGACCCAAAAAAAAAAAATTCATTTTTTTACATATGCCTTCTTTACATGGTCTGACATAGTAGGGGGTTGACGATAGTTCATTTATATATTATTATATCTATTTATCTATATTTATGAGTAGCTTTGACCCCGAAATATTATATCCCCCTATCTCTTATTCATTACATCCTTGTATTTCTTTTCTTTGCACCTTTCTCTCTTCTTTTCTTGCTTTGTGATGTTGTGGTGCTTGTGTGTTGTCCCTCGCGTGTGCAACAAAATTACCATGGTTACATCTCGTCATGTTTCCCAAGCCACAACATCACTTTTATTCTTGATTTTCTCTCCTTGGGATGTCATGTGCCTCTGTGATTCGACACACACCATCCTAAGGGGGGGCTCTCATACTGCCTCGATTTTCAAAAGGTGCATTCGGTGGCCAACGAATCCCTTCTTGAAAATCTCTATTTTTTCAAAAAAATTGCATTCCTCAACAAGGACCCCTAGCAAAATACGTATCCTTCATCATAGATTTGTAAAGAAAGAATTTGAAAAACTTTCCTCCGAAGAGGAAGAACCTTGTCCTATGGGTGAGGTTCTTACTTTCCCCTTGCAATGGGGCTTTCTTCCTTCCAAAATCCTTGAAAAAGTGAAATATTTCAAAAGAATTCCTTGATGTTGAATTGATTTGTGAATAAATACTGTTGCACTTTCAAACAAAGTGTCCCTTAAGTGGACCCCTTTTCTTTTGAAGGGTTCTCGTGGGACCCCTTTGAAAGATCTTTCTTCAATTTTTGGTTGTCTGAGTGACTGTCTACTTGTTTGCCTACATGGCTTCTTTTTTATATCTAACATGTTTTGTATGCAGTTTAACATGTTGCTTTGCAAGTGCACCTGTGAAGCTGCTTTCCAATCCGAGTTTGTAGAGTCCCTCACATCCAACTTCCTTCAAGACCAAGCACCTGGGGGGCGCATTCTTTGCAAGTTCGAGGACCTATGAAGCGCTTTCATCCTACAGGATCTATTCATCGTTGGTGTGTGGGCCTCTAGTGAACTTTTTTCGAACTATCTTCAAGACCGAGTACCTATGGAGCCATTCATCTACCCTACGCTTTCAAACATACCAAATTGCAGTTTGCTTCCTCGACAATTTAGGAACTCTTTCAACAGTGTTAGTGGGGGAATTTCTATTGGGGACATATGCATAGTGCGCGAACATCTGCATGGCACACTACCATCCTTTTTCATTGTCTATCCATACGGACGACAACACACCTGTGAGACTCCAGCACCTCGCGTTGTCATCCCTGTCACACACTGTTTTCTTCTAGCAAAGAGTTGATAGAGTCACAGTCTAGGTTCCATAAACCTGCTCGCTTAGTTCAAACATAGCTTTCGGGACAGCAGATTGAAAGAAGCACTAAAAGTGCTCTTCATTCTCTACCCTTAGCGTCAAACACTATCTTCAACACTTGTCCAACTTGAGGTAGATTAGGGCAGCCTTCTGCTCTTGGCTCTCCATGACCTGGAGCATTGAAGTGGTCGGTCCCCCTCCTCTACACTGGGTATTTTACATGGCCTAGTTGTTGGAACCCATCTTTGCATCATTTGCATAATAATCTACTCCCTAAGTTGCACTTAAGAGGGGTGTTGGTGTAAATAGGTGTTTTACCCATCTAGTTCTCTAATAGGTCATATTTACATGTTATGTCCACTTAGATCCTAGGTGTTTTTTAAAAGCCTTAGTTGTCTATCTTATCTTATCTATTTGGCTTTTCTTTAAAGCTTGTGTCCTAAGTCATTTAATAATGTTGAGGTAATTGTCTCATTATACAAGATTAAGACACATGTCAAGATCTTGTCTAATCCTATCTCACAACTTACCTTTATAAGTAAAGTGTTGTATGTACATCCTAATTGAATCAATCCAATATCATTGCAATCTTGAGTATTGCATATTGGCCATATTATCTTGCATCCATTATTGCAAATTCATGCTCTTATTTTTCTCTTGTTGAAGGTTGTTTTAGTTTTGTAGGTGATTCTAGAGGCTTGAGTCCTTGAGTCTCTAATAGTTATCAAAGTTAAAGAATAACCCTTTTTCCCTCTTTTCCTCAATTTGTTGAGTCAATCTAGTAGGCTAAAGGAATGGGAATTATTTTATCTCATGCTATTAAATCCTTGCCTTTTAAAAAAAAAATTCCTCTACCCTACATGAGGAATAAACATGCACAACTCATGTTTGATGTGATCCGTAAGCCTACACATAAAAACAAGTCATTCAAGTTCTCCTCTGCAATTATTTCTACACATAAAGATAGGTTTTAGAATTGTTGAATACAATCTTTCACTAATTTTGTTTGTTGCAATTTGACTAGCTTGGTGAAGTGATTCTCTAATACACTATTTTTATAGTGCAATTGTAGCTCCTCTATAAAAACTAAGCGACATAAAGCATGTTATTATAGTGGAACATGTGACTAGTCTTAGCCATTCCATTCCTCAAGTCATATCAATTGGAGATTCACATGTGAGTTCAACTCAAATACTGAAGACAAATAGGGATTTCTTGGTAGTTCTCTTTTGTAGATGTATTTTGATCTTCACCCACATTTTGGAAAGTTGATTGTGCATAGCAACTATAGAAGTAAGAAGGGCGAAACATTTACAAAATGGAACTTTTTCAATGTGATCATTTTTGGGTTTGATGACAAATTTCTTCTATGGAGAATATTCTAGGCAAACCATCACACATCTTGATGTTTTGATGCCATTATTTGCAACTTCTAGGTGCCCAACACAAGTGTTAATTTCTTATAACCCAGCTACAGATTAATTGCTTAATAAAATTCACATAATAGAATCAAAACAATTTATCTATCTAATTTATTACAATTAATACATTGGGTTAATTAACAGCTAATAACAACGGAAGCAAAAATAACAAGAAGCCAATCACATATACACAATAACACATAATTACCCAAGAAACCCCAAAATGGGGAAAAGCCTACAAATGTTGGATCTTCTATTCAACCTAACAACAAAATTTTCCTTACAAAATACAATATTGGTTTGCTACAACGATGATACATATATAGCCCTATTGATTTACATCAACGTACAAGAGAAAAGAAACTTTCCTTACATAACTCGGCCTAACTCACACATAAAATCGCTCTTGGTCTTATCTCAACCTCACAACTCCAGTTCTCTACCCGAAAATATTCTATTAATAAATAAAAATCTTGCTATTGCTGAAAATCCAACTCGAGTTGCTTTTCAGCAACTCCACACTCCACCTTTAGAGCTACAAAAAATCAGCACTCCCTCTTAGCGAGGAAGGTGTTCTGCACAACACCCAACTTATCTCTAAAGAATACAAACTTACTCTTCATCAAGGGCTTGATAAGGATATCTACTATATGTTCGTCTATAGGAATGTATTGGAGTTTCTCCACACAATCTCTAATGAAGTGGTACTTGATCTCAATGTGCTTTGACTTGTCATAAAACACTGGATTCTCAGAGAGTTTGATACAACTCTGATTATCACTGTAAATGACTGTAGGATCTAGCTCCTAATCAAAGAGACCAGCTAGAAGTTTTTGAACCCAGATAGCGTCACATGTAGCCATATTGGCTACCATATACTTGGCCTCCGCAGAACTCAATGCAACTAACTTCTCTTTCATGTTGTACCAAAAGACTACTCTCAATCCCAAACTGAAACTACACCTTGAAGTGCTCTTCCGGTCAACTATACTACCTACCCATCTGCATCAGTCAATCCCTCGAGCTTTACTCCATCCTGTTGAATATACTTCAGCCCATAATCAATTGTGCCTTAGAGATACCTCAATACATGCTTCGCGGCTATCCAATGCACACGTTTAGGTTCCACCATAAACTGACTAAGTAAGTTCACTACAAAACCAATGTCTACCCTGGTGTTGACCAGATATATAAGAGAGCCTATCAACTGTCTGTATAAATTCGGGTCCACTGCCTCTGATTTGGAAGCATCAATCTTCTTTTGGTTGGTCACAAGTGGCATGGACATGGGTTTACAATTCTCCATCCTAAATTGCTTTAAGATATCAATTAAGTACTTCCCTTGTCCAAGGAAGATCTCTCCCTCTTTCTACCACAACTCCAATCCCAAAAAGTAGTGCATCAACCCCAAATCCTTCATCTCAAACTCTCCTACAAGATCCTGCTTGTAGTGTGCTATGAGCTCCTTGTTCGCCCTTCACCTGAACATATTACAAGTTTAGTCTGTCTCTCTTAACAAAGCGCATGCTCTGCAAGTAATTGTCAATACGTAAATACCATGCCCTGGGAGCCTATTTCAGCCCATACAATGCTCTTTTCAACCTGCATACATGAGAATCCCTCCCATGCGCTTCAAATCCTTCTGGTTGTTCTATGTAAATCTCTTCCTCAATCACTCCATTGAGGAAGGTCATCTTTACATCCCTCTAGTGAATCCTCCAACCCATCTGTGCTACTACAGAAATGATAGCTCTTATGGATGAGTACCTAGCTACCAAAACGAAAGTCTCATCATAGTCAATCCCTTCCTTCTGAGAAAACCCCTTAGCCACAAATCGGGCTTTGAACTTTTGCACACTACCATCTGTAGCATGCTTAATCTTATACAACCATCTTGAGCCCAGCACAGACTTACCTTCTGGCCATGGTACTACCTCTGATGCACTATTCTTCATGATGGAAGAATACTCTTCCACCATGGCATACTTCCATACTTGGTGCATGGATGCCTCCTAAAAGCTGGAAGGCTCCTCTTCAATTAATTCACTCATAAGTGCCACATAATCAGAATAACGTCTAGGATTCTTTCTTTGTCTGACTAAATCTTGTGGATCACCAACATATTCCTAGGCCTCTCTCAATGTCTGCTCAGTCTCCTTGTTTCTCCTCTTCTGAGGCTGAGGAATTATTTGTTCCTCCTTCTGATCAACCTACTCAACCTGCTTGCTCTGCTCTCCAGCTTACGTGATTGAAGTTGGAGGAATTTGTGATGCCTCAACTGTAGGTGATTGCTTCTCCTCGTTCATCAAGTTGCTAGACTTCTAAAGAGCTTTCTCTTCCCCAAGCTTCACATCTCTACAAACTATTGTTTTCTTGAGGGTAGGAATGTAAACCCGATAGGCCTTAGAAGTTTCACTATACCCAACAAGGACACCCTTCTCTGCAGTTGGTTCCAACTCAGTTCTCTTATCCACAAGAATGGCAATACACAAAGCATCCAAAGATGTGAATGTGCCCCAAATTTGGTTTCTTACTAATGAACGCCTCTTCTAGAGTCAATTTTCCCAACACTTTGTGTGGGCTCCTATTCTACAAATACACAATTGTATTGCAAGCTTTTTCCCATAAGAACCAAGGTAGATCCTGATCATGAAGCATGGCCCTGGCTGCTCCAACTATAGCCATGTTTTTTCATTCAACAACCCCATTTTGCCAAGGGTTGTAAAGAACTATCAACTCTTTCTTGATACATTCTTGAGCTTAGAAATCTTTGAAAGCATTTGAGGTATACTTGCCTCCATTATCAAACCTCAATATCTTGATCTTTCTCCCTGTTTGGTTCTCCAAGAGAGCCTTAAACTCTTTGAACCTACTAAAGACCTCATCTTTATTCTTCAAAAGATATATCCACGTCTTCCTAGAGAAACCATCAGTGAAAATAACATAATACTCATACCCATTCAAGGATACTGTTGTCATGGGCCCACACATCTGAGTGTACGAGATTCAAAATCCCTCTGAATTTAGTGTCACTACTTGGAAAATTGGTCTTCGCATATTTCCCAAGAGTGTAACCCTTGCACACCTCATGCTTATCTATCTTCATCTCAGGAAGCCCCATCACTATTTCTTTGAGCACATTGAGTCTTCCATGGTGAAGATGAGCCATCCTCCTGTACCATAATTCTCCTAGCCCTCTACAGTTGCTTACCAATGCATGTGTTGGCTCAAATTATAACCGAAACAAGTTGCCATGCTTAACTCCAATCACTTTTGCAACCTTGGAATCCTTGGGAAGAATATAGACTTTGCCCCTCTAAAAGGTCACAATGTAACCCTTGTCCTCAAAGTAGAAACAAAGATTAAATTCTTTGTCATGCCAGGGACATACAACATGTCCTCTACCAACAAAGGTTTGTCAAACTCCCTCTAAAACTTGACCATGCCAACACCAGTTGCATGGTACTTGACATTGTTTCCAAGCTCAATATAGAAATCCAACTTCTTCTCCTCCAACTTGAACTCCTGACATGTGGCAAGAAGCCTCGCTGTCAATATACCATTCACTATTAGCAATTGAACTTGAGAGAAGCAATGAGTGAAAACTCATTCTCAAATCGTGTTGCAAACTCGTCCACCTTTGTTGTAGCAGCAACTTGCTTCTTTTGCTTATCCTTATTTTTCTTATTCAGACACTAAATGGCATAATGACCCAACTGATGGCAGCAAAAACACTTTATCTTACTCAGATCTTTCTTCTTCCCAATCTTGGCAAAACCTTTTGTTTGCCCTTTCTTGGACTTATGCTTACCCTTGCTTGCAAGGGCAAGATTTTCTTCATCTTGAACCTTCTTTGTTTGATCTCCTCGATGAGCACTTTCATAGATCTCCTCCTGAACAAAATCATCCCAAAGCCTCGCCTAGTCGGGAAGGCTATCTCTACTGACAACACACTTGACAAACAATTTCATGTGCTTCAAAAAACCATTCAAGGCTATTCGCACCAACTCATCATCAACAATCGTCTCTCCAACAGCAGCCAACTCGTCCCTAACTTGTGTCACCCTGGACAAGTAAGAGGTCACGCTCTCACCCTTCGACATTTGAGCATCATCTTATGACTCTGATAATCGCTCTGATAAAGTTATGAGTGTATCCCACATCTCCTTGGTGATGTCTTTCCTGAATAGATGAGGAATCAAATGATCTCTTACCCCATCAAGGATAATCTTTTGAGCCTTGGCCTCCTTGACTTCACATGACTCTAGGGTAGTAGGATCATTTGTTGGTGGTGTCACCTCTATACTAGCATGGATCCACAACTTGTTTTCCTTGAGAACAAATGCAATCTAAACCTTCCACTACAACGCACCCTCACGCATGTCCTCATATCAAACACTAGTTGCCATAGTCACAGAAGAAACTAGAGATGAAATTCTATTTTTATTTTTTCTTGAAATTTGCATCACAAATCTTGGCTTCGTATTCAAAGTTTAGTGCTATCATACCATGTTAATTTCTTATAATCCAGCTACAGATTAAATGCTTAACAAAATTCACATAATAGAATCAAAACAATTTATCTATCTGATTTATAACAATTAATACACTGGGTTAATTAATAGCTAATAACAGCAAAAGCAAAAATAACAAGAAACCAATCACAGATACACTAACACAGAATTACCCAAAAAACCCTAGTATGGGGAAAAACCTGCAAAAGTTGGATCTTCTATTCAACCTAACAACAAACTTTACTTACAAAATACAATACTAGTTTGCTACAGCAATGATACATATATAGCTCTGCTGATTTACATCAACGTGCAAGAGAAAAGAAACTTTCCTTACATAACTCGGCCTAACTCACACATAAAATCGCTCTTGGTCTTATCTCAACCTCACAACTCCAGTTCTTTGCTTGGAAATATTCTATTAATAAATAAAAATCCTATCGTTGCTGAAAATCCAACTCGAGTTGCTTTTCAGCAACTCCACACTCCACCTTTCAAGCTACAGAAAATCAACAAGTTACTATTAGTAAGAAAAAATTTAAAAAATAAAGCCTATAAGCCCATTTGTGTTAACCCCATTGAGAGCTTTGTTTCATGTTTGCTTTCAAGTGAGAACATCTAGGATAAGATCTAGTCAATCATGAAAACATAAAATATAAACCCATTATACCAATGCAATAGACACTCAAAGGCACTAAAAAGTGAAGCATGTTTTGTTTTTAGTAACATGAAGCCAAAAAATTATTGCATTTTTACAGAAAATCAAGCAGGGAATACACCAAGACTGGCCATGAAAAGACAAGTTATAACTGTTAATGTTATAGCAGCTTCGGTAGCTCCTTCCAGCTCACTTCTTCCGTGGAAGTCTTAAATTGAATAATAGCCGTTGGCTATTCAATTTACTTTTATTGTTTTGTATTTTATGCTTTGGCCGACATGAAAGAATTCGAAATTCATCTTGAAGTCATTTTAATGCGTGCTCATTATCTTGAGACCGACCTCTTGTGAAGAGGCGCGTACATTCACTAAGGCCGACTTCATTCAACAAGAGTGGCAATCTCTTATAATGCCGACATGGAAGTTTAGTCTCATCTTCTCACTTGTATATATATGTAGCTTGTCCGTCCATTATTATCATCAATGTAGGAGTTCAGTTCGATCATGTTATTGTGCAAATTTATCTGAGATCACTACAGCAAAGCACCGGACTGCCGTTTCATTCCCATGAAATGCTAAGAGTATCTAACGCGTTTAGGGTGTGGGGATGATGGCACTAGGGCAAGCACTCCTTCCAAACTCAGCGAAGAGGCCTCCTTTCGCTCCCGGGCTCTAAAATGGAAATGGATGGGACACCGATAGGGGGGATGCAGCGATGCAGTGTGAGCCGGTAGGCTTGGTGAGGGGATCCAAGTCGCTGATTAGAGAGAACGACACTACTTTCTCCCAATGTGGCAAACTATAGCGCCAAAGGAATAGCCGACGCTTGGGGACAGTGACTCGTCGGATCCCCGGGGACAGTGATTCGACTTTGTCGGAGATTCGGATGGGTTGCCCACCGGGAAACCGGCAATTCAGGAAGTGACGAATCCGAGTTCAATTTAAGCGGTGGGAGGCGATTGGGGGGGAGGGCCAGTGGGACGGACCCCACATGAGATTCGCTCGGCCCTGTCCGAAAGAAAAAATTGGGGTTGGAGGGCCCCAACCTCTATAGTGGGGGGTGGGGGCAATCAATCAACTACCCTCACATCCAATGTCACATTTTCAACTTTCCTTCATTCGGAAAGAGTTCACCGACCATATTGGCCAACCCCACTGTCCATAAGGCGAATATGGTCGGGGCGGGTGGGAGGTCCATTTCCGCTTTGGTCAATTGGCCAAAATGGTGGTGGGGGGGGCAGAATTAGACGGGGGGAGGGGGGGCGCGGGGGGGCGGAAACATCGCCTAACCAAATGACATCGATTTTCACATTTCGCCACTTGAATTCGATTCAATGGCCGACCATATTGGCCTTAGGTGGCGAAGCTAGGGTGGGAGGCATGTGACATATATAATCGGGGATTACCATTGTCGGCCAATATTACCAATTCCTCCAATCTGATGGACTTATGACTGATAGCAGTGAGAAAGCAACTATTCCCAAGGCCCCTACTATTCTATGGCCCCTACTATTTGCCAGCAGGGGTTGGCATGTTACGTATAGAATCCAGCATGGCCTTACCCCCCGCCAAATTATGCCAAATGTTCCCCCCCCCCCATCATTTTTTTTACATTTCCCAAAGCGGACAATGAACTCCCGCCAAGCTAAAGGCTCATTCCAAATTGTGCCGATGGAATTGAGTGAATTGCCGAGATTAGACCAAGGGAAAGGCTCTTGAGACATTTCGGATGTGTCGTCCGGACCGGGAAACCCATTCTATCTCAGGGAAAGGTAGAAGTTAGGATTGGTTTTAGTAGGGAAAGTGGGACCCCCACCGACCATTCTTTCTTTCTTATTGCCGGCCCCGGTGGGAGAACGAATCCTAACTAAACATAGTGCGAACATATCTCATCAATAAAGGAGATTTCATTTATTCTAATCAGCCTTGCATTATACAGTGCGAATTTACTGAAATAGAAGTTCAGTTCGTTCATTATTCTTGAGTTCGATCTCAGCTATTTTATAGTGCGAACCTATCTGTTATAGTGTGAAGTCATCTCAGATTATAAGCACGAACTTATCTGATTAAAGTGCGAAACTGTCAGGAGTTAAGTTCGAAGGCATCTGTACAGTGACATCAAGCAAGAACTTGCCAGATCCGTGATATTCTTCAAGTGCGAACCCGTCTGGAAGTCAAGCTCAAGAACTCGAGTTACAAGAATACAAGGTACAGCTTAATGCGTTTCTTATCAGTCTGCAATAATGCGAATATAACAAGATAGTGCGAATTCACCAGTGCATAAGCTGAAGACCTTTCAGTGCTAAGCGAACATAATTGGCTCTGTATTCTAATATTGCCAGGTGTGATCTAAAGCTTGTTATCTGTTATTCTTTATTGCAAGATACTGCACATCGGTCTTGTGATAGACCTTATTGTAATTTGTGTAAAATTGCCACTGTTGCATCAAATATAAGAGAGATCTTTGTTGCTGGGTTTTTCTCCCTCAAGAGGAGGGTTTTCCCAGGGTATATGCTGTGTTATTTTGTCTGATTCTGATTTATTTCTCTGTGCATTTAATCTGTTCACCTAAATTTAACAATAACTGCCCGCCCCCCAACCCAGATCAAGGGAGGTTCCTGAGCGAAACGGTAAGTCGGTACAAATGATTTGATTATTAGCACAAATGAGAAATTAAGGGACATTTACCAGTGTTGGCTAGTCTAATGGTAGACTACAGAATGAAACTTTTCAATTCATGTGGTAAGAAAAACTGAAGGTGAATTGAGAAAAGAAAGCCAAAGTGGTATATGTCTTGCAGTATGAGAACAAATTGACATCACTATGCTATTTTATTTAACCATTTTTAGTATGAAAATTACCATCCATGAATATAGTTTTATATTTAAATGACTGCAGATTCTGAATAAACCCTCTCATCAAAATTTACAGCAGCTAAATATAAAATTGTGTCACATCTCAAGGTCTATAAATTGCCAAGCCTTCTCCTTTCATATTGATTGAAAATTTCCAGTTACAGGAAGTCTCATGTTGTTCAAATATTCTTTTAAATGAAAAAAATCTCATACTGTTCAAAATTTTATTTTACATGCAGCAAACGTCATGTTCAAGTTTTTCTTTTACACGAAGCAAATTTGACCAGAGTGAGCACCACAACCATCTTTTGTTGTGGACATCATGGTGGAAGAAGGCCCTGGCATGTGGTTTTGCATAGTAGCATGTTGTCTTCCGATCTTCAAGTCAGCCATTTAGAAATGAGATAGAAATCCAGAATGGTGACATTGCCAACAAGGTAGCACCAAACAATAGGTACGTTACAGCCTGATGTCTTCCATCTCTTCATTAAGCCACAATCATCAGACATATGATAGAGCTCCAGAATGGCAACATTAGCCATAGAGTACCAGAATGAACACAATGGACCTCACACAGCTTCTGGGTACTGATGGTTCATTAAGAGGGTCCACATCCTCAAATATCTAGTTGTCAACTCAGATGTTTGTAGTCTGCATTAACTCAAACCACTGCAAAACATATATATGATATTAAATATTTTGATCCTAAGGATCCAAATTACTACTTTAACATGAAATAAGTTCAAACTAAAACACGAAATGTGAATTTAAAGATAAAAACAATATATCAATATACACAAGAAAACATGAAAGTCCTATCATAAGATTTTATCACAGTTTCTAATCCCAAAAAACATAACAAAACTAAAATAAATAAAAATCTCACATAGCGGCATACAAAGAGATTATTTGAAGAATTAATTGGAATAAAATCAGAAAGCTGCACTAATCACTTAAAATGTGCGGACACCAGTCAAATTGCTTCTGATGTTCTATGATTGTTCACCAGTTATAACAACCTCCACTGTCCATGCGGCAAAAGCGAAATTCTGATTACCTAAAAATAAACATGTTATTGGTGGCATACAGTCATAGTGATAGGAAAAGGTTCTCTCTTGCAAGAAGCAGATTTCTTTTGCATGCAATTATTTTCCAAAAGATCAAATTTGGTTGTTCAATTTTTCAATTATTTTCCTAAAGAAGATACTAAGGTAAATGCATTGAAAATATAACTGCACAGTAATGTCAAGAAACTTGAATGTCAGATACAATTCTTTAGGTACCACTGCAAACCTAGAGCTATCCAATGCAATCCAAGGTGCATATCAATGTTACACAATGTTTTGGTGACCAGGTAGCATAACAAGGCAGAGGCATGTTTCCAGGATGCCAATAACCCCCTTAATTTCTGGGGACGAGATGAAATGTGGGGATCAAAATGTATTAAACAACATTTGTTTCTCTAGGGTCAGGTTTTTCTAATATCTTTTATAAAACATGGGTTCACAATCAAAGAGAAAAAGGGGACGTGGACCTAGATAGAGCATAACAAGAGAGTATAATTTTATGGTTCGATTTGAATTTCAAGGACAAAAGGGCATGGGTAAAGTGATTTTAGTATGGCTAGAGAGACCACCCCAAATTTAGGACCTGGCACATTGAACATGTGGCTCAAATTGGTTTATAAAAAAATGATAAATTGCAAAAGTCACAATAAATGGAGAAAAAGGGAATCCTCACTATAATTTAAATGAAGGGGAAAAAATTTCCGTGTTTCGTATCTCCCTAAAACATTAACAGTAAATTGCTGGACCTTCGACAGCATTTCAGGGCATTAAGAAGCATTTCCTTTGCATTTTCTTTTTACCTTTTATTCATCGCAGATGTAGGGTAACATTCAAGCATCTCTAACATTTTGGGGATATGTTGGGATGTTTCTTGCACACCACCATCCCTTAAATATGAGGTATTCTGGAAAAGCATCCCTCATCCTTGGGGATGCCATAGACACATGCACATGTAAAAATGGTGTTATCTAAAGTCTTCCACCTGGCTAATGCTGGAATTATGTCAAAAAAATATTCACCTCTTCATATATACAAAACCTTGAGGGCATCTACATTTGTTATATGCATACACCTGACAAGAGTGCAAACAAATAGGAAAAGTCCCTGAAATTCCCTGAAGATGGATCGAGGAGAAGCATCTGAAACAGTGGACAAAAATTTACAAATGTATTTTGACTCCACAAACCTTAGACACTATGGAATCATGTAGATAAGATAACTTAAAACCAAAAGAGGTATTCTCCTTTCAGATTCTTTACTTTTGTCTCTAAAGGTTTCAACCTATGTTCCACAAAGTTTCCAGGACGAGGGGCAGGGGGGACCATTTCGGAGACGGATTTGTTTTAGGCCATTTTTGGGGATGGCTAATAAAAAATAGGGAAAATTTTAAAAATATAGGGAAATTTCAAATATTCATATAATGACATTGATAACATCATAACAATGAAAGGCATTCATCATATTGACATATACATTATAGAATCCTTAATACAAAACAATAGAGCTGACATGAAAGTCAAACAAATTAAATTTAATAGTGATAACTTTAAAAGCTTGAAAAGTAAAGAAACCATAAATTTCAAATGGATAATCAAATTAACCTTTGAAGAAGTGCCTATCTTCTCACTCTTGCAAATATAAAAAATACAATGTCCAACTTTACAAACATCAAAACAATATGTCTAGATTCTATATAGATATACCCTGCGCCTTTACACAGTTAGATACCAAATTTTCAATAGTTAAAATAGGCATTAAAGTAGTTAAATTTAACATAGGATTAAAATAATGACGACTGAAATTGTAAACATGGCAGTGCAGCCAAGAGCCAACAACAGCAGCAATACTGCTGCTGCAACTTCCACCTAACAACGGAAAATAAAATGAGGCTTCTTGAAACTTGAGGTGAGCCCTAATGGTTTTTTTTCTTCCTTTGTACGTTTCTATGGTGTATCTTTTTTTTTTGGCTACATCACATTTAAGTTTGAACTTTATATAAACTCTTCCACTACTTTTATCCCATGGTTCGTTTAGATGTTATGGTTTTGTCCAAATGCAGAAACAATCGCTGTCATGGAACAGATTCCTCTATAAAAATTTATCAAGGATTTGAAATAATTGAGTTCTTTTTATGAAACTTGGCTACAACATGAGGGGACAACTTAATAAATCGTTATTTTTGTAAGTTTGGAGTTATCTTTTTATAAAAATCAGCTACAATAGTAGGGGACAGCTTAATAAATCATTATTTTTTTAAGTTGGAGTTTTCTTTCTATAAAACTCAGCTACAGCAGTACAGGACGGTTGGCTGTTCCTGGAACAGTTAGGGTACGTCTGAGATGTCCCCAGCCGTCCCCTACCTGTCCCATGCCCATCCCCACGTCCCTGAGATGTTTCCTGGGAAAAAATATTAAATGGGGACGGCTAGGGGATGTCCCCAAGCCATCCCCGGTGCGAGTACACCTGGAAAAAGCTAGTGGATGCATCCCCAGAGAACATAGGTTTAAACAACTAAAATCAGATGGAACCCTCCTATTAAAAGCTAGCCATTCTTGTAAACGAACTGACATGATTCAACTGGAAAAAGGGGTTTTATAATGTAACCATCACTCATACATTTTGAAATATTTATAATTTTTTCAGACAATTTTTTATTAGTAAAATGAAACTTGTAGTGGGTCTCCCGCCATAAAATTGGCCATAAACAGCCAACACTAAATGAAATAGCCACAGCCCTGATTCAATACGCCTGGTCCATACAAGACAAAAATGTGAACATAAAAAGGAAACGTCAATTGAAAGAGTATTCAACTGAAACTGGTCGAATATCTATATGTCATTAACTTAGGGTTTAACAATCTTGTATTCATACTTTTTCAATATTGGCAGTCTGTCTGCCAGACACTGTTCTGAATTTTTCAACTGCTGCCTCAGCTATTGCATTACCTAACTGATACTACCAATACCCAGTGATTACTGATTGCGTATGTTCTATAAACAAAGATAATACAGAAATGGAGAATAATTAGATTCTCCAATACTAACCACACGAAAAATGCAATAGGAACCACCATCTAAACAGACCTATTTACACAACACACCCTTGCCATGATATATTTTGATCCCCTAAGCAACACAGAACAGATCATCACTCTATTTGGATAAACGCCATCATATATTTATTATTTACTTTTGTAATTTTTTTGTACTTTTGTATATATATATATATATATATATATATATGATTTTTGAGGACAAAAAATGTATTCCTAAATTTTGGGGACAGTTATGTATCTATGTATACATATACATACATAGTCATCCCCAATACATATGTATGTATGAATAACTAGCTGTCCACAAATTTGTATCGTCCATGAGACTCATCCTCACATTCGCTCATCCCAAAATGTCAAGAGAAACTCAAGTTTTAACTTGCTTTTTAGATGCTTGATCTGCCATTTTTGGCATTAGAGGTTTATAGGAAATCTTGTAAATTTTGCCGGAGCGTTTGACACACATTGTAATCCTTCATTTAGTTCATTTTCATGGCTGTTGTCTGTAGAAGAGCAGTATTGATAGAGTAGAGGCAAGTTGCAGGTGTTAGGAGCTGGTTGTAACCATTGTGAAGCTTTATTTGCATCATAGAAGCATTGTAACACTTGTAAAAGGCTAGGAGATAGTGGCATGAGGAGCTAATACTCACTCTTTTTTAGTTTTATCCACTTTTGAGGGTTTCTCCTACTGTAATCTTAATGTTTCCAGTTTGTGTGTGTGACTTTCTGCATTATTTGTCTAACTTTATATTCTACTCTCTAAATGATGTCACAAGCCTGATAAACATATTATACTATTAGCATAGCCTGTTGTGGTAGAAGAGATGTTTTGAAGCTGTTTGTAGGGTGGTCTAGGTGAAATTCATAAGGAGATAACACATAAATGGTATAACCATTGGAATTTATAGATCAAAGTGGTGTCAAAGCAGGTTAGAGTTACCTATATTTGTGGGAACATCAATTGTTGTTAATAATTTCAGTTTATGCCCTCCACAAGAACAAGTGGAAGTGGAAACTTAGTCGCTTTTGAGCCTGAAATTGGAACTAGAGAGTGGACAAGAACAGCTACAATAGCCAAAGAAGAAAGATGATTGCTCATTTTAGGAAGTTGGAAGACTAGGGTGAAGATGGATGGCTTGAGAGCATGATGCTAATCTTGATGGGAAAAATGCTAAGTTGTCAGTTCGGGTACAGGTACGGACGTGGGTAAGCCAATACGGCAATTTTTTCCCCTTGGGTACGAGTATGGGTACGGGAGTATATATATATATAATTTATAAATTATTAAATTATAAACATAATGCCATAGACTCATAAGCATGTTCAAAATTATAATCATATAATCATAATGCCATAATGCCATAGAATATTGAAATACGGTAATACCTCATATAATCATATTCATAATTTGCAAAAATGTAAATAGTAAATACTCAAGTCTTAAAATGTCATTACACATTGAAAATTCAAAGTACAATCAAGACAATATTTAATTCAGCTTGGAGGCAAAAAAATGGTGCTTTTTGCTCTTTTGAGTTTTCAAAATGAGCCTCATTTCGTCGGCCAAGGCAATATAAGGCATTTTTGGCAATTTATAGGATTTTATTTTATATTTTTAAATTGAGTTTTTGCCTCTCTCTTTTTTGCTAGATGACGACGGTCTACCTGGGTCCTTCGGTTCAACCAAGGTTCGCCCTTGGCTACCCAGGTTCTCTGTGGATCCTTCATAAAAGGACCCACACAGAACACGGGTAGCCAAGGGCGAATTTGAGCAAACCCCCAGAAGAACTATATCGAACCACGAACCCAAGAGTATTTTGCCCAATGCGGGGACCTAAATGCAAGAACCCAATAATTTAGGAAAAATTGGAATTCCAAAAGAGTGTCAAGAAGAAAGTGAACTTATGAAAACTAAGAAAAGAGAGACCATCATAGGAGATTTCTCAAATCTGAAGCCAACATTGATAACCAACATTATGATGATGAGATAAGTGCTAAGAAGTTGGATCGGTGGGTTTCTCAAATGGAGGTCAATTTCAGTCTCCACAAGGTGTCCTCCAAATCAACAAATCTCATTTACAAGATTGAAGCTTTCCAAGTAGGCTTTTACATGATATGAGAATTATGCTCTCTTTGGAAATTCAAAAGGTGCCACCAATCTCTAAGCGGGAGGATTTTAAAGGACTGCTAAGAAAGCAATGTTACCCCATTTACAATTAATAGGAAAGGATATGTAGTGGCATTACTTGGAACACAAGCAAGGGAAAAATTTCCAAGCATATACTAGTAAGTTTAGGAAGAGAAGAGTTCAACATGAAAAAGATGTTATGGACCACAACATTGTGATAAAATACATAGCTGGACTTTTAGCCACCTTCAGATGCATGTTTTGATTACCAAACTCCAAGATATTGATGAAGCATGCGGCCAAGCACATTATTTGGAGCTAGATAAGAAGGGGATCTTCTCCTACAAACAAAAGCAATGAGGTGAAAGGCAGCAGCCTAGTGTTGAGAAGAATGAATGTAATACCACAAGCAAAGGCAAGAAGAATGCCACTAGTACTGTTAATCCAAGGAGCAAAGGTAAGGGAAGATCATTGTTCTCATTGTGAGAAAGATGCGCATTTAGAAGACAAATGTTGGAAGTTGCATCTAGAGTTGGCACCTTCGTGGATGAAAAACGATAAAGACAAGAATTTTGCCTATGTGAGCAAAGGGAAAAAATTTGGCAGCACCTCAAAGTTAAAAAGAAAGATTGTCTTGTGCCATGATTTGCAAGGGTGTTCATAAGGTGGATGATAGCTCACGCAATGAAGAGGAGCTCATCAACTCTTCCACATCAAGATATAAGTGAGGTAAGAAGGTAGATGCTATGCTTGAGTCATGTTCATAAGGAAACCTCATTTCATATAAGTTGGTTGATGAACTTGGCTTGGACAGTTCAAACCATCCTCATTCATACTCTTTAGGATGGCCAAAACAAGGAGTGGAAATGAATGTGACCAAGCAACATAAGTTGAATTTTTGGACTTAATCCACAATTTAACAATCAATTAATGCTACATGTCATACCTTTAGATGCTTGTGATGTTATTTTTAATAGCCCTTATCTCTATGAGAGAGATGTTTACTTTAGGAGAAAGAATTTGTAATGTCCCTTATTTATCCCTATGCTTTTCAATGGCCGATAGCCCATTTCTAGAGTCCCGCGGGCTACTCAGAGGCAATTTTTAGGGTTTCCTATTTTATTGGAGGTTTCATGGCAGTTTTTCAAGAGTTTGCCAATATGTTTTTTGGGGCTTTTTGGGTTTTCAAAGAGCTTTGGTGGGTGGTCACTACTATTTTTAGCATGTCTATTTTTAGACTTACTATTTTTAGTAAGTTATGACAACTACTCAAAATGTGCTCATATGATGTTTGTTGTCACTATTTTTTAGCATTATGCTATTTTTAGTAAGTCCTATTTCTAGCAGTAGGGTTTAGCAGCAGTTGAACACTTGGTTTCTATTTCTAGCAATGTGATAGAGCAATATTTAGCAGTGGCTCTTCCAACATTCTTGGAGTCCAAAAATGGAAGGTTGCAACTTAAGTTAATGTTTTATTATTGAGTTGCTTTTTGACCCCCACGTCTAGGTAGTGCAACTTAAGTCGTTTTTTAAAGTGGGACCCATGTGTTGGATGCCCTTCTTGGAGACTTTGCATTTTTAAATGGTAATTTGATGCCAAGCCAAAGTGGACGCCTAATTCAAGGTCAAAGATATTTTAGTTGAATTTTATATTGCTCCATGAAGTTGGCATCCCTTTTTGGAGGGAATTTGCAATTCAAACTTCTAGGTTTGAAGCTTATTTATATGCCTCTCCTCCTCTCATTTGGGTATGCAATTTTTGTGATAACGAAGTGTCGCAGGATTGGTGACAAAACTCATGGGCTTTGAGGATGATACCCCTCCAAGCTTACTTCAGTTTCGAGTTTGTGAGACAACTCCTAGCTGAATAATGGTTGCAGCTTCACTCAAAAGTTGCAATAGTGCAAAGATTGATGATGGCTTTCTTAATTCTTTTTGTATTGTTGGGTTTGATGTTTTCTAGCATATTTTGGTGTGGGTGTGTTAGTTTGCAGATTGGAGATCATTTTGGAGAGTTTATCAGACATTTTATGTTGCTGGTTTATACATAGCTGACCCACGTTTTTGCTCGTACTGACTCGAGGAGTTGAGATATTTTTGTGGGTGTTGGCTCATTGGATTTCTCATGCTAGGGCGACCTATCTTGCTGAGTTTGGTGATTTTAGGTGGACTTTTTGTTTTTTAACAGCAGGTCAACCTCCTTGGGGGCCGTACATCTTGGCTGGGGGTGCATTGGAGTGTGTGCCAGAGCTGTCCTGCTTTGTTGGTGGTAGATGGGTACTTGTATGGGGGTGCCCAGGTTTGCTCTTCCATTTGCAAGTGATTTGGAGTCATTCCGAGGTAATTTGAGGGAGTTATGATGATTTCTTGATGGCTGATTGAGGTTTCCAGTTCACTGTCCTTTCATATCAGACTGCTGCTACAGTATATCAGACCTGATATACCCTTGTACCCTCATGTTTTATGTTGCCTAGTCTTTGTTATGTTGCAGGGGTTGATATTTGATTCATTGGGCAATCATATTGTCATGTTCATCTCATGTTATATTGTACTGAACATCATATTGTAATGCTAAGTTACTGGTATGCCCATATATGGCCTCGGGTACGATACGGGTACGATAAACGGTACAGAAACGAAGAAAATACGTCCAGGATACGTTTTCTTGACTGTGGAAACCACCAGGAAACGATTTCATGACTGTGGGTACAAAATTTCATTTCCGGTTCAAACCCAGACTGAATCCATGAGTTCAAACGCCCAAGCCACACGTTTTTCAACATTTTTTGGATTTTTTTATTACTTTTTTGACTTCTTGTTGACTTTAAAGTTTAAACAATTAAATATGTTAGTCTAATTGTATGGTGACAATCCTATTACGATATTCAAATGTGTTAGGGTGCCATTTTCAAGATAAAAGTCCATTTTGTATATCACTATGCCAGAGCAGCAGTTTGACACTCTTGTTGTATATAGCAGTACTGGTCTTAATATAGTGGCTACATGTGCTACAGGAGTTTATGTAGGAGTCTTCAAGATAGGTCTCTGCGTTTAGAGGCTATTAGGCCAGTGAAGAAGTTTGAGTCTAGTGTTGTACAGTAGTACAATGATGGGCTGCTCTACAATGACGATCTAACTCAATGGCCACTTATGGGGTTTGCTTTAAGTATTTTCAAGAAAAGACTCCATATTTAGATGTTCCGCGACAGTAGTAGTTTGATAATGATCTTGTTGCATATAAATACTATGATGGACTAGGGTTAGAGGGAATAATTAATTGTTTAGAAGTCAACAAAAAGGAAAATATTGAAGTGTCACTACTAGTGGCAGTGCTTGTGCGAGTGCCACTGACGCTATTTGTGGTTCCACACAAAATGCAGCATCTAATATGGATGCTGATAATGTTTTTTTTGATGACCCATATGATTCAAATTGATCAATGATCAATGATCAATAATGGCTAATTGTAAAAACTTGGCATTTTTATGTTTGAGCTTTAATTTATAATTTTATATCATGACATTTCAATATCACTAATATTTTAATATTTGACTATGAAAGTGGCAGTGTATTTTTGCTATGTTATTTGACCATTAATATGGTGGTATATTTTGAACTTAATTACTACTGCAAATATGTATATATTTCTGATTTTTATATGTTTTTGTATTAACGTACCCAAAACATACCCAAAACGTACCCAAAAAAAATTGACCGAATCCGTGTACCGGAATCTCGTACCCGTACCCGAACCCAAAAACAAACCAGTAACTTAGTTGTAATGCTATTATGGTAGTACCATTCAACTCTTTACTTTCAGTTATTTTGGATACTTTACCCCACTGCATAAGTGGTTGCTCCCACTGAAAAGTGGTTGAGCCTTTGCTTATTGTATTTAACTCCCGTTGAATAAGTGGTCGAGTTTTCCTTGTTTCATTTCTTGTAGCCCACTGAAAAGTGTTAAGTGGCTTTGCCGCAAAGTGCTTTACTTTCTCTATTGGCTGGTTTGCCGCCAATAGCTTTACTTGTTTACTTTCCAGCATTGTTATTACTACTCACCCCACTGAAGAAGTGGTACCTTGGCCAAGTTCTTAATTGTAAGCCAACCACCATATGCTCTCACCTTGCCAACACTGGGATCTGGGTGATCAGAAACTGGAAGGTGTTCTTTCAATTTACTTTATCACTTTCAGTTTTAACACATAGACAATGCAGAAAATGCAACACATAGACAATGAACACGATGTTTACCCTGGGAAAACCCTCCTACTCGAGGGAAAAAAACCCAGCAATAATATTCTCTTTATATATTAGAAGAATAGCAGGCCCTAGAAAGGGCGAATACAATACAATGATCTGCACTTATATCTGGTGCAATTTCATGAATACACTATGTAATAACTCTTCTTCTTGATGCTGATCTGCTGCTTAAGAAACTTGACCTGCTGCTGAAGTGCGAATTGGAAAGTGAATGAATGTGTTGTTCAAATGAGATGAAATCACCTTCATTATATACAAGGATAGGTGACCTTTCCACTAGGTGGGGCCCCTTAGGAAATAAAGAATATAAAATATTATTTGTTACAAGAAGGCCGACCTGCCTTAAACAAAGGGAAAATAGCTCTTGAAGCTATAAAACACTAACAATTATTACTACTTAGCCCACTAAAGAAGTGGTAGATTAGCCAAGTTCTTAATTGTAAGCCAACCACCGTATGCTCTCACCTTGCCAACACTGGGATCTGGGTGATCAGAAACTGGAAGGTGTTCTTTCAATTTACTTTATCACTTTCAGTATTTGCAAAGATCCCCTTATACTGTATGCTCTCACCTTGCCCACTCCGGTTGGGTGATTAGAAAGTGAAGGGTTGCTTTCCAATATATCTATAATTGTATTTTGGCCTAACGCTAACGGTGCAAATTGTGAAGCTTTTGGAAAAAGTAAGGGTGGTATTTTACATAATTAGAATAGGCTTTGTCCGTATGGGAAAGAGTTTACTTTGCATTCTTATCTTGGAAAGTCCAAGTTCACTATGGCAAGTACATCACAATTCAAGAAGTTGATCAATGCTAGTGGAAAGGTTGTTCTTTCATTGTTGGGTAGACAACAAGAGCATGAGGGAGTTGTGGTTGGAGCCATGTATGGGCTTCATTCACAAAAAGAGCAGCAAGAAGGGAAACAAATACACCAATGTTCCAAATTGCTTCTTGGGCCCAAATGATTGCACTCTCCTGGAGACAAAGCACATGGAGTTTGGTTGATGCCTTCTAAGGCTTGTTTGAGTTATGCAACTTTCAATTCTTGTGATGTTGCATTTGGATCAGTTGGGATGACAGAACCTATGAGGATTGGTTCATATCAAATTGAGAGACATGTGGGCTTGAAGGAGTTGTTGCAAACTAAAGCCAAATGGACTCTCATTGAGGACGTGTGAAAGGAAATTCCTTACATGTTGAGTTCCAAGGCTTTTGAGGACCAAAATCCTCCTTATTAGGAAGGTATGATTCATAAAATGGCTCAAAGATGTTGCAACACTAGGATCATTTTTGTCATTATCAATCATAGGTTGTCATGTTCATCATCTTCAAGAGTTCATTGCTTTTTGGTGCAATGTGATATAGAAGAAATTGTACTCAAGTAGGAGTCATGTTTGGGATGACCAGAGCATTGTAACGATCCCTTGAAGTAGAGATACAATTGTCCAAAATAGTAGAAAACCAATTTTAGCGAAATTCTCCACTCCCTAAGGCAGCAAAAACAAAATCAGACCAATGAATTCAAAAATGCCACAACAAAAATGAAACCACCTCCTAACACAAGTGGTGAATTCATCATAATGAAAATAGTTAATGGATTGTGAAGTGATTTTTACATTTTAATTTGTGTTTCCATCATTTGACCTTCCATCTTTGGCATTGGAGAGTTATAGGAAAGGAAAAAGTTTCATGTAAAATTCGTCAAAGAATTTGATACTGATTGTAATTCTTCGTTTAGTTCATTTTCATGGTTATTGTATGTAGAAGAGCAAGGTTTTGTAATTGCAAAGGCAAGTTGCAAGTGTTAGGAGATGGTTGCAACCATCATGAAGGTACACTAGAGAGGCATTGTAACCATACTTTGAAAACTCATGACTTGCAAAAACTCAAAAAACTCAATTTTGACTCAAACTCAATGATTTGCAAATTAAAAAATAGTGTTTTCTTCTTTAGTGTATCAATCCAAATGTGTGCCTATACAAGCGTTGACATTATTTTTGTTATGGTTGGACTAGAGTAAAAGTCATTGCATGTTTATGGCAAGCCTAGGTTTGAACGCAAGTGGATTGCCAAGAATTCAACCTTGGGACATGTGAAAGCCCCTAAGGTGCTTTTTGTCTAGGGCTATAATGATGTTTACACTATTGTGGTTGTCAATTGCACTTTTGTAAAGGTTGTGGGCACTCATGGCACTGAATGGTAACTCATTCTCCTTGCAAGAAGAGGCAATACTGTTGAGCACCCAAAGCAAATCATGACTCTTGACAAAAATGAGTATGCTTACATTAGGCAATTGTGCTATTATTATCTTTACCATGGATTTTTTTACACTCGCAAACTACAATGCTAATGTTAGATGAATCTAATCAACAATCTCACCAAGTACACGCGATTATTCATGTGGACTCATGGCAAAGTTGTGAATCGGACTCACACTAAGCTCCAAGTTAGTCTATTGGCTATTTCCTCAAGAGCAAAAAACATTGTGAGTTGTGTAACTATTATGCAGATTTTGAAACTATGATTGTTACACTTGTAAAAGACTAGGAGATAGTGGTATGAGAAGCTTATGCTCACTCTTCTAAAGAGTTCTCTCCTTTTGAGAGATTATCTAGGTATAATTAATGTGTTTCCAATTTATGTGTGTCTTTTACATTATTTGTTTTGATTATGCTTTCACAGACCTAATGAACATATTATATTGTTAACATAATGCAAAAGTCCTAAGCTAAATGCCCATAGGAATCAACCCAAAAAATGAAAGATGCCACAATCTAAGCATACACCTTGTTTTCTGACAATCTATTGAAAAATGGAAGAGCATATAGATTTCTAAAAAACACTAAACCATGACTGCAACAAAATAAATATAGAATAATAATAATTGATTCAAGATTTTAGTACATTCACTCTTTGTTAAATTTTACATTGGTGCAATATGGCTTTATAAACCTTTATTTCCCACAAATAACTTCCTAAACTTCCTCAACCAGAAGAAAACTAACTACATACTAGTAATATCTATTTATAAACTAACATTTATTATCTATTTATTTATTAATTATTAACCTTACTTACTTATATTAAAATGTAATATTCCAACATTCCCCACATTATTACATCAATCCAAACAAAGGACAAAACATTGCATGGACTGGACAAAGAAGTCCATCTAAAAACCTTGATGAAGCACTACCACAAATTTTCCTCGCTCACCCAAGACACACCAAACTAAACCCATCAGCAGGTATCTTGACTATCAAACCTACAAATCCTCTATACACATGAGAGACGATCCTCCATGCATAATGAGAGAACAACTCTCCTTTGAGATTCCATCACTCCTCCAAGTTTGTCAAAATATCTCCTCTAGTGCCTACATATGAGAACAACTCTACTCCAAGGGTCCACTTGTGACCTTTTCACACATCACCCCATTCAAAATGAGGACCCCCTAATTTTTGCTCCATTCGGGTCTTTTGGCTTTGGTTTTAGGTATGTCTCTCTCTCTGTCGGTTCATTTTGTCTGGTGATGTACTTGCCATTTGACCTGGATTTGAATTTTGGCCAAGGCTGGAGGGCTTTCTAATGAATTAGGGTTTACAATCTTCAGGCTACTTTGAGGTCAAATTGAGTTGGCTAATCGAATTTTGAGCTTAGCACTGCTATTAGGATGCTTCAAGCAGGCTCCCACTGAATTCTGACAACTTGCTATTTTTAGTAAGTGCTAATTTGGGGCCTATTTCCTTTGGGATTTTCAAATTTTGGCAACTGCATCATGATTAGAACACTTCAAACTGCTCACTTGCAAATTTTAAGCGCAAACGGACAACTTACTATTTTTAGCAATTCTGCCTTCGGGGGCCATTTTTAGGGTTTGCATGTTGAAATTTTGAATGCATGTCTGCATAATCTTTCTAGGTTTTTTGAGAGCTTCGCAACGAGGTAACATGCAAACAGAGTTGATCACTTTTCCGAGACTTGCTATTTTTGACCAGTGCTCGCATGTTGATCATTTTTCTAGGTTTTTTGAGTGCAAATTCATCTAGCAGCTGATTGGTCACTTTTTTAGAGACTTACTATTTTTAGTAGGATCACTCAGGCAGCTGCCCAGCACTTCAGCATCATGAGCAGATCGACATGCAATATAAACGGGGTCAGACAGAGATCTTTTGAGCAACATGCAAGTCAGATTAGGGTTTCCAACTTCGAGACCCAAAATGAAGGGTCAAACACCAGAATCTCCGAAAACTGATGTATCCCATCATGATCAGTATCTTCCAAGGAGTCCACTGGTAAAATCTAAAGGCAATCTGAGCACTTACTATTTATAGTAAGTCACTTCTGAAACAGGGCTATAACTAGCGGGTTAGCATGAGACACCAATGTGAGCAAATCAAGCAAGTGATGAGGACCCCATGGAGCGAATTTCAAATCAAACGGAGTTGCAGAGGTTCAAAAATCAAGCACTTATTATTTTTAGCAGGTCCATACAGAGGAATTAGGGTTTCCTAAAAATTCGGGCAAGACACGAGGGTCACACAGAAGCAGCATTCTGAACATTTACTATTTTTAGTAAGTTGCCAAAAATAGTGGGTGCATGCAAACATCAAGTACCAACAACTCAATCACGTCACGAGGATCGAGGCAAAGTGAAAATCAAGCCTTCCGGAGCTAGAAATCGGCTTAAAACACAAAGAATGCAAAACTTTCTAAAAATAGAAAACTAAGGCAAGTTGAAGACATCATGAGCAGTCAAAAGAACACCTCCCTAAATCCACCTTAACAAGCTGAAATGAGTTGAAAATTCATCTAAGTCTGGCAAAATGGAAGCTTGACCTGCCAAATGCACCATGAGAAGCTGAAGATGGATGAAAATTCTAGTAAGGCATGAAAAATGGAAGCTAGCCATGTCAAATGCACCCAAGGAAGAGAGAGGCCATGAAAATTTTAACTAAGTGCTTAAAATTGGAAGCAGCTACCCTCATATGCGCCTAGGTTGAAGAGAAGTTGGTGGGCATCAAGAAAATTTGTCTAAAGCACCCAAATTGGAAGTAAGGGTGGTGAAATGCGCCTTAGCTTGAGAGGCTGAGTTGGAAATTTGACTAAGTCCTTGAAACTGAAAGCTTCTCCCCCTAGATGCACCCTTGAAGGGGAAATCCATGAAAATTTGGCTAAGGCAATGAAAACTTGAAGCAAGACCCCTTATATGCGCCTTGACTTGGAGGAGAAGTTAGAAAATTTTCTAATTACTTGAAATTGGAAGCTTAAGGTGCTAAATGTGCCCATCCTTTTGGAGAAGAAGTTTGAAATTTTTCTAAGTGTGGAAACTTGAAGTAGGCCATGGTAAATGCGCCCAAGCTTGAGTGGAACTTGAAAATTCTTCTCTAAGGCAATGAAAACTTGAAGCAAGACCCCTCATATGCGCCTTGACTTGGAGGAGAAGTTAGAAAAATTTCTAATTACTTGAAATTGGAAGCTTAAGGTGCTAAATGCGCCCAACCTTTTGGAGAAGAAGTTTGAAATTTTTCTAAGTGTGGCAACTTGAAGTAGGCCATGGTAAATGCCCCCAAGCTTGAGTGGAACTTGAAAATTCTTCTAAGGCAATGAAAACTTGAAGCAAGACCCCTCATATGCACCTTGACTTGGAGGAGAAGTTAGAAAAATTTCTGAGTACTTCAAATTGAAAGCTCAAGGTTTTGAATGCTCCCAAATTGAAGAAGATGGATGGAAATATTTCTAAGGCGTGGGAGATGATAGTTAGCCTAGCAAAATCCGCCAAAGGCTGAAATAAAGACAAACATTAATAAAATTATTTTCCCGAGGTTACAAAAAATTAAATGTCCCCCTTTGTGTTGACACATGAATTTTGAGAAATATTTACTAAGGGGGAAATATTTTGGAGGGTCTTGAAAAATGTTCTGAGGGGAAAATAAGTTTTCCTTGTGATTTTAAAATGTCTGGTGAATTTTTCTAAGGAAATAAAATACACCTAAGTCAGAGGTTGAATAAGATTCTTCTAAGACGTTTAGAATGGAGATATTTTCAGTGTTGGAGATAATTTTAATAAATTTCCCAGAGTGTTTCAATCAATTGAACGTTACATGCAATCAAGGTGGGAAATTTAAAAATTTTGAATAAGGAAGGAAATCTTTTGTGACAACTCGCTAGTCATCTCTCCCGAATTCAAAATCTTCTAAGTAATGGGGGGGTGAATTAATGGCAACTACTAAACTGGGTGTCCCCTCTCAATTATATAAACTCTGAAGCTCTTCATTTTCTTCACAAGTTGCAGAGGTGAAATTGTGAGAGTGTCGAAGTATTGAAGTTGGAGTAAGTGCTAAACAAATTCTAAAGTGAGCAAGTTGAGTGAGATTTTTCTAGTGTTGAGGGTGATATTGTTGAAAGTAGCTGAAGTTTGAAGTTTGGATTTCAAAATCAGAAATCTCGAGGTTTGGAGTTGGTAGTTTAGTGCTAAGGATTTTCATTTTCAAGGCTAACTCCACATGCCAACCATCTCGTAGTAATTTTATTTTTTTTAGTTGGAATTGTAATGCTTGAATTTTATTTTGCAAATGGCTGAAGTTCGAAGGGGAGATGTTGTCGGAATGAGCAAAGTTGCAGGCAGAGCTGGAAATACAGAAGCGGGCAAGGAGAATGCCTCCAGGCGGGCAATCATCAAGCAGCTGAAGAAATATTTTCTTCCTGAGTCAAAGTTTGTTTCGAAGCTCAGAGGGTTGACTAACACCAACCTTGGTTTGTTCAACCTCGAGGCATTCAAAAGGAGAATATCCGGGCAGGCTCGTCATCCTCCATCAGCAACATCACACAACATCGTGACAAGTGGATTGTATGCAGCTGCTAGTTTTCCACCAGCAATTCGATGTCCTGAGTTGATAATGGAATGTGCAAATTATTATAGGCCAGACCACTGAACAATTGTCTCTTTAGATGGCAAGTTGCTAGCTAACTTCACACCCAAGGCTATTGGAGAGGCGTTTGGTATTCCAGCTATGGAGAGAATGTTATACACATCAAAGGAAAGGGTTGATAAAATGTACACCTCATCTTTCGATAGGTGTGCAAAGAGAATTAATACATCATGGATGAGAAAGCCAAAACCTCCTAGCGCCAAGTTGCCAAAGCAAATTATCTTAGAGGATCTAAAACAAGAGTAATGTGATTTAATTATGATGCTCAACTGGGTGAATGGCAGCCCACAGGCATACACTTTTGAGCCTTGGATGTTCTTCTACATCGGCGTAGTGTTGGAGGGAAAAGAGTATGTAGATTAGGCAAGAATGATCGGCAACAATATAGATGAGCAATTCAGAAGTTTGAGAAGAACAAGGACATTTTATATGAGCTCGTATGTCATCTATATGTTGGCTCGGATGACGAAGTATAAAGGATTGACATACCAAGAGCCAATTGGATGCGGTTCCAGTCAATTTACAATCCATGAAGCTTGCAGGCAGCTGCATCTAGCAAGTACCTCAAGCTTCAAGAGAGTGAACGATGCTTTCACTATGCACATCACCAAGACTCTTCAATGGAGAACACAACAAAGAATATCCAGAGATGCACAAAAGTTGATTGAAGAGTACAGGTATTGGTTTATCCAGTTCCTGAAGTTCACTTACATAAGGTTGTTGGGGTTCCATTCATACGCCTTTAGATTGCCAAGGTACCCCACAGACAGGATGGTAATGCTTGAACTGTCTAGGCAATTCATTGCCTATGACAAAATCATAAGGAAAAAGAAGAAAGGAGGATTGCACTTCCTTATCGTTATGGGAAATTCACATGAGGAGTGCCCATCTTTGCAAGCAGCCAAGGAAGCAAAGGAGTTACAATTCTATCACCTCACTCTCCACACCAGCCGACAGGACTTTGATCCTCATAGAAAGATTGGAGTGGTTCAGGGTGAAGAATATCGGCACAAGGCTCATGTTGAAGATTTTTGGGCAAATGCAGGAGACGAAGCTGAGATCAGAAGGAGGACGTTCTCCTGGCTACCCCTAAAATTGATTAGGGAATGCGAGGTTGTCCAAGTTCTAGACCAGGTGGATGAGGATGCCAGCATTATTCACACAGATTATGAGTCAATAAAAGACACGCCGATCCCACCACCTGAATGGGTGGAACTGGAGATCACGGACTTGGACATGTTGTCTATGCCGATCTTAACATTCACAAGAGGCTGGGTGGATAGACATGTTCACAAGCTCAAAAGAAAATCAATTGCCCTCACGTACAACCTCATGGGCGATCGAAGGCCACTGACATCAACAAGGAAGAGAAAATGGGCCGCCCAAGCTACAAAGCTACAGGAAGAGGAACCAATTCAGCTAGAGCCTCAGAGGATGGAGGAAGCATCGCCTACACAGTTGTTGACTCACTCTTCCAACATACAAGAAGATTCGATATTTGCAAGTTAGAGGGTTAGAGTCAATGAAGAGCAAGAAATGGAGGAGGTCACTCACCATTGCCTAGGGAGCCCGATAGCCAAAGTGCTAACCAGCCGGATGAAGATGAGGAAATAGAAATAGACACTCGCCTGGATCGTGCGATTGAGGCAGCCTTTGAAGATGAAAACACTACAAAGCTTGAAGTTCGGGGTCTTTAGGAGGATAGGCAGCATATGGAGATGGATGAGCCTCAACCAAATGTTGTTGAAGAGGAGGTTCATGAAGTAGAAGCAACGGAAGAGCAGCCACTTGTCATCTGCAACGCTCAGCAAGATGTTCCAAATTGGCTCACAAGTGCGATAAGGAGAGATCAAGAGGATGACACTGACCCAGCAATAAAGATGGAGGAGCTCCTTAATAGAATAAGCAGGTCACCTAAGACGAAAAGAGCCAGAAAATACTCCAGGATGGAGACAGATGAGTCTGGTTCCCGAACTCTTCATTTTGCGGTTCCAAGGGAAGAATGTGATCGAGATGAAGCAATGCCTGAAAATTACACGATCACTACAATTGAACTGGGGCGCCCTACTAGAGCACAAGTGATTGAGGAAGCTAAAAAATCCTTCCAGGCATTGAGGGATAGGCAAAGCAGCTTCGTTTAATCCATACCACTAGCAGGCTTGCTAATGGTAAGTTTGCCTTCTGTGGTCGACTGGAATACTTTTTAAGCTTAACTTCGATTATGATTCACGTTTTGGCATGCGTCGTCGTGATGGTGTCTTTGTGCTGAATTGTGACTTGAACATTCCTTGCTATCCCCTCGAAGATTGCACCAACTTTGTAGAGGCTTTCCAACGAGAGGCGAAGCAAAGTTTGGTTGAAGTCTGCTGAAACTAATCCCACGTCCTGCTCTTAGATAGAACTTAGATCTTCTAAACCCTGCACTCATTTAAATTCCTCACATTTTGAGTTAGTATAGGAAACACATACCTCATTGCCAAATCATCTGTATTGCACGAAAATCCCCTTCCATCATTAACCTGCTATCAGCTGCCATGAACTTGTGAACAATTGTGTAAGTCCCCTCGTGAAAACAGCATATCACAACAAACCAACTGAGTGTACTCCACTGCATTGAAGGAACCTTGGAGTTGAACGTATGATCTCTCTCGCAATCTTAGCATACGGAATACTTTGATCAAGAGAGAATGGAGTAGTCGTTGGATACTTTATTCTACTGTTTGGTGTTGGTCACAAAACTCACATCAACACCACTTCCCTATGAAAGTGTCAATATCCCTCCTCCAATGCCATGAGAACCAAATCCCTCCTCTAGTATACAAAAGAAACAAAACCAATGTAGATACACTAATCCCATCCTATTTTTGAGATTACACTATCCACAAGTTTTGCCAAAAAATGCCAAGGCCCCCGTTACTTCATGAAGGGACACAGAGTGAAACCAGTGCTTCTCATGCAAAGTATCATCTCTGAGCGAGAAGCTAGCTCGAGATATAAAAATCCTCCAACCTTCAATACCTCCAATGTGATCTTTCCTTACACTCTATCCATTTGGCATTGCATTACATTCTCCAATAGCACAAGCAGGTGAGTTATGAAATCTTTATCAGGCATAGCATGGATGGCTTTGAGAGCACAAACATTTGGTGACATAATGAAACTAAACATAGAGGTGTTGGTTCCCACCAATAATGAACCTTTTACATTATAGTGCAATCAAAAAAAATCCTTGTAATTCCTTGTGCACCTTAAAGATTCAAAAATAATTACTCCCCAATAGCACAACTCTTCAAAACAAAAAAAAAAACTTGGTAGACTTTGAACTAGCAACCTTCAAAGTCGTATCAACATTTTCATTTATGCTTAGATAGCTATTTGTATCCTCTTTCAACATTTTTTTTTAAACAAATCATTTTGTGCATACCTTACTATCATTGAATTCTATGATAGCAAACAGTTTGAATGCCTTCAGGCGGCACCTATTTCTTTTGGCATTATGTCAAACAGTTCACATGCTTAGTGCCTTCCCTGCTGAGTGCAGCCTTTGATTTATTGCCTAGACTTTTTATTTATTTCCAAGAGATCTGCTCAATAATTAATCTCATCAAATTTTTTATTCAAATAGAAAGAATTAATCTAATACAAATCATTGGAATATACAGCAATGAAATCTGCATCCTTGAATGTCCTAGGCATCCTCGAATGTCCTAGGCACCCTGCAAATGACAAACAGATCATCCTTCTGGTGATGGACGTTCTACACTGTCCTATCATTCCACACTTGAGGGTTTTCATCCCCAAGGCTGTAAACAAATGCCTTGAGTGCTCACGATATCTGCAACTCCAGTGATCCCCGATCAATGGAAATCAATTCCATAATTAGCGGCACTTAATTGTTAACTCATCCCTCCCCAAACATAAGTACTAACTGACCAACAACTTCCGTGTTTTGCTACTTGTGCTAACTGGGCACTTAATCTCCTTATTCCAGCTGAAGACTCACTCCTAACAACTAATTGTCAACAAAACCTTTAATTCCTAATCAACTGCAGACAAAATTCCCATTTAGTGCTCAGAATAAAAGGAGAACATTACATATAACCAATTACGGTAGACGATTCAATGTCTTGAAGGTGTTCGCAAGATGGTCTAAATAAAATCCATAAGTTGATGACTCACAAATGGTAGAACCATTGGAGTTTGCAGATCATGAATGTCAAAGGCTTTTGGATGGAAATTTGCACTACCTTCTAACAAGGACCTTGAAAGATCCCATAGTAAGAAATATGTCCCAGCTCTTCCAAGATTTCCCCTTGAGGCACTATTAGAGTTTAGCTTGATTAATCTCCTTGGCAGAGGCATCCATTTCACTTGTTTCTGTGTCAATGCAACTCCTAAGTTGTCAATATAGGTACAGTGATTCGGGTAGACTTGCATGACAAAAAAACATTGGGGTTGGGCATATTTTGGGTATGCCTGTAGTATGTACTATATGAATATCTATAAGCCTAAAGACGAGAATTAAGTTTAGATAACCACATAACATGCACAGTATAATCAAATGAAAATTTATCTAGTGTTGTAGTTGTCCACCCTGATAGACATATATGTAAAATGTGAAAGCATTCAAAGACACATGATTTAATATCTAAAAAAAAATTTGTTTATTGGAGTGTGATGGAATAGGATGTGGCACTAAATAGTGTTCTTTACAAGTTTGTAAGTATTTTGGAGGAGTTGTCTCTATGATTTTGAGTCTCATGGAATGATATTACAAAACTGTTTTGGGATTTGCAAAATTTAGGATTGCTTCCAAAATACCAAGCCTCAGTAAGCTTTGAGCAAATGTAATAGGCAGGTGTAAATCAAGAAATATTACCTTCTTGAAGCATTGGAAACAGGATTTTAGCTCACTAAAACTAAAATGAGAAATATTAGTTTGTTGTAGTTATGGCATTCTTGATAGACAAGTAGCAGGATATATGAGGCACACATTATCCCAATTTGAGATGGTTTCTTGGACTGCAATCAATGCGGGTACACAAAAAATTGTTCTGTTAAAAAAATTTTGGATAGTTCTAATAAAATGCAACTGGGGGGTGTAAAGTCTAATTCATCAAACCAAAAAATATGGTTAGGAGTTTTATCAATCCAAACAGTGTTGCCTTCATCTGTCATAAAAACAGCCTACTGCCTTCTACTGCCCAACTGCAAGACATTCAAAACATTACTAAGAATTAGGTGTTTACTAAGTGTTCAAAATAAAATCTGAGTCGGGATTCAGGGAAGAGCAGGGAATAGATCATCTCTTCAGACAAGGGGTACAATACTCTTTGGATAGAGAAGCATCTCAGATGGAGGGGCTTTCTCTAGAGAAGCAATGTTCTGTTCTCTGGTGGAGCACTTTATCTGATATTGGCTACAAGGAGGGTGGCACTCTACCATGTAAATGCAGAGTCGGGGACATACCAAAGATTGGTTTTTGTGCATGCAATAAAACCAAGATGGCAGAGCTTATTGCGTTCATTCATATGTTGTTTCATTGATGCCAACATATTTTCTGTGTAAGGTTAGGGTTAGATTTTCAAGTTGAAAAGTCAAACTTGAGGGTCAAAACAATTAATAAAAAAGAGGTGCAAAAACCCGGGCACCCTCTGAAATCGCTCAAGGTAGCACATTTCTGTCCTGTCATCACCTGGTATGTTGCTGGATGTACCCAGGCAATTTTGGGGCAGAAATTCAGTACCCTGTGCAATTCCACAGAGTACCTGAGCCCAATTCCATACCCAAAACATTTTGTACCCATTTCCAGAGAATTTCCCAGCTGATTCAGTAACACACCTTATCTTTGTATTCCATTAATGGAGGTTTGTCAGACATTTATCAAATTTCATGGAAAAACTACATTTGTAACTTTTATCATTTCAAATTCAAACAAGTAAAATTGTGATAACAATCCAGAAGTGTTTCTCTTGGCAGAATATACACTGTAGAGATCAACCAAAGAAAGAAGTGATAAAAGGGGTTCCAAAACAGAAATACCTGTCTCAACAAATCTGCCAGTGTCCTGGGCAGTGCCTCAATGCTCTTCAAGATAATATAATATGGGAAAGGAAACGAATCTAAGTACTTGGAGAATGTAGGTACTCCGCCTGTGAATGATACAGACTGCAGAAAAGCATGTAACACAAGAATCAGATGCCAAAGAAATTGCTAAAAGAACATGTACAACTTAAAATCTAGCGACAATCTAGTGAAGTATTACTTGCACATTCAGTATCGATTCCTCTGGATTATCCAACACAATGAAGGCCAGTAGTTGTTTCCTACTCAAAGCATCCCTTACACAGCGCTTCAAACTCTCCTGTATCATTAAAATGAAGACAATTTAGTGTATTAATTTGTGCTAAACATGCTATGTTAAACACCTTTGTAACTTAAAATTAATCTTAACTATCAGTCATGATTACCAACAAAAACAGAAGAAAGAAGAACTGAAGATAGAAGATAAACCAAGTGCCAATTAATGTATCAACCCTATGCTCATTTGGCACAGACAAAACCTTAAGGGATAAAGATTTCATAAACCTTACAAGAATCCAGATAGCATACCTACTGATAGTCAAAAAGAGATAAACTAGAGAAGAATAATGCCATTCATCTGTAGGGATTTATAATCTTGTCTAAGATTACAAACTTCAACATCTCCCCTTAAGCTTCAAGGAGGGACAATCTAAAACAGTCTCAATGATCTATCTCCATAGTCAACCTTGTTAGAGTTTGTAATCTTCGCCATGGACATTCTAATGAATTTTGGGCTAAGTGCTCATTTAGACCAGCCTCCTTTAAACATATGCCAGGTCAACCTCGTTTGAATTTGTGTATTGATATGTATATATACACATCCAGCCCATTGTTTAATCATCAAGTATCAAGTTCTCTGGCGTGCATCCTTCCCTTCCCAGAAGTTTACAGGCACCATCATATTTTTCGTCTCCTTTTTCACATTGTTCTCATCTTGTTAAAGCTTAGTCTCTTCATTTCTAAGGTTTGAAATACCATCCAGGTTGCCCCCAGGATATCATTTGTATCATGAGCACCATTTGTTTGTTTTGATCTCCATTCATTAAGTATGAGAAACAGGCAGGGAGAGGGCAGCATTATATAGTTACTTGCTATTAAAATAACTCCCCTCACCCCCCCGCCAATTTAAGAGCTCGTATAGTCGATTGAAAGTTCACTAGAGAACAAGAACAAGTTGACGCTGTGAGTGAAAGAGCAAAATTAAGATCTTATCCTTTAGCAAACAGAACATCAATGAATTTAACTACAGATTCAGTAATGGCCTCTCAACATCCTTTCTTGGAGACACCCTTTATCCAAGTAGAAGATTCCACTCCTTCCCACAAAAGAGGCCCATTGGATAAGGTATTTCAAACTGAAGCAAAAGATATTGCAGAGGAAAAATTTGCACGTTGCATTTATGCCAATGGTCTTCCTTTCAACTTGGTGAGATCACCATATTGGCGTGAAATGTGATCAATAGTGCACCTTCTGGTTTCACAGGTCCTGGGTATGAAAAGGTGTGCACCACCTTATTAGCAAGAGAAAAAAAAAAATCGAGAGACATCACTCAAACCAATTAGGGATTCTTGGATTGAAACAAAAGTGTCTATTGTTTTTGATGGATGGAAAGATTGCAAAAACCGACCTTTAATAAATGTTATTGCAATGTCCCCCAAAGGGGCAATGCTTTTTAAGGCAATTGATTGTGAGGGGCAAATCAAGGATGCAGAATTTATTGGTTTTCAGAGAGCAAAACAATAATAATATTTTTTGTTATTTCATTCTCCCACTCCATCGTTCAATACAATACATACTTATAGGAGTTTCAGTTCCTACATTATAGGAACAACTCTCTAATTATTAGAGTTGTTTTACTTTTAACAACTCAATCAAGCATACACTCGTATAACAACATAATTCTATATTATCCTATAAATATGACTAACAAACCTAACAAACAATTTACTATTACTAACACTCATGTGAACACTAACATAGATTCCTAGCACCCCCCCTTAGTGTGAACATGGGGAGAAAGAACATCACACAAGTTGGAAATAGAATCGTATGCCTATGCATACTTTTAGGTTTGCATACTGCTATTTGGATCTTGCTGTGCATGATCACCTACATACAAGAACTTATCCCACTTTCACTTCCAAGAAGTCCGACAGTTAGAGGATCTCTGTAGCCAACTGCTCTCCTATACAACTGTTTACAATATCGATGATGTCCATATTCTCCTCTCAAACTTTAACACCGTGTTATTTAACTCGCCACCATTGTCGCAAATTCTTTCGAAGAAGATTCAAACAAAAATGTCAAAGAAAATAGAATATGGGCATGCAAAACTATGGTGTGGCTCTAATACGATATTGGTTTTCAGAGAGCAAAACAATAATAATAATATTTGCTATTTCATTCTCCCATTCCATCTTTCAATACAATACATACTTATAGGAGTTTCAGTTCCTACATTATAGGAACAAATCTCTAATTATTAGAGTTGATTTAACAACTCAATCATGCATACACTTGTACAACAACATAATTGTATATTATCCTATAAATATGACTGACAAACCTAACAAACAATTTAATATTACTAACACTCATGTGAACACTAACATAGTTTCCTAACAGAATTCATTTCAAAAATCCTCAATGAGTCCATAGATATAGTGGATCCTAAAAATGTTGTTCAAATCATTACAGACAATGCAAAAAATGCAAGGCTACAGGTGCTTTGGTTGAGGAAAGGTATGAACACATTTTTTGGACACCATGCACCATACACTCCCTTAACTTGGTCACGCAAGCAATTGGCACTCAAATAGAGTAGGTGAAAGCTATATACCAAAAGGGTGAGGAGATCCAAATGTTTGTGGCAAACCACAATATGTCACAAAGCATTTTCAGGACTTTCTTGAATTTGGAATTGTTCAAGGTAAACTTAATTTATTTTTTAATTTTATTTATGCCATGTATACTTATATAATATATTTCAATGTGTTATTAACTTATGTTTTACATGATCCTAGGTTGCCATGACCTAATTTGATTCTCACACAATCTTTTTGGGACAACTTGTGAAGGTGTGAGAGGCATTGGGTGCCATGGTTATTAGCAAAGAGTATTTAGAAGTAATCAAGTTCAAAGAGGGCCTAGAAGGTCAAGTCATTCATCCTAGATGACTATTGGTGGGCTCATGTGGACTATGTCTTGAGTTTCACCGAGCCTATCATGAGTATGAACTATGATCAGGTTTGTTGATACAAATCGACCATGCTTGGGGGAAATCTATGGCATTGATTCCATGATAGAAAAAATAAAGTTCATAATAGCACAAAAAGAGAATGACCCCAAAGAAAAAAAATTTCAAGTGTTGAAAAAATCATTCATCATCGTTGGAACAAGATGAACACACCATTGCATCTCCTTGCATATGCATTGTCTCCCAAATAATATAGCGAACAAATACTTGGTTTGCTAGTGAGAACTCCACCATATAGAGATAGTGAAGTTGCTAATGGGTACAAGCAGGCATTCAAAAGACTCTTATTAAATCCAAAAGAGGTGGAAAATGTTAGGAAAGAGTTTGGCAAGTTCATCTCAAGACAAAATCATATTATTTGTGCTATTCAAGACCAATACAGTGTAGGTGCTCATACATGGTGGTACCACCATGGGCGAGATTATTTGTTCCTCTAGCCTCTTGCAATCAAGATTCTATCACAAGTAACTAATTTTTAATTTTTATTATTTAACATTTGTATTGTAGACTTTAGTACTTACCATTCTTTAATTTATTTTGCTTTTTTTTTTAAAAAAAAAAATTTAATTGTTTTGGTTTTCTCTCCAATTTCAACAGTTTGCCAGTTCTTCTTTGGCTGAACCGAATTGGAGTACATACTCCTTTATCCACTCAGTGAAGTGTAACTAGTTCGCTGCAAAAAAAGCAGAAGACTTGGTTTATGTCTATTCCAACTTGCGTCTTCTATCACATAAGGTAGATGAGTACAAGGAAGAAGCATTGGGACATAGCCCCTGTGTGTGCCACCTTGGATGCATCTATTGCAAAGCTTTGCTAGAGTCACTAGATGATGATGATGAGACTCGTACACATGATGCACCTAGTAGGAGTGCTAATCCATTTACTTGTGGTTCAAATGATGTTGAACCAAGCGATGACCTTGATATAGATCCTTTTGATGATTGATGAAGATTGAAGACAATTATACAAACTTTTGATCGTATTTATTTCAATTTTGTAATTGTAATGATTTTCATTTGAATTGTGACTCTAGATATATATGATAAATGACATAATATTATAACAGCCATACCCGATCCTATACTAGAACTGGCAACTTAGATTAGAATTACCCCAATCTAAGAGATTTTAGAGAAAATCGTACTCTCATCCACAACAATTGAATGAACTCAATCAATTGAAAATGAAGAAACCAAATTCTTTTGCCTAACTCAAGCCTAAATGATTTTTAGAATTTTGTAAAAGAAGCACAACTAATGAATGTTGTGTCTAAAAATGGGATATACACCTAGACAAATAAATGAGCGGGGTTTACATATATCTTAGTGTCTGGATAAAATTCAATCCCATGAGATTCTAGAATCATCCATTTGCCTAATTTCAAGCTCAAATCATTACTAAGTGATTCTCTCAGTTATGGAGGATAGACTCCCCTTCAAGTGCTCATTCAAATTTGACCAGATGTGGTTTAGAAGGGATGATCTCTTGGAACTCCTCCAATCTTGCTGGTCTAAAGTGGTTATACAAAAGGGATCAAAGATGTTTAGTTTTACCAAAAACCTATGCCATCTCAAAAAATGGCTAGAGGATTAGAATAAGCACTACTTCAAAAACATTTTCAAGGAAAAGGAGAGAATCAAACAAGAATTGGAAACAATCAATCAAAAGGTTATTGCTTCCAAAATGTTCCAGGCAGATTATATCAAAGAAAAGAAACAGATAGCACGACATGCAAAAATCTTAAAGAGAGATGATTTTTTTGGAAGTCTAAATCAAGGGAGACTTGGCTAGTGGAAGGGGACTTGACTACTATTTTTTTCTATAATGGCTCAAAGGTTAGATGAGACCAAAATACGATCAATTCAATCAAATCATTTGATGGACTAGAAGTGACAAAAGTAAAGGAGATACAAAATAAGTTCAAAGATTTGTAGCCTGCAAATGGTGCTTTGGATGCATGGGGTATGAACAATCTTTTGGACAATATTCCATCTTTAGTCACAAACGAAAACTATTGAAAGCTCGTGGTGCCCATTTCAAAAGACAAAGTGAAAAGAAAAACTTTTCACTAACACCCAAACAAGGTCCCTTGCTCGGATAGGTTTCCTACATGTTTTTATCAAAAATGTTAGGATATTGTTAGGAGAGAGGTGTGGGAAGTGATAGAAGACTAGTAAAAGTACAAAACAATATTGAAAGATCTAAACAATACAAGAATTGCACTTAATTCCAAGAAGATCAAGTGAAACTCATTTGTGGATTATTATCATATTTCTTTACGTAAGATAGTGTATAAAATAATTTCAAAGGTGATGGTGAATAGGGTGAAAGTTGTGCTTCAAAACATCATTTCTTCTTAACAAAGTGGTTTCACTCCAAGAAGAACAATAACAAATGGAATCAATCGCACACAAAGCTATTTTTTCAATAACTAGTTTGAACTAGAAATGCAAGGTTTATAAACTTGGCATAAGTAAGGTTTACAAAAAGGTTAGTTGGCTATTCCTACTGAGAATGTTGAATAAGGTTGATTTTGGGCAGGAGTGGCTTGAGTGGATATTCAGCTGCATATCCACTCCCAAGTTCTCTATTTTCATCAGTTGTAAGTGTAACCCATGTGGATTTTTCAAAATTGTGAGAGAACTCAGACAAGGGACCCATTATTCCCCCTTCCTTTTTGTGTTAATGGCGAAAGCACTTGGAAGAGATATCAAAGTAAAGGCTACATGGGCGATTGGTGTAGCATACAAATTGTAAGGAACGCGGACCCCATCACTCACCAACAATTCATACATGATACTATCCTTTACAAGGAGGCTTAGATGGAGATGGCAAGCATAATCAAAACTATATTGGTTTGTTACATCTCTTTATCAAGACCATAGTAATAAGACTCACCAAGACTCTACGAGTCCCTAGGTAGTTGGCAATAAACGGGTCCCAAGGACTCATGATCAAAGTACCCAACAAGTCTGGTCAAACTCTTTGGACCCAATGAGTCCCAAGGGGAAGACTCGATTGCAACATGTATAAAGAAAAACAAACAAAAAAAGACTTAGAATGAAGGGTTTGAGGACTTTTGGAGGATTGTTAAAAGTGATCAAACTAGCAATTGCACCTTAGTGTACAATGGGTACGCCGAAGAAGTGTGGAAAGTCAATTAGGATAAATTCTAATCTATTTTTGTACTATACAAAACTATAATAATTATTAATTATAAATTTTAATCATTTTATGTAATTAATAGTTTTATTTAAAAATATAATATATAATAACTATAAGTATAATTAAATTATTTATAGTTTTTTTTTATTATTAAAATATAATCCACATTTCATATAATAAATTTATAAATCAAAGTTTATATTAAATATATATATATAAAAATCAAATTTTACCTTAAACAAATTATAAATGAAATATTATATTAACTAAAATATAAAATAACTCTTGCAAATAAATGAAAAACAATTATTTAAAAATAAAAAATTAAAACAAGATGCTATAATGTTAAAATCTAAATGAGTTCATTATTAGGATCTAACAGTAATTTCCATTTTAATAGACATACTCTAAAACCCTCCTCAAAGCCATATTTTTCTTTAAGCATTTATTCTATTTCTTTTA
Source organism: Sequoia sempervirens (assembly GCA_007258455.2). NCBI lineage: Eukaryota > Viridiplantae > Streptophyta > Pinopsida > Cupressales > Cupressaceae > Sequoia > Sequoia sempervirens. The sequence goes on from VDFB02105785.1 coordinate 12,670,648, forward strand.
ATTTTTTAAGTATTTATTCTATTTCTATTTTTTAAAAAAATTTAAGCATTTTTTTTTTTTTAATTCATTTAGCATCGCAAATCCGCAAAGAAAAAAATTCATGAAACCCCTTTTAGTTCAAATCCTAGTCTATCTAGAAAAAGATTGCAATGGCTTCTATACGAATCATCCACTAAACCTTTATCTTAATTTATCATCATCTAAAATTAGCTGCAAAATCCAAACATTTTAAAACCAATGCAAAACAAAAACAATGAAGAAAATGGATCAAAGTAAAAGCACCTTCCAAACATATCCATACGCTTGATTACCTTCAGAACGAGTTGCATTGGAATGCGGGTAGAAAATGAGAGCTCCCAACAGACATTACGAAAATCTTGAAAGCAAACTAGGTAGTACCTATGCTTTGAGCCTACGCTAATTTCTCTTAAAATAAAAACTAAAAAATTAAACCTTTACAATTTCTCTTAAAATGAAAACTAAAAAATTAATTTCTCTTAAAATAAAAACTAAAAAATTAAACCTTTATAAACTATTTCATTTCTCTTAAAATAAAAACTTAAAACTTAAACCTTTATAAACTATTTCACTAACTCCTACATCTAGAAATGCCAACGTTGAATATTAAAATTAGGTTTGGCATTAATAAAAAAATATATCTCTATTATAAAATCCCCGCGTTGAATCTCAAAATTAGGTCTGGGATTAATAAAACACCTGTCTCTTGCCACGTCATATGGTTTAAAAAGAGCATATTCCCCCAATGTCAAGGAAAGAATATAATACAGGTTTTAGCTGAATAATTTATTGCATACATACTTCATTCGTGTCGTATACTGATGTATATGCAAAAAGATAGCATGGCAAAGCGAAGAGGAATCAACGGTTGAACAAATTTTAATGGTCGACAGACCATAACAATCATTCAATCAAACTTTTTAGCTTTGTCATACTATAAAATAGGATACGCCTTCAGCATAAATTATGAAAAATGGCATGCACGATCATGGTGCTGCCTCTTGACCACGCTAGGGTCGTTTCCTCTAAACCCACTACTCTAGTTTCAAATAACAAAGAAATGAAAATATTTTTGGGCCATGTTGTATGGAAGAGAAACATTATTTTTATTTTTCTGAAATTTTCCCAATTAAATTCCCAGTAATTAAATTGCATTTATACTTCTAGTTTGCTAACATTTGCAGACTTGTCTGAGATACAAGCGCATGACTCCACAAATAGCTAGTAATGTTTGGCTGAGAGATACAAGCTCCTTTCTTACATAGCTCATGACTAGATATTGTCCGCTTTTATACTCATGTGATCAACATATACTTGTGTACATGATCAAAAAAACTTTTATTTGATTAGTTTATTGTATCTTTAAAGTTTATTTATTAAAGGATACAAGAAACAAGTTTTAAATCATTAAAAATCTATATATTTCATGAATTTTTCAATTTGTCGAGTCTTGGCCAAGTAGGAGAATTGAGTCTTAAGTCTGGGTCAAAATCAGCTTGCCAAGTCCGAGGTGAGTCCAATTCTTGTAACACTAATCAAAATAGATCATTTATAATGACAAATCACAAATCTTCTTCTTTCATACTAAGAAGGTGGCAAAGGAGGATTTCAAAACTTTTGGGCTTTAATATTGAGTCCATTCCAAGCAAATATTGGGGTGTTTTGTTGTTCAAAGGCACAATAAAGACCACTCCATGGGAAGGCATAATTGGGGCATGCAAAACAAAGTCAAAGGCATGGAAAGGTCAATGGCTCACAATGGTAGGTAAGATTCTAATGATAAAGATTGTGCTCTTTGTGATTCCTATCTATATGATGTTGTGCCTCCAACTCAAGAAGAATGCCATTCAAGATCTAGATGGGACTATGAAGAGATTAAGAGATTTTTATGGGAAGGATCCAACAAGGTAAAGAGAATACCGTTAGTAAGCTAGGATACAGTGAGGAAAAGAAAATTTGATGGACGTGTTGAAATTCAATTGACCTCGAAGCACAACAAAGTGCTTGGTGCAAAGCTAGTTTGGAAAATGTTTGAGAACAATGCATTCCAATGGGGTCAAATTTTAAAGAAGAAATATCTTGATAATGGGGACCTAAGAAGAATTTTAACAATAGCCAATCCTCCAATTGGTTCTCAAATTTGTAGACTCGTGATATCTTGCAAGTCCATCATAACAAACCATTTGTCTTGGGTCATCAATAATAGGAAGTCAACCAATTTTTGGGCTGACTATTGGAACAGTTTTGTGCCTCTTTCAGAAATCCTAAGTTAAGCAAGTGTAGGGAGATCATGGAGGATGTGTGGGGAAATGTGGCAGATTATGTAATTAAGAAAACCAATGAGAATGGAATAGAATGGGAATGCAAGGATTTCAACAGAGCACCAATCTCACCCTAGGCCAGAATTAAAAGTATGGAAGAGCAAACTAAAACAAGAATTGTATTATTTCAAAAGGATGATAAAAATAATTTGTAGTGATGCTGAACTAGGTTGTTATTACGTCAAACTTGGGTATCATATTCAAAATACACTTCCAATCAACTCTTCCTAGCCATTAGATCTTTGTGGGGTTCCAATGTTTTACCAAAGCTAGTTCCTTGGAGTGGACTAAGTTGCACAAGTGGATCCTCAATGGTGAGAGGTATGAACTATTGACCATATGTTATTAAGTTGACCTTTTCCCAACAAATGTTGGAATTGGTTAACTAAGACGCTGAGTTGGACTAGGGCTCTATAGAGATGTATTTGGAAACTATTAAAAAGTTGGTTGCATCTTTTCAATAAATCAATTTAGGAGGCACTATGGTTTGTAAGTCCTTCCATTGTTATATGGCAATTGTGGAAAGTGAGAAATAGAAGAATCTTCAAAAGTAGGTAGTCAAATGTAGAAGTTACAAAAAGGATTGAAGTTGGTATAAGTGAATTCTTTAATGTCAAGGGGAAGATCTCAAAATCTAAATAATACACCCACTAGGATGAACTGTTTATGAAGCCATAGAGTTTGAACAAGACCCCCACTAGTCACTCTTCTAATGTCAACCAAGAGTGCTCTTAAAAAAAAGACAAAAAGAAAAATGGCTAGCCCCTCCAAGTGGAAGATTGAAGATGAGTTTTGATCGGGACTCAAAAGAAAACCTTGAGGACTCAAATGCATGTTGCATCATCAAAAATGTGGTAGAATTCCTCATATGCACAGTGTCTAAGAAACTCCAGCCTAGTACTAACAATCAGGTTGAGTTACAGGCTTTATACAAAGGTCTAAAACTTTGTGTGTAGGGAAATATAAAAACCATTGTCATCGAAGGTTGAGTCAATGATTTGTATTAATGCAATAAAAGATAGAAATGCAATTAATTGAAAACTAAGGAAATGGATATATTTGATTTGTCCTATTCTTGATGGAATGCAAGATTTCTTGGTTAGGCATGTCTGTTGAGAAGCTAACAATGTTGTTCTCCTTGCAAACCATGGTACCTTGTAGTTGGAAGAGACACTAGTGTCAAACCAAAGTGATGTCGAGAGAAATCTCTACAAGATAATCAAGTCTTAAAGGCACATTGTACCCATCTAGGAAGCAAACTTGTGAATCACATGTGATCAAAGCAATCCCGATGCAATCATATTTTATCTATTGCAAAGAAGACGAACTTGTGAAAGATCTTACAAAACTACAATACAAAGCAATGAATGCCTTATTCATGGTGACAATGGGCAAATGCAACAATGAATGACGCAGCAAGAAGAATGGCATTAAGACTTTCCATTAATATGGTATCAAACCCACTATTGGAAAAGCTTATTTAATATTGTCACCCCACTTGTCAAAGATGGTATCAAACCCACTATTGGTATGAAACTCTTTGAAGAAGGCCACATACAAGACATCTTTTGGGAAGAATTCTTGACTACAATAATCAAACTATGGGAAAGAAAATGTAGGTTAGTTGGTAGCAAACAAGTATATCCAAAGTTCTTGGCAAAGTGTGTTTTTTGAAGTTGTCCATGTGCTGCTGCAAATGACATTGGTGGGGTTTCTAGCAAGAATGTGAAGGAGAACGTCACTCTAAGAAAATGTTAACAAATTTTCAAGGTTGGACTCATGAAGAAAACCTTTGAGGAATATAAAAGTCTTATGGTCCTTTATCTTGGGATGCTCTCCACACAGCAAATGGCTAGGTACAAGAGCTCAAGCACAATCCCCTTTTTATCTTGCACAACAATTAGAAGAAAGATGCATTGTAATATGAAATATCTCATATTTCCCTTATTTGTGGATTGTTACTTTTCTACTCTTTTTTAACTACATTGGCAAATTGACATACTTCCCTAGCAATTCCAAATATGAAATGTCCTGGAATTGGAATCCAAACCAAAACACCTATGGATCCATCTAGGGTTCAATTTTTTGGTACAAAAAACAAATCTATCAAAAGCTTCCCATGTCGTTGTGAGCTGAGCAAAGATGTAGTGCTTTTGGACCAATTCTAAGCATAGGTTTGACTTTTTTTTAACCCTAAAATGAAGCATTTTGTAGCCCATTTAGTGGTTTTACTCATTTTTTTCTTACATGGGACACCTTTTCTATTTTCATGGGAAAACCAAAGATGCCTTCATCTATTTGTAGGCAACCTATGGTTAACACATAGTAACAAGACTCACCAAGACTCCGCAAGTCACGAGTCGAGTCTCCCTGGTCGAGTCTTGGGGGCTCAAACTCAAACTCAGCCGAGTCTTGGCTGGACTTGCCAAGTTTGGTGGACTCGCTAGACTCACCGAGTCCAAGTGAATCTTGTCAACAGGACTCAGCAACAGGAAGGGTTTGAAAAGTGCAAAAAATTACATGAAATTTAAAGTTAAAACTTTTTTTTTCAAAAAAACTTATTGTGAATGCAAAATGATGTAATGCCATCAAGGTTTGTATGCACCTCGACCCCACAAGGGTCGTTGCCCCTTGACCCCACTAGGGGTGCTGCCCACAATGGGCATTGCCCTTGACCCCACTCAGGGCGCTACCCCCAAATCCTCGCAAGGGGGCACAACCCCTTGACCCCACTAGAGGAACTATGCCTAGACCCCCACAAAGGGCACTACCCCGCAACCCCTCACCTCTTTTGAGCCATAGACTTCTAGTTATTGTTTTGAATCTTTTGATATTTCATATTTGTTTGGAGCATTTGATGTCATGGATTTCATATTCGATGATTTTTATATACATTTGAGTCTTTGATTATATATCTAAGTGTGCTATTTCCTTGAGCAGCTAGCTACAATTTGTGTTTATACTTATATGATCGATGTATACTTGTGTTAGTGACAAGGACCTTCATTGGGTTGACCAGGCAGATAGAGAGGTTGAGGCTATAGCCATGGTAGAGGAGGAGACTAAAGCACAAGCAAACACATCCACAACTAATGTTGGTCAGGGTGGCATGGAGTCACAAGCAGAGACTATGGCTGTAGTTGCTACATCATCTAGGACCCACCTTAGATGCCTTTGTAGGAAGGATGCCAACTCCTTTAAGCCATAGACTTGCAATTATTGTTTTGATATTTCATATTTTTTTGGAACATTTCATGTCATGGATTTCATATTCCATGAGTTTTGTATACATTTGACTACATTTATATATCTAAGTGTGCTATTTACTTCGCAGCTCAGCTACAATTTGTGTACTTTATGCTTATGTGATCGATGAATACTTGTGTATGTGATCAAATTTGCTTCTATTTAATGATGTTATTGTGTCTTAAAGGTTTATTCAATAAAGGGTGCTTGAAACAAGTTTTAAATCCTTAAAAATCTCTAAATTTCTAGGGTTTTTTCATTTTGTTGAGTCTTCACCGAGTCTGGGCGCTGAGTCCCGAGTCCCATGCCGAGTCACGCTAGCCGAGTCCAAGTCTCATTACTATGGGTTGACAACAATTCAAGTTTCTTTTTTTCACACATTCAAAGTATTTATTACACTTACAAATGATACATGTTTTTCACTGTACAAACTACAACTTGAAACCAAGGCAAACATGACCATTAAAAAACATAGTTAACATAATCGGAAGTAGGGTAAACAATAACCTTAAAAAACATAGTTAATATTTAGCTAGAACTACAATAAATATTAAAAACATTATTAAATCTCTATTTAATATTAAGTCTATATTTATTTAGTCAAATACTAAATATTGAATACAAACTTACAATAGTTAAAATATAGTATATTAATTATTTCATTAAATAAATTATTTAAATATTAATAATTATATAATTTTAACTTTATGTTTAATAGTATTTATTTGACAAATAAAATAATCAAACTAATATAATTTATTATAAGAATCACTAGTTTGCATTGTAAATTGATTGACTATTTTAATTTTAGTTTATTTTGAATATTAATTTTATTTGTATTCGTCATAAAGAGCAATAAATAATGTGCAATACATCAATTTTTACATAAATGTAAAATTAATAAGTTTTAAATAATGTAAAATATAAATTACAAATTTTATTTGCAATTTTGCATGATCATAAAATTTAGACATTTTGTAAATTGTTTGAATTTCCTTTGTTTTTCATATTCAATATTCTTTTTGAAGGAGGCCTATTGCACGTAAATTTTTATAATGGCAGCTAGTTCTAGTTCCATTCGCAAACCCTCCTTTGAAATTGACTCAAATTCACCTTTGTTGAAGCATGTAGAAATAGCGGAGCAGATTCCAAGTGGCAGGACATATATTTGGATATGTTGTGGGTGTGTTAAGCAATATACAAGTTCATACAATCGGGTGGATGATCATATGTGTCATTCCTTCAACGCCATGTGTATGGACTTCCATCATGACGCCCTGCTAGCAAACCTATTCCTATCTTACCTCAAGGATGCTGCTTTGGAGTGGCATTGCTCCTTGCTTGATAATTCTATCTTCTCTTTCGATTAGCTAGAAAATTAGTACCTCCAATAGTTCTAGGCCAACATCGGGCCGAAGGTCGCATTCAACGACCTCATCCGATGCAAGAATGAGAATACTATTGTTTTGTGCATATGCATTCGTGAATACTGGGTATCTATGTTTTTGTAAGCTCTATTCTCATTTACTCTGTCAGTTTGTCAAGTTACTTCTATGAGTAAACAATGAACTCTGCAATATTGCATTATTTAACCATGCTTATTTCTGAGGATTACTTGACCATCTTCTACCTTTTTCATGACCCTATCCAATCACTTCAAATTCCTTGTTCCACCTACCATATTAGGTTGTAGTAATGGTTCACTCGTGTGAACAAGGCCTTTATCAAACTCAATTTGTCTACGATGTGCCACTATCCCAAAAGATTGGCCTACTCATGAGGACGAGCACCACAAGTGTTAAGGAAGGGGTTTTGTCCACTAAAGGATCCACATGGTAGCACACAACCAACACATGGAGGCCCCACCATCCAAATCGAAGGGGCATGCCCACTAGCACAATAGAGGAACACCCGATGGGGCTACCCACCACGCTCTACAAGGCTCAACCTTGAGACCTTAGCTCTAATACCATTGTGATATGCAACTATGCCAAAAGACCAATCTAGTGGTGAGGACAAGCACCAAGAATGCTAAAGGAGGGGTTTCATCCTTTGGACAATCCACAAGGTAGCATGCAATCGACACATGGAGGCCCCACCATTTGGATCAAGTGCACACTTGCCAACACGACAAAGGAACATCCGTCGAGACTATCCATCATGCTCCATAAGGCTTAACTATCATGTGCCATTTTCCAGTGTTACCCCAAGTTTCCAGGACGGGGATGGCAAGGGATGGTAGGACGAGTCCCCAAGTTTCTGATTTTTTAGGCCAAATTTGGGGACAACGGGGAACGGCTATATAAAATATTTGGAAAATTTAAAATATATAGGGAAATTTTAAATACTCATATGAAAACATGGATAAAGCATGCATAATATACATTATAGAACCTTAATATATAACATTTGTGTTCAACATTCTTTGTCAATACTCAATACACATTGAGAATTCAGAATTAACATACATGAATCATAATACAACCTCCAAGTTATAATTTATAAACTTATATCAAATTACATAAGGTTATTTCCAGCTCACAAATTGGGCGAACATTTGTGATTACAGTGAAGATTGTTTCACCTAGGTTATTGATTACTTGGCATAGAACAATAATGAATAGTTGAGGCCTCTGAAAGCAGAATTATTGTAGTTTGGTAGGAGTGTGGACTACTGGAAGTAAATTCAATGCTGGTGTAATGTCTGATATGAATTTGAGCAGTTAAATGTGGGGACAATTGCTGCACTCAAGGAGTTTTGGGCATCAAATTGCCTTAATATTCAGCCTATTTCCAATTGTGAAGAATTGTTTAAAAAGGTCAAAATCCTAAGTCTTTGTCTCTAAAACCTGTTAGTGAACAGCAAGCAAATAAATTCAAGTTTACACACCTCTAGAAAAAAAAATGTTATTTTTATATATCTCTAATAGAGCATCAAATATTTATCTTGTGTGTTCCAAATACTGTGAAAGATAAATGAAAATAATTTAAACGAACAACTCATAAACCAGAAAACTGAAAACTATTATACATAGTTTGCAAACTCGAACTTGGTAGCCCAAAATTTTGACTTGGACTCGGGTCTCGGCACAAACTCAGCAAAAAACTCGGCATGGACTCGACAAAAAAAAACCTCATAATTACACCCAAAAAAAAAAAAAAATGCATTTAGAGAACATAAAAATCCAATTTGACAATCAATTTGTCTTAATTCAAACATTACACATGTCATATGATCCTCAAACTCTCAAAATTTAAAATTTCAGTCACTATGTTTGTTATGTTCAGGTGCCTGAAGAGTCTAAGCTCAAGATTCGGGAATTCAAACCTAAGACTCAGGAGTCTTGGAGCAAGACTTGGCCGAATACTCTCCAAGACTCGGCTTGAGAGTCTAGTCGACTTGACTCGGACAACTTAGAGAATCTTCAAAGTATGCTATTATATATATATATATAACATGCTTTGACATGAGGAATGGTCAGGGAACGGCTCAGGCATCCCCTAGCCATCCCCGGGATGGTCAATCGTCCCCTTTTCCCTTTTATCATCCTCATTCCTCCCCATTCCAGAAACGTCCCCCATGAATTTGCAAACAAAGGAGACGCCAGGGGACCGTCCCCCTATACCTGGGATGTCTTGGGTGTTAGTTTTTAGGATCAGAAATGTAATAAGTAGAAAACACAACACAAAGAGCAATAACATATTATTTTATCTTGGGAAAACCCTCCTACTCAAGGGAGAAAAAATCCAGCAAAAGGTTCTCTTATAAATCAGAATAATAACAAGCCCTAGAAAGGCCGAATACAATACAAAGGATCTACACTTATATATGGTGCAATTTCACGAATACACAAAGTATTGACTCTTCTCCTTGATGCTAATCTGCTACTTAGAAACTTGACCTGCTGCTGAAAGAATTTGAACTTAGGAATGAATTGCTTGATCGATTGATGAAATGAGGAGACACCTTCTCCTATTTATACAAGCCTAGGCGAGCTCACTCTAGACCTGACCTAGCAACTACAATATTTGTTTATAAAGCATGAAGGCCGACCTGCCTTAGATGCATTATATTTAAGGGAAAATATCTCCCAAAGCTACACAACACTAACAATCCCTTTTAGCTGGGGAGGTATTTTCAAATATCCTCATCATGGAGTCTCTCAACATGACGCCCACAATGGCTACACCCATTTGTGGAAAAACACATCTCAGTCTCAGAGATGTACACGGGTTCATCACGAAGTCTCTCAACATGATGTCCACAACAGCTACACCCATTTGTGGAAAACACATCTCAATCTCAAAGATGTACAAAGGTTCGTCATGGAGTCTCTCAACATGACGTCTCATCTCAATCTTAGAGATGTACAGGATATCCTCATCATGAAGTCTCTCAACATGACATCTCATCTCAATCTCAGAGATGAACAAGGGCTTGCACCTCATATTTCTCCATCTCAGAGAAATATACACTACAAGGGCTTTCACCTCACATTTCTCTGTCTCAGAGAAGTATACAATACAAGGGCTTTCACCTCATATTTCTTCGTCTCAGAAAAATATACATTTCAACAAATCTTCATGATGATGTGACTCCCTTTAAAGCTCCAAGTACTTGCATCAACCTCCTGACCTCCTTGTCCAAGATTGCTTGCAATGCTTGCCTTAGAGAAACGGTTTCCAATGCACACTTCCGGCACTATTGACTTGTGAGAGTTCAGGACTCTCCTTCTCGACCTCATCCCAGATCACCCTATTCTGAATAGGTTTGTGGTGCTACCAATGTCAAAACAAGGTTGACTGCCTTGTGCAATTCTGTTCTCGGCAACTGAAGAGGTCTTTCAAGGACTTAGCACCTGGCCTTGCAACATTGCAACCTACTTAGCTGACACCTTCACTTCTTCTCAGTGAGTCACTCTAGTTTCTTGAGACATAGGAACTCTATTTTGCTGAATACGGAACTCCCTCTTGATCCTTGCCTCAATACAGAGATTACAAAAAAGATCCTCTAGAAGTGAACTCCCCTCCATTGATGGATCTCAAAACCTTAGTCCTCTTCCTGGACATGATCTCAACTCGTGTCTTGAATTCTTGGAATATAACTCCCTCTAAATGTCATTTCCTCTTCTTCGAAGTAGTTGATCACAATGACAATTTGTATAGGCTCTCCCTTGTTTAGCGTCTTCATCTTTCTCAATCATCTTTGCTAATGTAAACTCTCCATCCAAGGTTGACCCAACCTTGTGCCCTCGAGAGATGTCTCCAATGAAGTTATTTGCCACCAACTCAATCTCAAGGCTGCAAGCTATGTCTCCATGTTTGTTCATTTCTCCAGCCGACATGACTTCCTCACAAGATGCCTCAAGCTCTTCCTCCCTTCGAATTCCTTATGCAATCTCTAATAATTAATCCATCAACCTTTTGCTCCTCGATCCATCCTGCATTTTAAAGAGATTAATAATAGTTCATGAAATCAAACTACCCCTGATACAAATGAAGCATGTAGCAAATATCATTAGATAGAACAATTGAAGGAATAATAGAACTTATCTTTGTCGATTCTGATATATCTGTCTTTCGTCTTCACTCAATTTTTGCTCTTGGAAATGCTAATCATAACACTATAGATTACAAAGACAATCTATTCAAATCAGTTATCTCAAACACATTATGCAGCCACCAAATTCAATATAGAACCAGGCCTCTCACTAAATCAAGGCACCATCACAGTCCATGCACATAGAGAATGGTATCGATGTGACCAACCAATCCCAACCGAAATTGCAGTTTTCCTTTCATGTCAAAACCACACTCAGAAATCTTCACAACTAGCATGAAACAACTCATAATGAATGAATGGTATCTCCAAAAGATTTCATGCTAGCGATCACCATTCAGAAGAAACCATGACCTCTCTTTTGACTTCTGCCTTCAAGGGATGAATTCATATTCATTGGAGCCTCCTAGTCCCTCATAAGGATAATTATGCAGTGAACACCCCAAAGATATTCTGCTCAGATTTATTTGCAGAAGGTTGTGATAATACCAATTTAATGAATTGGATCCATTTTGCACTCTCAAAGATCCAGAACAATATTGGTTGCTACTTGTTTTAGAAATATATGATGTAGCAAATTCTTGGATATATTCTTTAACAGTATATATATGAAATGTCCCCTTTTGGATTGCCCTACATCTTGCCCTAATTGTCTCGAGATATACTTTTCTGATGGTTAGGGGTTCGGACAATATTCTTCTCTCCTTTTCCTGTGGAGATCGTATCAGCTTTTGTCTTTTGTTTGTCTAGCCCATATACAATTTTGAATGCTAAACTTCAATATACATAAATGTTCCCAATACTTCTTTAATGAAATGTTGAAACAGCTCTCGACAGCACATACACCACGCAATGTTCTAACCTTCGAGACTAATTTCCTTCCTCATGTTGAGCGACAACCTTCATATGTAATTTGATATCAATCCCAAAGCTAAAAGCCACGATGTTGCAAGCTATTCTTCAGTCGTGAATCCCTCACCTGATTACTCTCCAGGTAGAGACACCTATCCAGGGAAGACACTAATGACTTTACAATTTCATGTGATAACAAGAAGTAAGTCGGTTTCACTAAGCTCCAAGCTCTGCCCACAATATCATATGTGGTGACACTTCTCCTTCATTCAAGCTAGAAGTATAACTGTGAATTCTTAATTGCCTGCGGTTGCTTTATTCAAGAGCCGGCTATAAATGAGAGGGATTATACAAATTATTGACAGGCTTCTATACAAATTCAGTCACCAGGAAACTATCGCGGCATCTAGGAATACATTACGCTACTGCCTATTCACCTTCAAAACTTCAAGCTCTGATTATCTTTAATTTCCAAGTGATTTCCTTTGTAGAAACACCTCGAACTTTCTTTCCCGTCATACACAAACTTTACAACTGACTTCACTCCTTCCAAATGACCTTAAGAAGCATTAAAACATTATCGAATTCTTCTATAACATCAGAATTACCAATTTGATTCCCCTTCAATACAAAAAACTGGATCCACGTCACACTCCTCTTTCTCCTAATTGTCTCCTCCAAAGAATGCAAAGCCTCTATAGGGTTTCGATCCTACAAATCATCCTCAACCATAGCAGAAGACAATTCCCCTGCGGAAATCTCATCCAAATTAAATTCCGAAGAGGGGCAAGCGAAATAATTCGCATCTATAAAATTCCCCAACTCAATTTCCACTAAAAAGGTGTTTTCTAAATCCTCTTCATCCTCCCCACGAATCGAGCTTGGGGCAAAATCAAATTCAAGCACCTCCCACTCATCACCGCCGCTATTGTTGTTAGCGTAGTCGACATACTCTTCACACCCCATGATTTTTCTCCTCCTTTCTTCCTTCGCTTTGAGTGAGTCTGTCTGTCATGTCATGATTTTTCTTAAACTCGCTCTGATACCATGTTAGTTTTTAGGATCAGAAATGTAATAACCAAAAAACACAACACAAAAAGCAATAACACAGTATTTTACCTTGGAAAAACCCTCCTACTCGAGGGAGAAAAAAACCCAACAAAAGATTCTCTTATAAATCAGAATAATAACAGGCCCTAGAAGGCCGAATACAATACAAAGGATCTGCACTTATATATGGTGCAATTTCATGAATACACAAAGTATTGACTCTTCTCCTTGATGCTAATTTGTTGCTTAGAAACTCGGCCTGCTGCCGAAAGAATTCGAACTTAGGAATGAATTGCTTGATTGATTGATGAAATGAGGAGACACCTTCTCCTATTTATACAAGCCTAGGCAAGCTCACTCTAGAGCCAACCTAGCAATTACAATATTTGTTTATAAAGAATGAAGGCCGACCTGCCTCAGATACATTATATTTAAGGGAAAATATCTCCCAAAGCTACACAACACTAACACCGGGGACAGGGACGGGGCATTTTTGGGGCCTCATTTATTTATTTCCTATGGACTAGGGGATAAAGTTAGGAAAATAGTTTAATAATAATACTTTAAGTTGATCCTTTTAATTTAAAACATTGTAAAAAGACATCTTAAATATTATTGTTATTTTACTAAAGTAGCCATCTAAATAGGACATTTTAAATCTTATGTAATATATTTATTATGAAATGTTTTTAAAATAATTTGAAGGGAATTTGCAAAAGGAAAAGAAAATTAAAATTAAAGGGGCCAAAAAGTAACTTATTAGAAGAGAATTGCTCAAAAGAAATCATTGATTATTATTGTAAGCAAATTTTTTTCTCCAAACCTTAAGCACGTGTTCTTGTAATAACCCTTACCCCTCTGAACGATATATTTGATTTCTTCCTCAGTTCGACAATGCAAGCATGGTGTCAAACTATTCAATTGGTTTGATAAGAAGGGGTTGATTTTCTGGTTGAAATAAACCAATGTTTGCAATTTCTAATTGAAACCACAATGCACTTGGAATACACAACAGCTTGAAAATAAATGGATTCATACAAAATATCATAAATTTCAAATGCAATGCATATATATATTCAAACTATACATTAGGTAACTTCTCAAGATTGAAACTATATACATATCATTAGAGGCCTTACACTCAGAATTTAATATCATTGGCTCCTTCCAGATACAATATAAATATCTCAAAAATCATTACATAATCAAATCAAGGCATTGGTTGCCAATAGTGGCATGGTGTGATGGTGAAGTTGTGTTGTTATTCTTGCCATCAAAGTTCAAACCCCATTGGGGTGTAATTGTTGAGTATTTATATTGGGGATGAGGTCCCCGTTTGTGACCTCACCAGTTACCCCTCTTAATAAAAAATAAAAATAAAAAATCAAGGCATTGATTTATCTAGAAGATCAGATCCAATACAAGGCAATGATGCTCTGACATACACATGCACCTAGGAAGTCCAAACAATGTTACAAACTTCCTCTGCAAGGAAGCTAGGATATTGAATGCATAGCAAAGGAGACGTTGAATGATGTGATAAGAATTATGCAATCGATGCATCAATTTCAAAATAGTAAGGGTAACAAAGTTGAGGTAGCAATGGAATAGCTACTGATACAAACAATATTATAAGTAAAAGTAATGCATAAAGGATAAACTTTAAAGGTATGAACACATAACGTATAAGAATGTAGGAAACGTTGAGTGGTTATGGTACAATGTAAAAAAGTCATTAAAATAATGGCAATGCAAAGGTAAAAATAGGTGCAACGCATGGTAGCAAAATTAAGTAAGCGAGCATAGGAGTAGAAATAAAATAGCTCTATGTCTAATTTATTTATGTATCCATGTGTATACAGTAAAAAAATTACCCTCAAGTAAAATAAAATAGCTCTTAAGTAAATAAAACAATTCTTAAATAAAATAGCTAGTGAGTAAATAAAATTAATACACATCTCAGCATCTTTTGATAAAAGTATTTAAGATATCTATGTAAGTATATATTATTTTAGATTTAAGTATGTATAATATAAGTCCATATATATTTATACATAGAAATAATATAATAATATGTTGATAAATGAAGATGGACAAACTTGGAACGATGACATGGTTAGGTTTTACAATAATCATCAAGGATAAACATGTAATTTTGTTGGCGTTTAAATTAACACCTCTAGAGTGTTGATTGTAAACGTTCAGCTATTTCAAATGTTTTGCAACACTTCTTCGTTATTTAAAGAGAAGTCCCTCTCTACTGAAAGCAATGCGTAAGGAAGGGAATGGTAAACTAAGGTTCCTATCTTTTTGTACTTCAGCGGTAGGACACAAGGGTGCACAAACACAATGCACTGCAGCTAAGCTTTTTCTCTGGTTTCTGTAGATCTTAACTACGACTATTCTAGCTTTTAAATCTATCCAATACCTTCAAGGTAAACAAAGCATGAGGGTAAAGGAGCGGGAATGGATTGGTTGGATCACCTGAATTCGCCGTCTCCTGAGAATATGGTCGAGGCTCTAAACTCTCGAATATATACCGAGATAAGGTTGGTACAAGCAAACACTCTTTACGGTAAACTAGATCTGAGACCTGCCAAGGAGGAGGAACCCCTATCCGAGGTATGGGATAGGAAACAATTTACAAGAAACAACAAATTGACGATGTTTTGGTGGACAACCTTGCTAAGGAGGAGGAACCCCTATCCAAAGTATAGATTGAAGGACAATACATTAAACAACAACAAACGATAACTGTCAATGACAAATATCCAAGGAGGAGGAACCCCTATCCGAGGAGGGAAATAAAACAACAAGCTATTAGATACAAGATGTGGAAATAACTCAAATAGGTAGATCAAAATGCAAGCGCCTTCTAATATTCTTCTTCAAGCTTCATCAACAAATTACAAAGGTTGGGATAGCAAAGGCACGAAATCATGCACAATTACAATCAACCAACGAACTCTCATCCAAGAGTGAACAAATATTCACTTTCAAAGTTGTCGGCAACAATGGTGCAGCAATTTTGCATAGCAAGTAAAAGTTAAACAAACAATGAGCCCAAGGCTCTTATTTATAGAACTCAAAGGAGTGGGCAACCCCAAAATCTCCTTGAGTTAACAATGAGTTCTTGCCAATCAATTAGCAAGATTTATTCCTAAAAAGGGGGAACAAGCAGTTAACTGGAAGACTACTTCAGTGAAGTTAACTGAAAGTAAACAAAGAGTCAACTGGAAACTACTTCAGTTGACTGAAAGTAAACAAAAGGTCAACTTTAATGAAAGTATCCCTCCAAAATAGACATCCACATTTAGTGGAGATCTAAGATCCACAAATCATGGAAGCCAATTAGACATCCTTAATCAGTGGGATCTGACAATGCATGATTTAAGGGATATGGAGTTAACTTGGAAAGGGGCATCAAGTTGACTGAAAGTAAACAAAAGGTGAACTTTAATGAAAGTATCCCTCCAAGATAGACAACCACATTTAGTGGAGATCTAAGATCCACAAATCATGGAAGCCAATTAGACATCCTTAATCAGTGGGATCTGACAATACATGATTTAAGGGATATGGAGTTAACTTGGAAAGGGGCATCAAGTTAACTCCAATTACATTTAATGTCATCTTGAGTTGACTTGGAAAGAAGCACCAAGTCAAACTCAAGTATCATAAATGCCACTTGGAGGTTGTAGGGCGTCATTCATTGGGTGCCTTTATAGCTCACCATTAATCAACAGTGTCTCTATCCATTCGTTGACTTCATCAGCCTCTAGGGAGTTAATGCTCTGTAGAATGATGGTGTGGCATCGCAGCATTACCTCACCCGTTGTGAGTTGATTCCCGAAGTCTATACACTAAGATGTTGTGTCTTCAAACTTGGTTGATAAAGTTGCCACCTTAGCCAACTTGCAACCATCTGGATCATCAAGAAAGGTATTGCGGATGACATCTCTGAACTGATCTTGTGCAATGACCATCTCGATGTATTCTCCTCCCTCATGCTGATATTCCATGTGAGGGAATGATATTACCAACATTCTTGCGAAGTTGATAATAGTGGCGACCACCCATCTGTAATCAATCAACTCTACTGAATGGGCATCATAGGCTTTCACCTTGTACGCCAATTGCTCCTTCCAAGCAAAGAGATGTTGCTTGTTTTCCTCGGAGTAGACAGATTGATACGCAAATTGCAAGTCTGCAATTGTGCTCTCGTCTTCTAGCCTCTTCTCTGCAATTCTTTGTTCTGATTGTTGGATCTCTGCACGAAGTCCATATGCTCTATCCCATAACTGGTATAGATTTGCCAGTATACATCTACCCTTGAGAATAAACTCTTCCACTTGATCTCTCAAGTGTTTGCCGTATGTTATCAATTGTTGATGATTTTGTTCTGCAGGGAGATCTAGCAATCCTGCTGTTAAGGCTGAGACGTTCGGGGTGCCATGCATCAATTTGGAAATGTATGACCTTAGTTGCTGATTTTCAGCCTTTAAGGCTGCTTTTTCTTTTCCATTCTTGGCCATTCTTTATTGTGCGCTCATCGAAGCTATTCTGAGAAGATCTGCCTCCACTTGTCATGTAGTCTTCCCGAGGTTAAGTTTAGACAATGTATAGTCTTCCACTTGTACCTCGTGTATGCTTTTCTCTACTGGTGGGGCAACAGTCTCTATGGTGATTTCACACTCTGCATTCCTTTCTATGTGAACTTGCTTCTTCAACTTCTTCGTCGGCATGTCTTGTGGGACGTGGTCGAATTCGGTGAAGTCAAGTTCATAGGAGGGTTTTCCCCTCTTTCTTCCTAGGAAGCTTTCAAGCCTAATGGAATCTCGGCGAACTTCACTAGGAGGAATATGAGGGACTTGAATGCCCGATGTGTGAGACTGTGCTAGAGCAATGTCTCTCGGTGGTGAATCCAAGTCAATGAGGACTTGTGACTGCTGTGATGATGGTGATATTGGTGGCTCTGTTTCCATAACAGGCACTATTTCTGCTGTTGTTGTTGATTCTGCTATTGGTTCTTCAGCAACTACTATTGTTGGCTCCTCAGCAACAACTTTTGTTGGTTCAGGGGTAGCAGTCTCTATTCCTTGCTCTGGGGCAACAATACCCATGATTATTTCAAGACTACGTGTGGCTTTCTCAACAGGTGTCCTCTGTGATCTGGGCTTTATAGGCTTCGACATCCTCATCCCTTGGGGAGGATTGCACCATTGCTTTTGCCTAGGCTTCCTTCTTGAAATGGAAGGTGATGTAGACTTAACCAGTGGCGGCTTTGTTCTGTGAGGTATCACCTTCCTTGATTTCTTGTTGTCGAGATAGAGTTGGCTATTTCTAACCACTCTACTCGTTCTTTCCTCTATAGATGTGTTCTCCTTGGCATACCAATCCACTCTTGGGAGTGGTTGGGAGTCAATTGAATCTGCAAAGAATGAGGGGAGTATGACTTCCCCTTCATCGTCGGATAGGCCCTCGATGTCTACTGACATAAAATCAGCATTTTGCAAGAGTCTGAACCTGTTGTAGTTCCTTCTTCGCACTTCATACTCGGCTTGACAATTTACCCAATAATCTTCCATAGAAGATTTATGTGACAAGTGTTGCTCGAGATGCACTGCATAGAGCCCTTTGGTATCATAGGACCTTCTCTCAATGAGGTACTTGAGATTAAGCCTTACGTTTCTTGACTCATCATCTTAGCATCGGTCGTGAATCTGCATCTATAGAGTCCCATTCCAACGGGAAAGTTAACAGTTGTCTTCTTCTTCAAGCGCAAGTAGACGTGGACTTTGGACAACTGTCTCAAGAATTCCATGAAGACTACCCTATATGAAGGGTATCTTGGTAGCATGGCGGGGTGACCAATGTAGCCATACACGCGTATGTAGGAGAACGTAGGGAATTGGATGAACCAATCCGCCCAATCTGCCATTGCCTCTCTGGCTGCTTGTGAAATATGCATGTGCATCTCATGGTCTAGCTCACGTATGGTGTGCATAATGAAGTGATCACTCGTTCTTTTGAAGTGTCGCTCCGCTTGAGTAAACTCAAGACGTGTAAAATGTTCGTGAACCTTCTGCACACCTAAGGTTCCCGCATTGTTCAATATCCTGAAATCACCTTGGAAGGCAATCAGGTATACCAGGTAAGAGCACAAGTGGAACCTATGAGCTTCCAGATACCCAGTGATCTGTTGGTGGAGTGTGTCACTAATCAGAGTGGCCCAGTCATAATGTTCCCTTTTGCCAATGATTTTCGCAATGACATAATACATCCATGACTGGAAATGATTGCCATCTTCTTCTCCAGTGATTATATTGAGTAGAGTGATTAACACTGCATACTCACCTTTACATTCTCCTCGTCGCACCAACTTAGGCAAGCTAGCCTTTGTCACTTTTAGCCATTTTTCAGCTATTATCCTTTGACATTTGTCTTTGGCCGTCTCAAATGCCTTCTCGCATTCCGTCACTAATATGACTTTGCTGTTAGGACATGATGGAATATCAAAGCACTTTTCGATATCCTAAGGCTTTAGACTACAAACAATTCTCCCATCCACTACTCTAATTTCTCTAGTGGTAGGATTGTAATGCTTAACACAAGCGATTACAAGCTCCACGCTCTGTAATGTGATGGGGATGGATGCGCCCTGTAGCAACCCGGATTCTTCAATATTTTGCAATGTGATCTAATTCATGCCCTCCAGCTGCTCTAGATCAACCACTAGATTTACCTGATGTAAGTTTGTGTCAACTGTTTTCAAGTAATCATGGAATAGGGCTGTCTTGGTCCCGTATTGTACCTGAGAGTACTACATCTTGAAAAACTTAAAGATTGACTATAAGCTTGACCTTGTTCTGATAATTTTTGGAAACCCCTGAAAATAGCGCCCTGCCGAGAAGTATTTTTCCGGAAGAAGTCTGGCACATGGGTTTTGTTCGTGCTTCAATGCTAAACAAGCCCAGTTCCTCAGAATTTTGATTGTGAAACTTTTTCGGAAAAACCCCCAAAAATAGGGGCAGCAAGTTTGTTGATTCTAGAAAATCTGACGAGATGGGTTTCACTGGAAAATTATGCTGAATATACCCAGTTGATCTGATCTGATGTACCCTGTTGTTTTTTTTTGTAATATGCGAGAAAACCTAAGACAAGAAGAGAGGAAGTAGACAGAAGATGGATTGGAAGTTTTTATCTAACTCCCTGAGAAAATCTGCCTCTAAATCCAACCTCAAATTAGCAATCTTCTTCTGCTTCAAATCTGCAAGAAATATTGAAGAACGGATGAAAACCTTGTCCAGACCTGTAAATGGCGTCCTTGAGAGTTTATGGCTGTTCTTGATCCTTAACCTGCAATGAAATAATGAAGTAGGACGCTTATACCTTGATTATATAGACTCAAGCCTTAGATCCACAAGTTTGGGGACTTAACTCATGATCAAAAGTTGTTTTGGCTTGATCTGAAGTTCAAAAAGGTGATTTCCACTGATCGTGGAGTGATTTAGCCAAGTTTATCTCAAAATATCTTGACTTTAGTCAACAACTTGACCTTTGACTTCTTCTAGGCGTCCCTTTTGAGTTTTGCAAGTTTTTTATTATTTTCTCTCTTGAATGACCTCAGTTTGATCCTGAATCTAGCTTGATTTGTTGATCCTAGGCTATTGTTGGTACATTCGCTGTTGAGTTGGATCCAACCTAAAGAGAAGTGCCTGGGAGACATAATGACAAAAAGCTGAATTCAAGGCTTCAAAATAAAGGGCGCCTTTTCCAAGAAAGGGCACTTTTGTTGTGCCTTGGTAACTTTTCAATCTTCATTCTTTTGTCTTTTGAAATGACCTCTCGTGCTTTGATCTGGATTTCTCGTTGATCGGAGAATCAAAAGATCTCGCTTGATATCTCATCAAGTAACCAGCTTCGTTTCGCCAAAGATGACTAGAGTTGGAAAATTCAGAAGTCATTTTAGGGTTCCTTTATTCAAGGGCGCCCCTCATTGAAAAGGGCACTTTTGCCCTTCAGCTTATTTATCTTCATCTGAAAAGTTGTTTGGTTTGATCCTAATTATTTGTTGACTGCCTCATCAAATGCCTGTGCTTGCAGTTGCATTGTTGAGATTTACCTAGGCTAAGAAGATTGTCCTGGGAGGCCTTTGGTCATTTGTCAGCATCCAGAGGTCCAGAAAGAAGGGCGCCTTTCTTTTGAAAAGGCTCTTTTTCTCTTATCTTCACCTTCGACAGTCGTTTCTTGATATCTCTTCAACTGCCTCTTTTCGCTTTGTCAGCAACTGCTTATGATCGACTCGTCAGATGATCTAGCTATTTGTTTCGTTGTCGAGCCAACAAGCAAATGCCGAGGATGACTGCCTTGGATGATTCAACAGACTGCATTTGACCTTTAAAGATCATGGGCGCCCCTGCTTGAAAAAGGCTCTTTTCAGCATTGTGAACGTGTCTCTCCTTCATAACGTTTCCAGAGTGAAGAGCACAAAAGATTTACTGAGAGGGGGGGGGTGAATCAGTAAATCAACACAAACTTTCAAATATTAAACTTTTCAAAACTTGTTATAATCAACCCCTTTTTATATGACCCAATTTACACAAGTTGATCCAGTTTTATTGAATATTTTAAGTGAGTAGGTACCAACCTGCTCAATTTACAAGAGGGATGATTTGGTAGAATATGATCTACAAGGAACACCCTAACCTTTTATATTTTTAGTAGGCACCTACCTACAAGGAGCACCAACCCCTAATGCAAGGCACCAAACCTTGACTTGATGGAAGTGAGACTGCCCTCAATCTGATCTGCACAAGCCCAACTCTCCAATCTGCTCTATGTGATCCAAGATATCACCTTCAGCCCACACAAGGAGGTAGGAATCTGACTGATCTGCAAGTCTTTAATTTACACAACCACACCTTCAACTTTGATTTGGATATTACATATATATGTTGATCAAAGTTTGCATGCCTCTTCATGAAAGTACACATCTACTCTTTTGATCTGCCTCTTCATAACAAATTTTATCCCCTTTCTTTTATATTTGCTCATTAATTTTAATGAGTCACCAAATATCGATTTAACATATAGTTGGAAGAATACAACTCTTCAAAAGACTTCGACCTCTTTAGTTAGGGATGCAATCATTTCCAAACTGACGCAATCCTTGAAGATACGTATCCAGCAACAGGCATCTAAGGAGAAAAGAACGCATCCTTTCAAAAAGACTAATCACCCGATAATACTTCTCAACCAACTGTTTTAATTATAGTGTCTTTTTGGTTTTGAAGACTTTAATGCTAACAGAGACATCTTTGTATTCGTATCTGTTGAAAGATAAAAGATACGTTTTTTTGAATTCGCATCTGTTGGATACCGAAATACTTTTGATTAGTTAAATACGCATTTGAAGACTTTAATACATCTTTTTATCAAAGACCGATTTATATACGTCTTTTTGATATGTTAAATACGCATTTGAAGACTTTAATCACAAAGACGTTAAATACACATTTGAAGACCGATTTATTTTAGATACGTATTTTATTCTGAAGACGTCTTTTAATCTGAATACGTATATACTTCTGAATGCATCTTTTTATCTGAACACTTATAAACTTCTTGATCAACAGGGACGTATATATATTTCTGAATGCGTCTTTTAATCTGAATGCGTATATACTTCTTAATCAACAGAGACGTATATACCTTTTAAACTGAGTACGTCTTTTTGAAGAAGAAAATAATTGCCGATATTTTTATGACGTGTCTCTTGACCAACAAAGACGTGACCAATCTTTACTTCTGTGTTATCTTTTAACATTTATTTGTTAACTTAAATACTTTCATATTTGAGCTTTTGCGTGTTTGAGCTTGATCTCTTACTTTATTCTGTAGCTTTATGTTTATTTGATTTCCAACTAGATGATGATCAAGGTTTGATCTGGCATTGATCTGGTATAAATTCTACTTCCATAGCCAATTACTTCATGGCCGATTACTTCTCAAGCTAATTAACTTTTGATCTACAATTTTATTAACTTTTGAGATTGTTGATATGAACTTTTACTCTAATAGACTCAACTAATTATCCATCATCACTAATCTGATCAAGCCAATTCTTGACATCAATGACAACTCTTCTAACAATCTCCCCCTTTGTCATTGATGGCAACTTCTCCAAAGGCAGCTTGCTCCTCTGTTTACTCCCCCTGTGTCCAATTTCTCCCCCTTTGACATCAATGGCAAGGGGTCTTCTAACAAAATTTCAGCTCTATGAAGCTACAAGATTTTGTGCGTAGCTCCCCCTGAATACATGCATCCATCAATTAATTTGACGGATGTGGAACAACTCCCAATTTGTCCCTTAGATATTCAAATGTATCTCTTGGAAGTGGTTTAGTAAATATATCAGCAATTTGCTCTTTTGTAGTTATGTATTCTAAACACACTTGTCCTTCTCCTACTTGTTCTCTCAAAAAGTGATACTTAATAGGTATGTGCTTGGTTCTTGAGTGCATCACTGGATTCTTGGAGATATTGATTGCACTAGTATTATCACAATAGATAGTGCAGGGATGATCATTCTCCACCTTGATGTCTTTTAAGGTTTGCTTCATCCATAAAAGTTGAGTGCAACATGCTGCTGCTGCAATATATTCAGCTTCTGCTGTAGATAGAGAGATTGATTCTTGTTTTTTGCTCATCCAAGACACTAAATTTCCTCCAAGATAAAAGGCTCCTCCACTTGTACTTTTTCTATCATCCACATTGCCAGCCCAATCAGCATCTGTGAATGCTTCAAGAGTGAAATTATTGCTACTTGGGTACCATAGACCATATTCCATTGTGCCTTTCAAATACTTGAATATACGCTCTACTGCATGAACATGTGTTTCTTTTGGTGCTGCTTGAAATCTGGCCACAACTCCAACAGCTTGCATTATGTCTGGTCTTGTGGAAGTTAGATACAACAAACTTCCAATCATTGATCTATAGAGTGTTTGATTCACATCTTGGGATTCATCATCTTTACTTAGCTTGCAACCTGTAACCATAGGAGTACTAACAGGATTGCAATCTTCCATCCTAAACCTTTTTAACATTTCTTTCACATATTTGGTTTGGGAGATGAAAATACCTTTGCTTAATTGTGAAATTTGCAGCCCAAGGAAGAAGGATAATTCTCCCAACATTGACATCTCAAATTCTTTTTGCATACATGATGAAAATTCTTTGCACATTCTGTCCTTGTCTCCACCAAAAATGATGTCATCTACATAGACCACCACAATCAATAAGTGTCCATCCTCTTCTTTGATGTATAGATTGCTGTCTACATCTCCTCTTTTGAAACCTTGCTCTTTGAGATATTTGTCAAGTCTAGAATACCAAGCTCTAGGAGCTTGTTTAAGCCCATAGAGAGCTTTCTTTAACTTGCACACATAATCCATGTCTTCTGATAGTAGGAAGCCTTCAGGTTGTTCAATATAAACTTCCTCTTCTAAATCTCCATTAAGAAAAGCAGATTTGACGTCCATTTGATAAACCTTAAACTTTTTGTGACTTGCATAGGATAAAAACATTCTAATTGCTTCAATCCTTGCAACTGGTGCGAAGGTTTCCTCAAAGTCTACTCCTTCAACTTGTGCATAGCCTTTGCACACTAACCTTGCTTTGTTCCTTGTGACTTTACCATCTTCATTTAATTTGTTTCTAAAAACCCATTTTGTGCCAATTACATTCTTATCTTTTGGTCTTGGAACAATTTCCCAAGTTTCATTTTTCTCTATTTGATCCAACTCTTCATTCATTGCATCAATCCAACTTTTGTCTTTGCTTGCTTCTTCAAAAGTTTTGGGCTCAACTTGAGATAGAAAAGTTGCATGACAATCTTCATTGTAATTCACCATTCTCCTTGTAGATCTACATCTATCTTGAAGAATCAAATCTTCAGGATGGTTCTTTTGAACAAACTTGGAAGGTGTCTTTGGTGTCTTCATGGGAGTCTTTTGTGAAGATTCTCCTTCTTTTGCCTCTTCCTCCTTTTCTTCCTCTTGAGAGTCCTCATCATCTTTGTCTTCTTCATTCATAGTTTGAACATGGTGATCACTTTGTCCAACTTCTTTGAATTGCTTTCCTTCATCAACTCTTACATTAGCACTTTCAATAATTTTGTGAGTTCTTTTGTTGTAGCATCTATATGCCTTACTTTTTGATGAGTAGCCAAGAAAGATTCCCTCATCTGCTCTTGTGTCAAATTTGCTCAAATCTTCTTCATCTCTTCGAATGTAGCAAGTGCTTCCAAAAATCTTGAAGTACTTGACAGTTGCTGGTCTTCCTTTCCAAAGTTCATAAGGTGTCTTCTCATTGTTCACTCTTATTTGTGCACGATTCAGAATGTAAACTGCTGTATGAATTGCTTCTTTCCAAAAGGAATCTGCTATCTTGTTTTCATTTAGCATTGCCCTTGCCATTTCTTGAACTGTCCTATTTCTCCTTTCTACAACCCCATTTTGTTGAGGGGTTCTAGCTGCAGAAAATTGCCTTTTAATTCCATGTTCTATGCAGAAATTTTCAAATTCTTTTGAAGTGAATTCTCCTCCTCGGTCTGATCTAAGGCATTTTATCTTGCAGTTTGCCTCATTTTCAACCAGCTCCTTGAATGCTTTAAATTTGTCAAAAGCTTCAGATTTTTCTTTCAAGAATGCAACCCAAGTCATCCTTGAGAAGTCATCAATCAGCAACATAAAGTATCTTTCTCCATTCATGCTTTTGGATTTTGTTGGCCCACAAAGATCTGTGTGTATGAGTTCTAATGGTTTTGATGAAGTATGCTCCTTAGACTTAAAGCTTGACTTTGTTTGCTTTCCAAGTTGACATTCTTTACAAATGATGTTAGAAGGTTTTGTTATCCTTGGCATATCTCTCACAGCATTTGATTTGCTAACTTTGACAATATTATCAAAGTTTAGATGGCCTAGCCTTTTGTGCCACAACCAACTCTCATCCTCTTGTACTAAATTGCAGCTTTCACAATTTATCTCTTTTAGGACATATAAATTTTGTTTCCTCTCAGCTTGAGCAACCAGCTTTCCATCTTTCTTGATATCACATGTATTAGAAAGAAATGTGATACTATGTCCTTGATCACAAAGTTGACTAACACTTAGAAGATTTTCTTTTAGGCCCTTAACATACAAAACATTTTCTGTTTTTGTTCTTCCATTATCTAGACTAAGTGTACCTTTTCCTTTTATTTGTTTTCTTGTATTATCACCAAATCTTACTGTTCCTTCATCAGTAGGTTCAAGAGAGATGAATTTGCTCTTGTCACCTGTCATGTGCTTTGAGCACCCACTATCAATGTACCATCTATCTTTCTTACTTTCAGCATGTAAGGCAGTTTGGATGAACATTGATTTCTCCTTTTTCCTCCATACTTTGATAGGTATTTCTTTCCTCTTAATAGACTTATCTACCTTCTTATTTTGTTTTGGAGAGTTATTAAAAACTGACCTACAAGCTTGAGCTTTGTGCCCAAGATTCTTACATTTGTAGCATAGATCATTATAGTCTATTAAAGGTGTGAAAGGATTATTATCTCTCCTAAGGTAGCTAGAACTATTTTTCACTTTATTTTTACAATTTAAGGCTTTGTGCCCAAATTTGTTACATACAAAACAATAACCATTAAATGCATAGAAGTGCCTACTATTCAATCTTCTTTTAGAATCAGCACTTATCCAATCTTCTTCTCCTTGGTTTGAGAGAGTCTTGAAATCTTCTTTGGAGTTAGTGACCTTCTTGGATTTTTCTTCAAAACTGCTTCCCATTTTGCTTTGAAGAAGATCTTGAGCCTTCATTAACTCAATCAGCTTGCTGGATTCTTCATCAATCTTTGAGTGTTGATCCTTTGCTTTCTCCAATTCCAACTTTAGCATTGCTGTCTCTTGCTCCAGCTTGTTACATTTCATCTCCTTTGTATTGAGTTTGTTTTTCAATTCATCTTCATTTCTTTCAGCTTCCATGATTTGAGCTCTCAAATCTTCAATGGTTTTGCTTGAATTCTCCAAGTCATTTGTCATTTCTTTGATCTTCAACTTGTACTTGGCAGCCTTCTTCTTCAAGTCTTCATTTTTCTTGTAAGCATAGTGCAATTCTTCCTCAAGATCTACTTCCTCTCCTTCATCTTGATCTATTTCTTCTTCTTCTTCACATTCTTGTTCAACTTTTTGTTCTTCACATTCAGCCATAAACAATATTTCATCTTCCTCATTGCTTGAGCTATCTTCACTTTGTTCTTCAGAGGAGCTGCTATCTTTCTTTGAATAAAAACTCTTTTTATGTTTTTGAAATTTCTTCTTTGAGTTGAAATTCTTCTTTCCCTTTTTCTTATTGCTGATTTCCTTTTCTTCTTCACTAGAACTGCTTTCATTTTGAGGACATTTTGAAGCATAATGTCCAACTTTTCCACAATTGAAGCATTTAAAAGGAAATTTTCCTTTGTATTTTCCTTTTCCTTTCTTAAGTTTTCCCATGAAGTAAGATTCAGCTTCATCACTTGATTTTTCATCCTTTTCTTCATGCTTGTTCTTGCCCTTTTTGGTTGCTTTGAATGAGACTTCCTTTTGTGGTGATTTACCTTCAATCCTCATCTCATAGGCTGCAAGAATACCATGTAATTCATCCTTCTTCAGCTGGTCTAGATTTGTTAGTTCTTCCAATGCTGCAACTTTGGCCTCAAATTTTGTAGAAAGAGATCTTAGAATTTTGTCAATAATGAATTCATCCTTGATTTCTTCACCAAGTCCCCTCATGATATTCACTAATTCATCAACACGAAGAAAGTATGAAGCAATGTCTTCATCATCCTCCATTTTGAGAGTTTCCAACTTTCTTCTATGAGTTTGCAACTTTGCTTTCTTAACTTTTGCATCTCCTTCATAGATATTTTGAAGCTTGTCCCAAATCTCTTTTGCTGATTTGCACCTCATGACTTTTGTAAATTCAGAATCTGTTAGGCTGCAAAGAAGAGCATGCTTAGCTTTTGCATTGTCTTCACTTCTCTTCTTTCCTGCTTGATCCGTTGGAGGGGTAGCTGGAGGTGAATACCCATCTACAACAGATTGCCACACATCAAACCCAAGTGCATTCAAGTATGCTTCCATCTTGATATTCCAGAATGCATAATTAGTCCCATCAAAGATGGGTGCTTTCACCATGTTGCTTTGATTTGCCATAAGTGCTCTTAAGGATCTCCTTCAAGCGATTAAGCTATTAAGAAGGACCTTGCTCTGATACCAATTGAAGAGCACAAAAGATTTACTGAGAGGGGGGGGGGGGTGAATCAGTAAATCAACACAAACTTTCAAATATTAAACTTTTCAAAACTTGTTATAATCAACCCCTTTTTATATGACCCAATTTACACAAGTTGATCCAGTTTTATTGAATATTTTAAGTGAGTAGGTACCAACCTGCTCAATTTACAAGAGGGATGATTTGGTAGAATATGATCTACAAGGAACACCCTAACCTTTTATATTTTTAGTAGGCACCTACCTACAAGGAGCACCAACCCCTAATGCAAGGCACCAAACCTTGACTTGATGGAAGTGAGACTGCCCTCAATCTGATCTGCACAAGCCCAACTCTCCAATCTGCTCTATGTGATCCAAGATATCACCTTCAGCCCACACAAGGAGGTAGGAATCTGACTGATCTGCAAGTCTTTAATTTACACAACCACACCTTCAACTTTGATTTGGATATTACATATATATGTTGATCAAAGTTTGCATGCCTCTTCATGAAAGTACACATCTACTCTTTTGATCTGCCTCTTCATAACAAATTTTATCCCCTTTCTTTTATATTTGCTCATTAATTTTAATGAGTCACCAAATATCGATTTAACATATAGTTGGAAGAATACAACTCTTCAAAAGACTTCGACCTCTTTAGTTAGGGATGCAATCATTTCCAAACTGACGCAATCCTTGAAGATACGTATCCAGCAACAGGCATCTAAGGAGAAAAGAACGCATCCTTTCAAAAAGACTAATCACCCGATAATACTTCTCAACCAACTGTTTTAATTATAGTGTCTTTTTGGTTTTGAAGACTTTAATGCTAACAGAGACATCTTTGTATTTGTATCCGTTGAAAGATAAAAGATACGTTTTTTTGAATTCGCATCTGTTGGATACCGAAATACTTTTGATTAGTTAAATACGCATTTGAAGACTTTAATACATCTTTTTATCAAAGACCGATTTATATACGTCTTTTTGATATGTTAAATACGCATTTGAAGACTTTAATCACAAAGACGTTAAATACACATTTGAAGACCGATTTATTTTAGATACGTATTTTATTCTGAAGACGTCTTTTAATCTGAATACGTATATACTTCTGAATGCATCTTTTTATCTGAACACTTATAAACTTCTTGATCAACAGGGACGTATATATATTTCTGAATGCGTCTTTTAATCTGAATGCGTATATACTTCTTAATCAACAGAGACGTATATACCTTTTAAACTGAGTACGTCTTTTTGAAGAAGAAAATAATTGCCGATATTTTTATGACGTGTCTCTTGACCAACAAAGACGTGACCAATCTTTACTTCTGTGTTATCTTTTAACATTTATTTGTTAACTTAAATACTTTCATATTTGAGCTTTTGCGTGTTTGAGCTTGATCTCTTACTTTATTCTGTAGCTTTATGTTTATTTGATTTCCAACTAGATGATGATCAAGGTTTGATCTGGCATTGATCTGGTATAAATTCTACTTCCATAGCCAATTACTTCATGGCCGATTACTTCTCAAGCTAATTAACTTTTGATCTACAATTTTATTAACTTTTGAGATTGTTGATATGAACTTTTACTCTAATAGACTCAACTAATTATCCATCATCACTAATCTGATCAAGCCAATTCTTGACATCAATGACAACTCTTCTAACACAGAGTTAGTCAAATTTTGACCTTTTTGGGTTTCAGGAATCTCCTTCATCAAACAACATCATTTTAGATCTTTTTCGCTATGGTTGCGTTGTTGAACCTTTTGAAGCTTAGCTTTCAGCACCTGGTACTGGCCAATTTGCCATTAATGGTTGTGGAGCTCCTAACTTTGTTCTTAAAAAAAAGAAATAGACCCACCAAAGTAAAACGTGTCTTTTGATGATTCTGACTTGACCAATGTGATCGTGAAGCCTTTTAATCCTATCAAAACCATTTTCAAACATTTCTGGGAAGGTCCTATTTTCGGGGGTTTCCCTGAAAATAGGGCCGTAAAACCCTGATTTTCAAATTTTCAGAATTTTGCACATGTGTTCCTTGACAGAAACCCACAAAGACCCTATGTTTGGTTTGACCTAAAACAGAGTTTTAACGGCATTTTAACAAGATTTAGCTCAATTTATACAAAATGCCAAAAAAATTATTTTGGGTACAACACATTTAAAACAAAATTTGGATGGCATATCTAATTCCTCTTATTGAAAGTTAGGCTATATATATAGTTAGAGAAATGAAATTTATATGTAAAATAAGAACCATATCCTTAGTATTTGACTATGTGACATGATTGTACTCAATATTAAATAGGATGTGATATACTTATTATTAGATCATGTATAAAAATGGAGTTAAATCATTGATATTGTCATCGATCATCTTAGAAACATGATTATATCCATTCAATATGAATCACATGACTATACCTGACTATATACAATTAAATTAGAACTTTAATGTTTAATTCACCCTATATAATTTTGTCATGTGAAAAATGTCTTGTTATTACAATTACTTGATGTAATTGATTAAAAAATATAATTAATATCAATATAATTGTCATTTGATTGAAATTATGAAATTAAATATCAAACTTGTATACATGCTTTAAATCTATAACTCTAAATAGCTACATCTCCTCTCATTCCTTAAGGAAGAGATGTGTAGGTGGTCCACATCAAGTGGAGCTCAAGCAATTAAGTTGGTCTACGTGTTATGGACCATGTTCAATTGATTATATTGATTACAACAATGACTCTATGCAACCGCTAATCCATTGGCGTGTGTTGTTGATAAGATATAATAGAGATTACTATATTATTGTTATAGTGTAACTTGGAGCTACCTAAAATTAGTAATATATTTAAGTATTAAATTAAATTAATGTGTGTGTGTGTGTTATAGTCAAAAGATGAAACTATGCGAATTACTCTCTATGTTGGGGGTGAAAGAATTCTTTGGAATTCTATAAAAGAATCCCTTGGTAAATGATTGATTGAAAGGTCATTACATCAAGATCAATATAAATAGGTATGAATGCATGAAAATTGAAGATATCTTATAATGGTAAGATTTTTAGGTATGATTATGGGATAAACTTCTATTATCAAGAAAAATTTTATTTTTATGAGAATAATGCCATGATATTATGCATGAGAATGTCTTGATACTATGAATGATAATTCCTTTATTAAAATTGAACACACAAGAATGTCTTGACACTTAATAACCTTGTTTAGTGTAATTGAGAATGACCATATGAGAATCTCATGGGAAGGAACTTGTTCATGTATAAATACAAAGGAAATTAAATCAATTTGATCATTGCAATTATTAAGGATATCGGTAGCAAAATGTGGTCAAGAATCAACATATTAGTGCTCACCAATAAATATAAAGTAATAATAATGAATACAGATATGAAGTAATAATCATTAGTCAAATAGAGAATATGAGAATGTATCTTATAAACTTAGTTTCAAATTGAGGAAGATATATCTCTAAAGATATTATAGTGAAACCACGCATACATGGTAACTCACACTTTCCCTTTGGGAAAGAAAAAACAAAAAAATTATTGAGTGTTCTGTTAATATCTAAAAATCCCAAAGGATGGCTCAATACTACCATGGATTAATGAAGATCATTTGCTAAACAATAAAAATTAAATGCCATTAACAACAGACGTTACAGAGTAGAATGATCTACTCGGCTAAGAGTTGAACAAATTTCTGACATGGTTTCAACTTTTATAAAGAAATGAAAAGTTGCTTTACAAAGTAAACCCAAAAGCCTGTTAAAATATACGAATACATAGAAAGAGCTATAAGAGTGCATTCCTTGGAAGAAAAAACAACAAATATATATGAGAGTCACAGGTCACATATTTTCTTTTCTTTTTTTACTAACATAGCATTGTCATACCTTTTCATGGAAACGACCATCTGCAATGATCAACACCAGTTGCTGAATTTCAGGGCGGCTAGAAGGTCCACATAAATTCATTGCAACATGGTCCAACATGCGGGTTAAGTATGTGAGGAGGTCAACAACAGGTTCATCTGCTATAGTGTTATCTTGCTTGAAGGAAAATTTTGAAATCATCTACATAAATCCAAAATAAGGCTATGTCAATTGGTTAATGTTGGCTTTTATTTAGTAGTTAGAAAGAAAAGAAAAAGAATGCTTCCTTTTGAGTAGCAAAACATTAGCATGTTTACCTGGAGACCTGCATCACTTGAGAAGGGTTGATCAAAATCATGCACCAAACGGACATTACCTTTTGCTCCAAAACTAGCAACTGCTAACTGTCCTACTTCCAATTGTGACATTGCCTTACATATGGTAATGAGAGCTTCAAGTGCCATGTGACCACAATGACTTTCAGACATGCTTCGAGAATCATCAAGTGCTAAAACAACCTGGTATTGTCGTTTATTGGGCTTTGTGCGACGGAGCCAGATCTTATCTTTTCGAAACTGACTGGCAATATAAGGAATAACCTGAAATATGCAAAGCATAGAAAATTCCAGAATCCTTTAAATTGCAATAAAGCAAAATTACATAAATATCATATCTCACATCACTAAAAAAAATTAATGAATGGTTTCTCTACCTTTTTCATATTAATACGCTTCCCAGTTTGGTAATCCCCTTCAAGTCTACTTGCTAAAGTTGGTTCCATGATCAATCTTAATTGCTCTGCCAAGTCTTGTGAAAGCCTAGTAGTAAGTTGGTCATACTTTGCCCAAACTGCTGAAGCATTTTCAAAAGCATTTTGATGTTCCTTGAATATCATCTCAATTTCCCTCCTCAATTTTCTGTTATCTTCCTCAGTCCAAGCTGGGTCACTAGTAGTTGACACATTATTTGGGTATAGAATTTTATGTTGATGCTGTCTTTCAATTGACACAAAACTTCCTGATGGATCCCTTTCTTGATTTTCATTATCTACATCCATGTCAACATTCACATTTTCCGAAAAAGATGAATCATTTGCAATAACCGTATTATTTTCTGTCTTCATTTTATTCTTGATGTTTTTAAGATTCTGCTCTAAGATAGGGTTATCCTGTGCTTCTATTTCTTCAGTCTCAATTGGAAAATGTGCATTTTCCATCACACTAACATCTTCTTCCTTCATAATTGAATTGTTCATATTTAGGTTTTGGCCAAGTTGATCAGCAGTAGCAGCACCTAGCGCTTGGGCATGACTCTGTTCTCCTTCACACACAAATTGAAACTCCTCTCCCCCATCCATGTCCAATTCCTCCACCTTCTTAGAAGATTCAGCTTTACTAGGATCTTGGGATGTAGTATCTGATACTTTTACCCTCTCCTTCCAGTCTTTCAAGGCATCGCCGATACTTCTAAAAGGATTGGCACTCATTCTTTCTAAAGATTGCAAATGTCTTTCAGATGATGATGGTATATTAGGATCAGACACGCCTTCCTTTCCATTATCAGGAAATGATGATGGCAACTCAGAAGCAGCTGCATTCAACACACCTCCCATAGAACTATGCCCATCTGCATTACTATCTTCAAGAATTATATCATTTTGAGCCTCAGAAATAATACCATTTTCTAATCCTTGATTTTCTTTATGATTTTCATTGCTTTTTGCCATATTTGGAATATTTTGAAAATCTGGAAGATTCTGATCAGCACCTACTTGTGAAGAACTTTCATAAGCTTCAACTGATCGTTCAACTCCTCCAGATGAATTTTCTTTAATTTCACTATTTTCAATCTGTTCGTCTTGCTGTTGCTCCATTATAGAATCATTTTCAACTTGCTTGCAATCTTCCATGTAAGAGTCTTCTTTCTCTGAATATTCCCCATCTTGCATATTATTTTCAGTGGTCATATCATCTAGGCATGAATCAGGTTCATCCTTAACCTCATCTGAACCTGCAGGCTCATCCACCTCCATATCATCGTCAAGTTTAAATTCCTCCTCCACATTGGGTTGCATCCCTGTGGGTTCTGAATATGCATCATCTTTGTTCGTGGTTAACTCCACAGGAATGTCGCTCACATCATTACTAGCAGCTGAATTTTCAGGAATTTCCGTGTCATCAT
Organism: Sequoia sempervirens; assembly: GCA_007258455.2. NCBI lineage: Eukaryota > Viridiplantae > Streptophyta > Pinopsida > Cupressales > Cupressaceae > Sequoia > Sequoia sempervirens. The sequence continues at coordinate 12,705,100 of VDFB02105785.1, forward strand.
TTTCTGCAACTTCCTTGTCATCTTTATCTTGTTGACCTGTTTCACCATCATCCATATCCTGCTTTGCTCTAAGCTCTATGGAATCTGCCCCAGTATCCTGCACAGAAGCCCCTGTTTCATATCTCTCATTTTGATTTTGTGGCTGAAAATCATCCTCTTTGTTCCATAGCTGTTCATCAACCACCTCTTCATCCTCACCTGTCTTCCCCATAGCTGAATCCAGATTTACATCCCCATCATCCTCCCCACTGTCATCCCCTGAATCCTCGCTGACATTATGCATATCACTTGTGGAAAAATCCTGCTCCATTTCTATGCCTTTATCATATTCACTGGGACCTTTTGCAGATGCAGAAGGCTCTTCACTTGGCTGAGACATGAAATGCAAAGGATAATAATTAGAAAGCCTTCAGGTAAATGAATGCAGCATAAAAAAGAAACCTCAGAGAAATGTGACAAAACTAAAGCATAGCAATGCACAAACAGAAGTGTACAACAAATACCTTGTCAGAACCCCCAAGAAGTTGATCCTCATCTTGGATCTGATCACTGACATCCCTTGAACCTTCACCCTCTCCCATACCTGTTCCACTAGCATCTTCAAACTTGAGATTATCTCCCTCATTCTCTGGATCTTCTTTAGTTACACAGAAACCATCAGTATACAATGCTACAAAGATGTTTGAGAGGATATAATCCAATTTGGCTACCTACACAAAAACAAATCAGAAGTGTGTCATATATATGAAATTGTGGAAATGCAGCAAAGAAATCTACAAGGTTAAATCAAAATCTATTCTCAAAAGAGCTGGCTAATAAAGGACCGGTAAACTGAATAGAATGCCTATAAAAGGACAACCAAGCACTTACTGTCTTATGCATGTTTACATAATCAAAAAGGACTGTCTTTCCAGCACTTATGATCATACGCACAAATAAATATAGGCTTTCCAACATTTTTCCCGTGGAGATATAAAGCTCATTTTTATCATGAGCTCCATAGTTGATGAGTTTAACCTAAAAATAGATAACATCTGAATAATGAGCAATCTGTAGAATATAAAGTGAATGAGTAAACTGCACACCAATAACATATGAAACAGATGAACATAATAAAATATAACTAAATGGGAATACGGGAATAATCTTACAGCAGCTTTAATTGTTTCAAAAAGTGACCACTGTATATTATCCAAGCGAAGGTTTGATATTTGTTGGCAAAACATGGATTCCCATGTTTGCAAAGTTCCTCCAAGTTCCATATTCTCCACTGCCAAAGAAGGCACTTGTGTATTTGACAAACCATGGTGCCCCATTCTATCATTGAATTTCTTGATATTTTGCACTGCAATCATGATTGCTGAAATAGTTTTTTCATGAGATTCTACAAATGAGGTATTCAGTTCATTGATGTTGCAAGAGAGTCCTTCAGTATCATTCATGAATTCATGAAACATTTGCATTCCCTGAAAAAGATTCCAGATGACAATTAATATAACTGCTAGACAAATTTCATTAATCATAACATAAATCAAAATACAATGATTTTCCAACAAGTTAACAAACTCGTCCACATTTTTTAGTGGAACAGTTCTAACCTACCAATGAATTTATAAATCATGTTGATAAGTTATATATTAGTGGACTAAATCGATATTGGTTAATTCCTAACACCTGCAGTTCCCCTTTCAAAATTCCCACAGCTGACTACCAAAAATAAGGCAACGAAGCATAGAATAAACATACCATGTTTTAACACAGCTGGGGAAAGCAGAATTTATAAAAAAATCCCACAGAAAAGAAATTAAAAAGCGTATTTCTACTAAAATGTTTTTGGCATTTGTAAAAGTTAAGATTGTTTTAGAAATTTAGAGGCATAAGTTAGTGTTAAGATCAGAAATGACATAAGCAGAAATACAACACATGAACAAGAAACACAGCACTTTTACCCTGGGAAAACCCTCCTACTCGAGGGAGAAAAACCCAGCAAAAATGTATTTCATATATATATACATCAGATGAATAAGAGCAGAAATCTGCTTTACAATCAGACCCTTCTCAAGGGCGAACTTGATACAATAAATGATGAGAATCTCTTCTTAATACAACTAAGTATAAAACTCCTTGCAATCTGATCTGCTTCTCAAGGATGGCAATCTGATCTGCTTCTCAAGGATGGCCATCTGCTGTTGGAAGATCGAACTGCTTCTTGAAGGTGCGAATGAAGATGAGAATGAATTGATTGATTGAATGAAATAACATCACCTTAAATATATACCAGCCTAGGTGACCCTTCATCTAGGTCAGCCTTTTTGATAAATAGCAAATATAAAATATGATTTTGTAATAAGGCCAACTTGCCTTAATCATCATTTATTATATTAACTTAGGAGAAAATATCTCCCTAAGCTACAAACACTAACACTCCCTCTAAGCTAGGGAGATATTTTCCAGATATCTACGTCATGGAGTCTCTCAACATGACACCCACAATGGCTACACCCATTTGTGGAAAGCTCAAAGGTTCATCACGGAGTCTCTCAATGTGATGTTGTCATGGAGTCTCTCAACATGGCGTCCACCATGGCTACTCCCATGTGTGGAAAGAAACACACATACAAGTGTCCATCACGGAGTCTCTCAACATGATGTCGTCATGGAGTCTCTCAACATCCACCATGGCTACTCCCATGTGTGGAAAAACACAAGTACAAAGGGTCCATCACAGAGTCTCTCAACGTGATGTTGTCATGGAGTCTCTCAACATGATGTCTCATCTCAGAGACGAACAAGGGTTTGCACCTCACATTTCTCCGTTTCAGAGAAATATACACTGCAAGGGTTTCCACCTCATACTTCTCTGTCACAAAGAAATATATACTACAAGGGCTTTCACCTCATACTTCTTCGTCACAAAGAAATATACACTACAAGGGCTTTCACCTCATACTTCTCCGTCACAAAGAAATATACATTACAAGGGCTTTCACCTCATACTTCTCTGTCACAGAGAAATATACATTGCAACAGATCTTCATGATGATGTGACTCCCTCTGAAGCTCCAAGTTCTTGCATCAACCTCCTAACCTCCTTGTCCAAGGTTGCTCTGTTGGTTTGTCAGACTCCCTCTGAATGTTATTTCCTCCTCTTCAAAGAAACTGATCGCAATGACAATCTGTATGGGTTCTTCCTCTTCGAGAGATGTCTCCAACCACCAACTCAGTCCCATGGCAGCAAGTTGTGTCTCCATTCTTCAGCTTGCGTGACTCCCTCACAAAATGCATCAAGCTCTTCCTCCCTTGAATGCAATCTCTCATCATCCTTTTGCTCCTCAATCCATCCTGGAAGCATTTTTTAGAGAGATTACTAATAGTTCATAGAATCAAACTATCCCGAAGAGAAAAACCAATGCTAGAAGCATATATGATTCACTATTTCAATGCATGAATTAAACTACATAAAAGATTCATGAACATTATTCAAGGGTATGAAATACTTATCTCTTTAATAGCACTCTTCAAATCTATTTCAAGTGATTCAAATTCCTTGTTGCAAGACCTAATTAACATGTAAAGCCAATATGTCGACTCCTCCAGGTATTAAAGGTGTTAGCAACAAGGATCCTCATAGAGTGAAGAATCATCAACACCAATGACCATACACAGATCAATCTTCACATCCAAATCAGGTCCACACATACAGCAGCAATAACAAGTCTGAGCTTTTGCCTACCACACACTGGCACCAAAAACATGACTCTTTGGCTATATTTGCACTGGCCACGACTATGTAGAAAGGGACGATAAGAATAACCCCGTAGCTCCTTTAAAATGAATGGATGTCATGAGCAGCGACCGGACCACTGCAAATGTTAACAGTTGCTCTTGTACGCATACAATCTGCCGCACATAGAGAGGTATAGTTGGAGCAATGTAATGGGCGGTCCTTAATCCAATCTTGATTCGCCTTAGAACTCCATCGGTGGTTGGCGTCGTTCTAAGCCATAGATGTTGCTGGGTGTGTGATCGTCCTTCACCAAAATTGGAAGTTGTTTCTGCTAGTGTTGGGTACCTCACGCATCAAACTCCGATTCCAATGTGGTGCAATCAACTTAACGCCAAAGTCTTGTGCATATCCGCCAGTTACCAAGAGGCTGTCGGCTATTTGTGGGCTCTTGACCAAAGTCGTGGGGCTCGGCCCAGCTGCGAGGTTTGATCGTTCCTCCTCAATGCGCCAGCTTCTATACACGCAGCCTTTGTAGATGATGCACGCCCTTGAGTGTAAGTTATGGCTAGACCAAGTTTGGATCTTCAGATTTTCCCATTCTTCTATAGCTTGAACTCTCCCACCAATGAATAAATCACATTCCGTCTCTCTCAAAGCCCATAGAGTAACAGTTGCATCTCCCTTCTAGACGCCCAATGTAATAATAGTTCCATTGCTTACACATATATGTAATCTTTATTACCACCTCTAATTTCTCTTCCGTCCCAAATCACCTTAATGAATCAATCTCGTAGGAACATTTACAGCAAAGTTAAACTAGACTGTGTGGGGTAAATCATTACATCTTCTTAAGTCGACCATGTTTAGGTTTCCATCCAAACATGGCACACATCCTCCTCAATCTGCTCTGCCTAATCTGATCAGGTCTTTTCTAAACCCGCTCTAATACCATGTTAGTGTTAAGATCAGAAATGACATAAGCAGAAATACAACACATGAACAATAAACACAACACTTTTACCATAGGAAAACCCTCCTACTCGAGGGAGAAAAACCCAGCAAAAATATATCTCATATATATATATACGTCAGATGAATAAGAGCAGAAATCTGCTTTACAATCAGACCCTTCTCAAGCGCGAACTTGGTACAATAAATGATGAGAATCTCTTCTTAATACAACTGAGTATAAAACTCCTTGCAATCTGATCTGCTTCTCAAGAATGGCCATCTGCTGTTGGAAGATCGAACTGCTTCTTGAAGGTGCAAATGAAGATAAGAATGAATTGATTGATTGAATGAAATAACATCACCTTGAATATATACCAGCCCAGGTGACCCTTCATCTAGGTCGGCCTTTTTGATAAAGAGTAAATATAAAATATGATTTTGTAATAAGGCCGACTTGCCTTAATAATCATTTATTATATTAACTTAGGAGACAATATCTCCCTAAGCTACAAACACTAACAGCATATTGGTGTGTCATCTTATAACGATCTTATTCAATATTTTTTTTCCTGCAGGATGACTTTAACCTGTCAGTAAATCTAACAGATTCAAATGAAAAGCTCGTCATCCATGCAAATCTTGAGCCCTTCTAGCATTAAGGTGCATATACAAATAAGCACTGTTCAAAACCCTCAGGCAGCCAAAACTGACAGAAAGGAAAAATACTATATTTCAAGTTTCAATAAAACACAGAATCAAAAATTTGTTACAGAATGAAAACATCTGAATTAACTGATAATGAGAATAATTGTTTTTTTCCAACTATGATACTTTCTAGATGCTCAAGCAAAACTTAAAACGATATTATTTATCTTTCCCACAACATCATTTTCCTAGTCTCAGTTGGAAAGGTATGGTGAAATAATGTTTAGAAGAACACCTTCCATCACAAGCATCCTCATTTTCAACTCGGAAGCTTCCTAGATGCTCAAGAAAACAACATAGGATATTATTTACACTTCCCAAAACTTTCTTTTCATGGTCTCACTGAAGACAGGTGAAATACTGTTCAAGCAAGCACCTTCTGTCATAAGGATCTAAGTGGCTCCTTTGTTCCACATTGAATGATATCATTATAGAATTTGATCTTCAGATAGTAGATACTTTATGAAAGGAGTTGTCTTTGCTTATATTGATCATGATGTTTTCTAACTTCATGCAGAACCACAAGTGAACCTTGTGTTTACAATAAATATCATATCATCCGACATACTAGTATTTCTATAACAGCTCAAAAATTGTACAATCCTGTTATCCTATCGTTTCAGGAAGATCTTAAAAAGAACTCGATTTAATACAAAAGATCTAATATGATTTGAAGCAAGAAAACTAACAGTCCTTGTAAAAAATATGTAAATATAATGGTGATAAACATCACCTTCTGAAGAAGGTCAGATAGGTATGTCAAGGACGGAATTGAGCCATATTCAATGTTGCAATCTTGATATAATGTTAAGATGTCTTCTTGCATTTGCTTTACAACTATAAAGTTTGTATGTACTACTTCATCCATTTCTTTAGAAACAATAAATGGCCATGATTGTTGATTAGAGTTGACCGTTATCAAGTTACTTCCAAGAAGATACTTGTCCAAAGAGACCTATCAGGCACACCCACATGTCAGTATAAAGTAATAGAAAAAACAGTATATCTCAATTCTTAAATAGTATTCCTTACAGTGGCTTCCAACATACCTTTGAATTGTTCAAAGAATGAATATGTTTATCAATGAAGATTTGTAATTTTTTCACCTCACCACCAAGAGTAGTCAAAGGGCAACCATGGACACTTCCCACTGCTTTTAGTAGCAAAGAAATTTCGGAAGACACAGTGCATAGACTATCAAAAACATGCTGCCAATCCAAAGGAAGCAAGTTAGTTGATAGAAATCACAGTACAGCAGTAGAGTGAAGCTTTGAACATCTAGATAACAAGAAAAAAGAATTGAAATTCTTAAGACATCTACCTTCTGATCCCACATCAATCTGTGGATAGCATGCTGCCTATAGGGAATCACCACCATATCTGCTGTACCAGCATTTCCTGTAAAATAGAAAAGATATATTTCAGAAATTTGAAACTAAATCAAATATTAGAAACTGCATTTAAAAGCTAGAGCATAGAAAAATCATTGAAGACAATGAAGAGAGATGAACTTTGTTCATGTAAATGAATAGAATCTATTTTCCCCCAACGAAATAACAATCATCATATTCAAATTAAAACTACAGTAGAATTCAATACCAAAATCTTTCAGCAATAGAGAAAGCTTCAAGAGCTGTTCAAGCTTAGAAGAGAACTCATAAGCAGTTCGTCTCTGCTTACGTTGCAGATGAAGAAGATGCTCTAGAAAAGACGAAGAAATTTTGACCTGCATTGCATACCAAAGTTCTTCAGCCTGCTCTATGCACTAAAATACAACTGGTTAAAGTACAGAACCCTATGAACATTACCTCTTGTAGACTGAGATCTTTGTGGAAACTCAGGTGGCTTTCCTTCAAGTGCACCATCAGTGCCATATTTTTGAAATAGTATCCATTTGCCAATCTCCAATTCAAATCATTGTTCTTAAAGTGTAATGCTTCAAAATCATCAGTAGTAGAGTCCATTTTAATACGTTTTGAATGGATTGTTGGATCGAGTAAATGTGTAACATTGAAGTAGGGTTGCAGAAAATAGCTGCGTGTGTCACGCTCTTCCTAAAATGCAAAAATTCCTATCCATGAGCATATGACAATTAATGTAAAGGTAGAATTGAAGCATACTGGAGGCAATATTAGCATGAAAATTTACCTCTGGCACAGTGGATTTGTATCGTGATAAACCAATAGACCTTAGAAGCTTTAGCAGGTCTGTGAGAGCCTTCTTTTTGACGGAACGCTTGATTTCAGTGTTGCGGAGATCATATGCACGATCAAGTACACTTCTCCAAACCATCTTGAGTGACTCATATCCTTCTTGGCGCATATCAGAGGCAATTTTTGAAAATATAGACTCACTTAAATACCGTCCTACTTTCTCCGTTGAAAGAGGAATCTTCTGCTGATATACTCTCATTCCATCTTAACGTTCAGAAAACATTTTTACATGTTATCAAAAGGGTATTGGATATTATTACCTATCAAAACAACTTTAACAGAAAGGTGGTGTTGAAGCCAGGATGGGGGGTAAGGACCTAAAGCTCTATTGCACATAATATACACACAAGAAGGCCTTGAATCCAACCTTTATAAAGATCAGAAGCCATCTGACTTGTCGATTGTAGTTCATTTGCATTGTGCTCATGCCAGTTACTGAAACAAAATATACACAAAACATGCAACCCTGATAAAAATAATTCTTTCAAAAGAGTACTGTAACAGCAAGTAAACTTGAAATTACGCAAAACTAACCTCCCAGCAGGACTGGTTTCCAAATTTTCAAATTGACTTTGAATTTCTTCACCCTCCAATGTTTTAAAATTAGAAGAATCAAGATTTCCCGAACCAAATTTCATTATTTCTTGTGTCAGCAATTCCATAACAGGACGCTTCAAAATTTCCTACATTAAGAACAGGTCCAGTGAAAAGCAAAAAATAAGATCATTATATCAGATTTATCAAAACAGCTATTTGCATCTGCAGTATGGACAATCTTCCAGGATTGACCACTCACTAACAGAAGGCAAAATGGAAAATGAACATCCTTATTTTTCTAATAGTTTTTAATCCAGTTTCTTTGTAAAATGATTCAATAACAAAAGTAATGATAACAGCAACTTCCTCACCAAGATTTTAAAACTGCATGTTTCCAAAATCACTCCTCATTTAACCCAAGTTAGCAAGCAAGATAGAAATGACATTAAGCAGAATGAACTTTACCTTGAATTTGTTACTACTTAATCACGGATATGAATCAGAACAGGTACCATTTACTTCCAAGTTTTCATACAATTTAGGTAACTTAAATTTAATCACAAGACTTGCCAATTGAGGCCAAACTGCAATCATTAATTTCTACAAAGATGTAGAAAGAACATCAATTCCCATAAATACCAGTGGTTCACAGTTATCCTCACCAAACCACTGATCCTCACTACCAACGAGAAATGTAAATATATTTTAAGATTCAAACTGCACATATTGAAGAATATGGTTTCTGCAATACATTTGTGTATAAAATTATTAAATATACAGACAGCAAATTGAAGAGTAAGGTTTGATGAAACTGATTAAATGCTGAAGATAAATCGGGAAAATTCTCTCTCAATTCTCCAAGTATTTAGTCAATTGCACCAATGTTCCAAGATTTTGGACCTGTGCAGCCTCCAAACCTCCATTCAAGTCATGAGAAATAAGTGAATATTATTTGAAATTTTGAATTAACATAAAGTGAACTATAATTAAACCAGAGGGTATTGAATGGAGTATGTTAATAAAGCACAAAAAAAAAACAAGCAACGTAAGAATCAGCGAAATATACAAGAAATGCTGTCATTATTGGTGCCATTTTAGATGATAGAGTTTACATCTTTGATTATAAAGATTGCATCCTCATCTAACCCTAATGTAAGGCATATTAAAAATTAATTTAATGATCAGTTTGGCATTGTGAAAATAAACACCAAATGAAGCAAGTTTTAGAGAATTGGACAACACACACTTCAATGGACTGAACTAATTTTTTAATGTTTTTAATAGCCTTCTTCCTGCCATCTCCAAAATTTGGGAAATTTGATCCATCCAAAAAATGTATCCCCACCCATGCATCACAAGAATTGGATAAAAGGTAACTTGAAAGTCACTGGAACAAAGAGAGACCTTTCTAAACTATATGAGGGAATTTGTCCTTTTCTTCAGATAGGAATTAGAAAATAACTATGTTCCATGGCATTCTGGAGATGGGGACAGCAAGGGCGTGTTTCAGTGATGGAAATCCAAAGACCATTTCATGGGAAGGTTTGGGAGACAGCACTAAAGATGGCATCAAAATTAACACAGTGACAGAAGTATAGCAGCAATAAATATATCATGAGAGCACAGCAGTGACAGTATAACAGCAATAAATATATCATGATTCAAATTCATAGCTAATGATATAAGTTATATAACAGTTAACTGTTATATAACTTTTTCAGATTCATGAAGGAAATTTAAAACAGTATTTTTGATGTCATGAAGGAATATGTGTTTACAAACATCATAAAAAGTTGCCTTGCCATCAGGGATGTCTAGCCATCATTCAGATGATCAAGTGACATCTCAGACATCCCCATGCACCTCGGAGATGACCACACATCCCCATGTTTCCTATGCCCACCACACCCAAAACACAATTGGGAACATGGACAGGGATTTCAAAACCAGGGACGTGTCACCTTGGAACGTGGAAAAATAGAAAGAATAATGTTGCAGAAGTTGGAGCCCTTAAGAGAGGTCTACCACTTTCCAAGGAAAAAGGATAGCTGAGAAACATAGCCTAGAGTCTATCAAGTATAATCATCAACATAGTTTTGAAGGCTGATTCTAAGCATTGGCAATTCAAAATGATTGTAGTAAACTTACTATAGATCTCTAGGGAAAAGTTTGCATGTTGCCAATTTTTGCCACATCATAAGCATGGCAAATACAATACCATATCATTGAGCTAACCTAGATTAGGAAAGGTTCAATTTAGGATCTCTCCCCTTCAACTCTTCAAACCCCAAACCCATCTTCTCCTCTAAGCAAAGTTATTTCCATTAGACTTTCTTTAATTATTGCTAGTGTTGCAAATTTATTTTCCTATTTAATTTCCATGTCCAACTGAGTGCCATCTCGCCATTCTGCACATGTTGGGCTTTATTGGGAGTCAATTCCGCCATGCCACATTTTACTTGAATCCTAATTTATTAGTAAAATTAGGCTTTATTTTACCCTTAGTTTATGATCGATCTAAGAAATCTTCATATGGTTCTTTGTTTGTGTATTTTGCTCATGTGTTGTCCTCTGTGTGCCCCTTAGGTAGCAAATAATCCAAAAAAAGTCTAAGTGTGGGCTGTGTTTGGATCATTTCCTTCACCTTTTGAAAGTCATTGGAGTTTCAGACTTTCAAGGTTATCCATCCCAATATGCAATTATGTCCATCTCCGCCTTCCCTTTTAATCCTTATTGCATTGCCGAACTTCATCTTGTGGCATACCTTTCCACCCAATCCCACCATACGAGTCCTTTAACTTGTAAAATTTCTGTAAACAAAGCTTTCTGACCATCGAACCCTCCCATGTTGGCATACCATCCATCCAAACCTCAAAACCCCAACCCAATGTTTCACAAAAAATTAAGTGCTAGAGTTTCAAACTTTTGCTTCCTAGGTTACCATTTCCAAGGCATTCTTAAGCTCTAATACTTGAAAGTTTGCATTAAACACTTAAGTCTTACATTTGCACCGGACTTTCAAACTTCCTTATCCTATCATGCCATTCACTTTTTACCCGTTGAATTGTCAAAGTTCACATGTCATCCCCAACTCCCAACTTTTGATTCATTATTTTTCACATAGTATTCTATTGGAGTCAAAGCTATGACTTCCTTCTCCCTAGGTACTTGTTTCTTGTCATGCCCAACTCCCAAACCCCATCAATTACTTCATAAATTTTCTCAAAGTCAAACTTTTTCCCACCCCTTCACCTCAGTATTCTTCTTTGTGCATCTTCAAGCTCTACCAACTAACAACCTACCTTATGCTATATGTTGATGTTAGAGATGAAAGCTTTCCTTCAAAGTGTTACCAAGTATTAGTCATCTTTGAACCCCAATCCTCAACATTCCAACAATCTCTTACCATTTTGACACAATTCATTTGAACTTCCCAACATTTGCATAACTTCCTCATCACCCTCAATCCTCGATACTCCAAACACCCGACTGGCATGAATTATGACTTATGAGGTATTTTTGACCTCCAGCCCTCAACAATCTGAAACTTTTGAATTTTCTTCTATAAAATCACACCTACCTCTCTACACCTCTAGAAGACCATTAATGACTAGGGCTGATATCACAACTTTACATATTAGGGTTTCTCCTACCTAGAAACCTATGTTCATCAAAAGGGCACAAATTTACATAGCTTGCAATGTTAAAGGAAAAAACGTCCAAAAAAACCAAAATTGATATGATGGAGCTTTGTAGCTACCAGATCAAACTGAATCACACTCAAAAATCATTTAAATAAAAAAGGGTGTGGATTCAAGAACAAAAACTAAAACCAGCCCTTCTTTCATTTAATACAAAAATTAGGGCTTTCAAACCCAGTGGTGTTCGCACCATCCCCTGGCATTGTTTTCAAGGGAATTTTTGACTTGACCATGCCCTAACAAATCAAATCTAGGGGTGTAATAAATGAAGAAAATATTGTAGATATGGGCGACATTCTTCTACACCTCCTTGGGACTTTGGACACATCTCTTCGCAAGTTTTTCACATGATTTGAGATATGAATTGCAAGAGAATGACAGTTATGTGCAAGGAATGATGAGTTTTCTCACGTCAACCACAACTCATCATCACAAGGCTCCAACATGTGGACTTGGTGCCTCTACCAATTTTGAGATGCTACAAATAGAATTGGCAAGATTTCAAAGAGGCATAAAATCAATTCGTTCAATGGAAAAAGTTGTTATTAAATGAGAGAAGTTGAAATCTCACTAGTTTCAAACTTCTCATTGCTTGCTTAAATGAAGCCTTCTACCATGCAGAGGGAGTTAGGACTTATGTATTGTGCCTTGTGCAAGTCATTTGAGAACTTATTGCTCTATGCACAATGCAAAAGAATTTTTTGATTCCAAAACGATAAACATTAGAAGGTTCGTGATGTGGAAACTTACAGAGTTATCAGTTCAAAAAAGTGCTCTAGCATGGATTGTGAAGCTATATATAAAGTTGATTCTACAAATAGTGCAATAGAAAATTTCTTCATGAAGTCACACATAGATAATAGTCATAGAATAACTGAAGTTCCAAAGTCTTAGGAACACTCATCAAATGCAAATGTCAAGCAAATTAAGGGTTTGGAAGTGAAGGATTCACAATCATAAAGAACTATTACAAATGGAGTGAACTTTGTGTTGGCCTTTCCATTGCACCAAAAGGTCAACCTATTAATGATCAATACAAGCCTCAGTTAAGATCCACAAGAGGCGGTTTGACAGTGTCACAAACCCAAGCATTGTGCTGGACAAGGAAGACCAAGGGACACACCATCTTGCAACAATCCCCTCCCCCGCCCCCCCCCCAACACAAGCGAGGGGTTTGACCCTATGACCAACTCTAATACCAATTGTTGGCCTTGTCATTGCACCAAAAGGTCGACCTGTCAATGCCCGATACAAGCGTCAGTTAAGATCCATAGAAGGCGGTTAGACCATGTCACAAACCCAAGCATTGTGCTGGACAAGGAAGACCAAGGCACACACCATCTTGCAACACTTTGTACCTAAAACTAAAGTTGCGAAGGATATAGATTCACAAATTGTTGCCTTAGCTAATACAAACAAGGAGACAGATGTTTCAATTTCCAATCACATTAAAGTGGAGTAGTGGAAGCACAACTATGAGCACTTGATCAAAAAGGGAGCAATGACTAGGATCAATAGCCCTTTTGGCATGAAATGGATAGCACTTCTAGAGTTATTTTTGCTTGAGGACAAGAAGAATTTGAGCAAGGAGGACTGTCATGCCCCCTCTACTTTGAAGAAATAGTATTATTACTTTTATTATTATAATAGTGATTTAAAACACTAAGAAATAAATAAACATATAATTCTATTTAAAATAATAATATTAATATCATTCACAATAAACTAAGTTACGGGCTTGGGTTTGATGAATCGATTCATAGGTTTGAGCAACAACAAAAATTTGGGGTTGGTTCATTTTGGGTTCGTTAATACAAACATATAAAAATCAGAAATATATACATATTTGCAACAATAAGATTTGTTCAAAATACACCACCATATTAATAGTCAAATATTAATCAAACTCGAATGTCATGATATTGATTAATCATTAAAGTTAACAAATAATAATGCCAAGTGCCGACAATCAACCATCATTGATCATTGATCAAATATCATATGGGTTATCAAAAATATCATCATCACCATCCATATTAGATGATGTATGTAGTGGTAAATTAGAAAAACCACAAACAATGCCACAAGCACTTGCACTGGCACTACCACTCTCATGCTCACTAGCTGGCTCATAGTCATCGTCAACATCAAGTGCAACAAAGTGGGTAGTGGAAGCATCCAAGTCAAGACACTCTAGCTCGATATCCCACTTCCTTGTATCCCCTTCTTTGTAGGGACTTTCTTTGTGTGTAAGGAGCCGCACGTTTGAATTCACATAAAACAAGTCCTCTGTCTTTTTGGAATGCAGTTTATTGCGCTTTATTGAGTGGATAGAGTATGTGCTGCAATTCCTTCCAAATGAAGATGAACTAGCAACCTATTAAGACCAAATTAGATAGTTAAGAGTTATAAAATTTAACTAATTAAATTTAAAAATTAAAATATAAATAAAATTTTAAAAAAAAAAAAAGATAAAAGATTTTGACTATAAAACTTACTTGGGATAAAATTTTGATTGCAAGAGGTTGTCGGTATGTGTATGCTTGGCCATGGAAGTACCACCAACTATGAGCATCGACCATGTACTTGTCTCAAAGAGCATCAAAACCACAATCACTGGAGCATGCAAAACCCATGAGCCAGGCCTCACTGCATCACATCGATCATGATCAATGAAGAGTCTACGAAGTGTTGCCTCGTACCCTTGAGCCACTTCAACATCTCTCTATGGGGGAATTCTTGTTGTCACATAAAGGAGTTGAGCACTATAGTATTTGGGACTCAACGTAAAAGTAAGAAAATACAGGGGAGTAATCATTTTGTTCCATCTTTCTACGATTTTGTGTAGTTCTTTGAAGATGTTTTCTTCAAGATCTTGGTCTTTTGCATTAATGATGACTTTCATCTTCTCAATCATTGAGTCAATGCCATTATATACTTCACCCAAACAAGGCCTATCCATGTCAATATAACGGATTATGCTCAATATGGGCTCAGTGTAACTGAGGAGATACTCAACACGATCCCACCAAATGTCATCTAGGATCATTTGCTTAACCTTTGTTGCCCTTGCAGTGCTAGATTGCCTCCATATGGACCAATTAAAGTTGATGACCATGTTAGAAAGTGCCTCGCGAACCTTCACAAGTTGTTTCAAAATAATTGTGTTGGAGGCAAAATGGGTCTCAATAGCCTATTTGAAAATCAAAATAAAATAAAATTTAAATTTACAAAAATTAAAATCTAAAATTAAAATTAAATTAAATGTATTACTAAAGTGAAACATGTTTATTATTTAACTTACCTTTAACAGCTCCAATTTCAAGAATGTTCTAAATATGCCTTGTGACATATGGTGGTCGGTGATGAATATTTAGATGTTTTTGGCCTCAGCATACACCTATTTGATCCAATCAATTTTTTTGCCAATTTTTGTAGCATTAGGTTGAGGGAGACAGCACAAGGTGTCCAAAAAATGTGTGAATACTGCTCTTCAACCAATAACTCAGCAGCCCTACAACTTTTAGCATTGTCCGTTATAACTTGCACAACATTTTGAGGGAAAATTTCATCCATAGCTTGACAAAGAATGTTAGCAATAAATGCACCATTCTTCACCTCTCCTTCACAATCCACTGCTCTCAAAAACATTGCCCCTTTAGGGGATACTGCAATAACATTGATCAATGGGTGATTCTTTGCATCTTTCCATCCATTAGAAACAATGGTCACCCTTGTTTTGATTCATGAATCCATTATGGGCTTAAGGAGTCCTCTACAAATTTCACCTCTTTATCTAATAAGGTGTTATGCACCTTCTCAAAACCTGGGCCCTTATACCCTTTGGAGCCTCACTAATAGATTTCATCATTTTTTGCCAATATGGTGAGTGAACAACATTAAATGTCAATCCATTCACATAGACACATCTCGCTATGTCTTGATTGGCAATCTCTCTAGCCTCATTCTGAAATGCCAATTCCAACGGTCCCTTTGATCTTTTGTGTAGAGGCCACAGGTTGTTCTTCAAGTATGGACATAAATGGATGGCTCTCAATAGGTTGAAAATGAGAAGGCAGTGTAGGGGGCTTCATCCCTCGAGATCCTTTTTTAACAAAGGATGATTAGATCTATGGCCTAGTGCTTGGTCTACTTTTTCTTGCTCTTCACCATATGCCAATACTTGCATTTCCGGAATGCGTTTACCATCTTCGCCTAGACAAAACTTGATGCCTAGTCCAAGGATCTTGCACAAATGGCCTTTCACTCAACTGTCTGAGCTCGAATATCTAACTTTACAATGACCACAAATCCAAACATGAGCTCGAATGTCTGTTTTGAAGCGAGATTGGCTCATGGAGCTAGAAATAGATACCATTGTAATACCTAAGGCAACAAGTTCAATAAACAACACATTCAAAGAATTGAAACAAACAAAAATTAATATATAAATACAACATTAGTTATTTCATTTTTTTTAAAAACATGTGTTATAGATACCTTGAAGAATGAAAACAATCCAAAAACTTCAAAACAAAACAATATAGTTCATTTGTTAAAAAAATGTAAAACAAAAAAACAAAAACTTCAAAAATCTACCTCTTTTGAAAAAATCTCTCTTCAATCTTCTTGGCAACAAATGAGCACTTGCAAATGCATAGGAATAGCACAACAACCAGCTTTGAGCATTCAACGATCAATCTTCATACTCTATCCGTGCAATGGCAAGCAAGAAAATAAGTTCAACAATGGAGGAAGAAAAAATTGTTTTTCTTTCACAATATGAAAAATGAGTTTGCTTTTGCCTATATGTGTTTTATGTGCATAAGCAGCACAAATTCAGCTCAGGTAGGGTTCCGTAGGGCTGGACCCTACCCGAACCCACAAGGGACCAGATCTAGACCCCGAACCTGGGTCAGACTGGACTGTGATTGGGTACCCCCCTAGGCGAACTAGTAGCATAAACAATAAACAATTAAAAAATTGGTTTTCAGGTCAGCGCCAAGGATTTCTTGCTGGGTCACCCTATTTTTGGTAAATTTGATTGGGTCGTGGTCTATTTCTTGCTAGGTCAGCCTTAGTCAATCATCTAATTCATTCACAATTATGGAGTTTGAGTTTTCAAACTAGCCGTAGCTTCTGAGACAAAAACTCAAGGCAGGTGCAATAGGTAGGACGAAACCCTTGCTTATTGTTGTAATTCTGAGCAAATTCTAAACCAGGTTGATGAAGCGCCATTAATTGTGAATGACTTCTCTTTCAGGTATGTGAAATTATTGAGTGGAGCAACTGGTACCTCCTGATCTGCAACCACATTGTTTGGATCCTTAATTGAAGAAGATCACTGAACAGGTAGATAGGAAGGGGCCATGAACACTGGACGCAGCATAGTTCACCAGATCTAGAAGTTCACTGTCAACCGACCAGCTATACATTGGGAGGATAGTGATTAAGGTGTCAAAGACACATAAGAGGTAGACCTTGGATACCTCACCTACAGGCGTTTGCAGCCCCAATAACAGCAGTCTGATCGAGGTGAAAGGCGATTATTGATTTAACAAACCAGGTGAAATTCATAATTCAAGGACTTGATCCAACCCTGCTGTCACTTCCTAATTCAGAGAAGAGAAGGGGTTGATAGGAAAGTGCCATATTGTTCAGTCAGGCAGATCGCCTTATATAAGCACAAGAATTGTAAGATATGAATCACAAAATTATTCTCCAGTTTACCACTCAATCTCCAATTGTTCATTACACTGTTATGTCATTGTGCACTCAACAACATTTACAGCTGCGTGTGTTAATTTTCTGAACTACAGTTTGCAATTAGAAATTGAGATTTCAGTTAAAGTAAACCCTAGGGTTATCACATGTAAATACTACATAAATGCTTTTTCTGATATAAATTAACAGATAATAAATTTAATTTGTGATCCACCTGTTTTTGTGATCAAGCAGACTAATGGAAGGCAAGTTCAAAAATATGACAAAAAACAGGTGGATCACAAAGAAAGCAAGGGCTCTGAAAATGAAAAGCATGGGCTTTCCAAAAATAAATCAGCATCAATTTGGCAAAAGCTTTTTCTTTTATGAGTCAGCCACTGCCGTTTTATATTTTATAAGGGGATTACTCTTCCAAAAAACAAAAAAATTATGATACAAGGATTCATATTTGGATATGAGTAGATACAAATATTGATAAGTTGCATCCAAAACTCAAATACAATGACATATGAGATAAACACATACATTAAATTTCTGAATCAATTTCCGGAGCTTTTGATGTGTCTTCTTCGAAGATTCAATAAGGAAATAGTAGCGGTGATCATCCCACTTACAAAGATCTGAATAATCTTTCAACTCTTTTTCAATGAGTTTCCTGCCAGATTCAATTGATTCAAGTATCCTGCAACAAACAGTAGTGAGACCTACTCTTAGCTTGGAAGGAAAGAACAAACAATAAATATGAGCAGCTTAAATCCATAAGATTTACTAATAACTCTTCAACTAATACTTACAATGGTAAGAACTGCATATAATACCCATATAAATTGTATGTAATACTTGAAAGTTTCATGACAAGAGCACTGCATATACAATACCAATGTAATCAGTAAAATAATAAAGAAGTATCCCATCTTATTGGTTGCTCACTGCATTCTTAAGAGTATGCAAAATGGCTTACAAGCCATAAACATTTCTAACAATATAGCCTCATTGACCAAATCAATGCCTTCAAAACCATTAGGAGTCTATAACAGATAAAAGTGACAGATGACCATATCCCATCTTGGCTTCTTGCAACATTTTCACCTTATTAAACATTTGAATTCCTTCAAAGTTCAAACTAGAATATAGTATATTATTATTTTCCACAAGAAAATAAATGTGATTAATGGGACCATAGAGAAATGTAATATTGAGAGCAAAGACACAAAGCAGCTCTAATATAAAGAAGTACAAGCTATCAGTAGTTGTACAAGACAAAGGTTGCCAGAGGAACAGAAAAGTTGAAAATGTAACACAAATACTTTTAACATCCATGGCCAAGAAGAAACTAGTAATCAAAGCAGACAAGAAGTAGGACTCGTGTCACAGAACACTTCATTAACAGGTTGAGAGATGTTAGCTCCCCAAGATTATGTAATTTGCTAAGGAGGCCCTTTCATGTGCAGAAATGACATCTTTGGTTTTTTATTTCCCAGATTATATGATGGCCAGCAGGCAGATCTTGAACATGTCTATGACTAATACTGCCAGACATATCCAGTTTTTGTTGTTTACATAGAAAATATCACTAATTTATTTTTGAGGGATAATGGTATAAAATTTGTCTTTTGATGATACACAGCTCATTCTTTCATCTCTCTCTCAAACCAGTATCCTCTGCATCCTGGTTTTGAAGGTTAGCGCAATTCCCCTTGTACTGGTGCCGAATCACATCCTCAGGAGGCCACTCAAGCAATTCAAATGGGCAATAGACATTCATTGTAATTATTCTGTTTAGACCTCCCCAACAACAAAAACATTTAGACCATTGCCATGGAACATCATGAAGTTATCCATTATGCCAGCATATCCCTCAATGACTCTGCAGAAGGTCAGCGTAATTTCCCTTGTACTGGTGCCGAATCACATCCTCAGAAGGCCACTCAGGGAATTCAAATGGGCAATAGACATTCATTGTAATTATTCTGTTTAGACCTCCCCAACAACACAAACATTTAGACCATTGTCATGGAACATCATGCTTGGGAAAGTGATAGCATGTCAGGATTAGAACCTACACAGAAAATCTGTTATAACATAGGCCCATGAACATATGATATACAAACTCCATTGGACCTGGCAATAAACAGAAAATGCCTGAGAAATGCAGTGCCAAGAGAAAATATGAGCACTGAACAGCGATGTAATGGGAGGGCTAAAGGAATTTAAATCACACCTAAAGAATGGGAATTTGGTATTAAATTGGATGGTATCTAATGAGGTGAAGAACAAGAGCCAGATGCAATAATTGGCATAGTTTTTGGCATAATCTAACAATGACAACAGTCAGTACCGTCCATATTTCGGGTTGGCTGATGGCAGATCCCTTTATGTTATAAGTTAAATGGAATAGGTAGCAATCAGAAGATGTGAAGTGCTACTGTATGATGCAGGAGAATGCAGGTGAAATAAATGGTAGCAGTGGAAGTTACAGTGCAGGTTTAATAGTGACTGGTACCAGCTAGTCTATGGAAAATACTCTATTCATTCAATACAATTATTGAACAAGCATTCAAGCTTTCTTTGGTTTGTTACAGACTAATATTATGGTTATCCAGTGCCTTGGATTCTTAAACACTGTTTAAAAAACTGAAGAATAGTAATGTTTCTTTAGCTGTACCTTTTGTCTGCCTGTCAGACAGTCCATGTATAATGATTGCTTTTCTTTTTACTTATAGTCAGAGCAAAAGTGGCTCCTTTTTTATATTATTCTATTTACACATAAATAACTTATGCCCATTTACTAATTCAACATCAGACAATTATCATGCGATTCACGTCAGAGTACAATATGACTACATTTCACTATGTATTCCAAGATATCTATTTGAATCTTTAGTTGAAAGACATAGAAAATCCAAGTGCAAACAGTATCTTTGGAGCAAATGCCATTGAATATAACTATGACCAGACTGAAAAGGCACATATATGACCTTTCCATATTTGTAGGGTATGCCTCCAAGCATATTTGGGAAAATAAATGCCCATGAAAAGTAAGCAAGAGCTCCAAGCGTTTCCTGAACTCTCCTAGAGTTGCAGTCTGCATAAACTCTTCCAGACTGCAAAACACAAAAGCTAGTCTGTGAATAGTTTCTCAATTTACACAAGGGCATATGCACAAAAGTCAAATATAAGCACAAACAATGAAGTGTCTACCTGGAAATTGTGGATGTGATTTCTGCATCCGAATCTGACATTCTCCGGAACAGGATCGAGTATAATGCATACCACAGCTGGTAATGCCAAACAGATAAACAATTAGACAAAAGTCAATAACAAAATGTCAAGCTTAACATGAAATGAAGACTCAACATCAACATATCAAGCAGCTATTCCTCATTAGTGTCCAAAGGAGAAGCCTCAAGAAAAGAAAAGGTAAAGTTTCATTTCTGACTTTCTCAGCATTAACTTCATGATGTTCTTCAACAGCATCCATTAGTGAAGGCCAGCACTCAAATTCAATCTTTCGCCAGCGGATCACTAAAGATGAAAGCGAATGGAGTTCATCTGTCAAGAGAGAGAGAGAATCATGTCAGATCCTACAAGAATCAACACAAAGAGATCAAACAAGAAAGCCATGCTGCATACCTGCCAAAGAAAGAACTCTTGGAGCATTTTCCTCCCACAGTTGTGATCTATGGAGTAAAAATTGCACACCAGTGAGTGCCTGCAAAAGTATAATGTCAACTTTTGGAAATTATCCTGCAAACTGAAAAAGGATGCTTCCCAAATAGAGTGTTGAAGAAATAATAGAAGAAAAATAAAATCCAGATAACTTCTAAGGTAAAGACACAAACCTTGATTAATGGAGCAGTAAGAGGAATGTCCAACAGTGAACAAATAATCTGTAGAATCTGCTGCAACCCTGGATGTTCAGGCCATTCCTTCAGGACAGAATCTATCCTCACCTTAAGTTTCATTAGGGGTTCTACCATTAATGCAATCTCAGATGTGTTAGAATCCTGCACATAGCCAAAAAGTTGGAATAAAAAGACAGCCTTCACAAAGATGATGTAGGCTGATATTCAGATATAGTTTTAAGCAAATGTGTAACAAGAATATTAAAGGAAAAATAACCTTGTAAATATTATATCTCCTGATGAGTGATTGGGAAAGCTTCTGGTGAGCCAGACACAAATGCAGCAAATGGCCTGATAATATGTTATCATCCAATGTTGCAGGCAATGAATATCCTGCCGCTGTAAAATTGACAAGCAATCACAACCCACATGTAAAGATTAGAAGGCATACAGAATCAATCACTATATATTGAGGTGTGATCTGTAAAACTTTATTTCAAGCATTGCAAACAAAATGCCAATCCTTTCACAAGTTCTAAAGGACCCACAATACGTCTAACACAACCTTCAATAAACTTCTTGCCAGCTTCGTATGCAAGGGTAAATGCATGCAACCTCTCATCATCTAAGATCTGAACATTTCCAAACTGCCAAGAAATACCAGAAAAATCTATTAGCACTAGCAATAGAATCACTGACCAAGTTATTTCAAATAAGAGATTCAAATACAAATAATCAAGAGAAACATCATCTTGAGATACATAACATCAAAATTGCAAAATGAAGATTGCTTCACCAGATTTCTTTCACAATGTAAAAGAAAACCAACAGAGCATCACTTAAAATAGTCGAAAGTGAAAGTAATGATTTGTGCCAAATCCAAGAAGTTTCAGAAATGTCTGTAAGGTTACTCTGGAGACTTTATTGATTCTCAACAGAAGGCAAAATTAATATATGCTTGATGTAAGGTGGAGCTAAGAAAGAAGAATACCATAATGAGAGGTTGCCAGATAGATATAGAAAGGGAATTTTTTGCATGTTTTGAAAAACAAAATACTTGAATTTATTGAAATATAACAGATTTAAAAGGCATCTCAGGCAGGCAGGCCTAGTAGATGATGACTGTAATACTTCAATTCTCCATGTGAAGTTCATTATATTACGCCTGTAGATAATCAATACATATGCATGTTTGACTTTCAGTTCATTTGAGTTTATTTGAAAGTAGCCTCAGAGGGTAGCCACATCCCCGTGTAACATAGTCAATTACAAGTTGCTGCAAGAAACAAAAGTCTCCCAGCATTTCCAGCACAAAAATATTTAAGTAGGAAATAAGCCTCCAATCACATTAAGTCAAAGGTGACTTACATATTGCACAAGATTAGTAGATCCAAACAATCGACCATGCATTTTAACCACATCCAGCAAAACTGGTTCTTCTATAGATGCCCAAGTCTCTTCAAGTTTTTCATGTTCCTGTCTTGGAATTTCAACCTGAAAACATAAATTAAATGTCTTAACAAAACACTTTGTATTCAATGGATATGACGATTAAAAAACAATGAAATCCCCTAAGAAAGAAAGTAAAAGAAAACTTTGGCCAGAAAAAGCGTTTATGAGAATTAAAATCTTACTTTGTCCTCATCAGCAGCTACTTCTGACGACATATCTTCCCATTCAGATAACCAATTATCTTTAATGGATAGCTTGTTAAACGATAAATCGTCAATTTCTGAATCATCTCCAATCTTACAGCTGCGGGACTTAAATTGGAAGGCTTCTGCTTCATGAAGAGCTTTGTCTTTCATCAGTTCTTTTGTTTGCAACCATAAATTTGTCAGCATGCTAAATATAGTATTCAGCAGCTGAATCCAATTAGAAGCAAATATTAAAAACATCACCTTTACAAAACACAAACAATCCTATTTATACCACTAGTTCCCAGTAATTATTTCAAACATGATAACCTTTACCGTAAGCAAATTATGCAAAGCATCACCTGCATTGAAGAACTGTCCATAATAAGAGTTTGCAAGATGGTACTGGTAGTGCGGACAAGACAAATTCGCAGGATTGTTACCTGCAACTTTAGGTCTACAACCTGAACAAAATTTGATAGCTTTTTGTAAACCCGTATTCCATCTTACATAAGCTAAGATAGCAAAAACTATCAGAAAAATGAAGTAATGAGGCAGATGCTTTCAGATATACCAATTAATGAGTAATTTAACTATAAAACCACATTAAATTAAAACTAATATAAAGGACCCAATTCAAAGAACCCAGTCTGCACCTCTTTATCGGCACTACCAAATATGATTGGTGGAGATAATAGTTTTAAAACTTCTCCATTCAACAACCATGCTTGTTGGCAATCAGCGTTGCAAGTAGTTTCTAGCTCCCCATGACTAGATGTGGTAGAGGATAATGCTAAAGGTCGACTTGGAAACTCCATTAACAAAGAAAGAACCTCCTGAACAAGAGAACCAAATGTATTTGAAGGGAATATAAAGAAAGTGATGAAAGCATAATAGAAGCATTGAAGAAAGAACCTTACAATTATCTTATCAAAATTGTTTGCTCCAACTAGATTACAAAAATGTTTTTCCAGAGCAGCTCCCACTGCCAATGACAATCCAAATTTAAGCTCATAGATAGCAAGTTGAATTGGCTGAACAGTGTCTTTGTATGCAGCGTATTCCTTTGAAAGCCGAAGAATAAATGAAGTGGAAATTTCCTGAAACAACATAGCTATCAAAACAGTGAAACAAAGAGCACATTGGATAAATAAAGAACAAAGATAAATGTCTTATTGTCGATGGAAGAAAACTTATCTAGAACACAATACATAAACTCAAAAGTGAAGCATATAAATAAGCACTCAAGATTGGCAGAACCAATAATTCCCTGTTTTCCATTTAACATTCTAGCTTCCCCATGTGGGCCTGTAATAGATTGTCAAGCCTATCTACAAGACTTGGATGGCACTGAGAGACAATTTCACCATTACCTGGAAATAGATAATAGAGACTATTTCACAGGAGCATTGAAGGAAGGTCACAACAGATTTCAGATATTATTCTCAAGTGATCAATAGGGTTTCAGAACTATTTGTAATCTTTTGAATCTATCATGGGAAAACAAAATTTATATAGATAAGATTTCCATGAAAGGAATTCTTTAATGATTGCTTAGACCAAGGCTAATAAGTGTCATGATTTACAATCATTTTTTAGTAGGTGCTTTATAATAGGTTTATGGCCTATGTTACATGGCATTTCCAGCACAGGGATAGCAGGACAGCAGTCCAAGGACCATACACACACACAAACACAGAGTGATGCAATATAGCATCATGACACAGTTAAAATGATGCTGAATAGTGTCTGCAAAAGTCTGCATGCCAACCATATTCCAAAAAGAAATTGTTTGTCTGACTTCTCACACAATACCACAGTGTACCAAACCATGGCCAATGCACCTTTAATCTCTTTTACAGTTGACTCTAATACCATAACAAAAAATTTGAAGTTTGAGACTTTTTTGAACAACGAAATCAGAAATCCAAAATATTGCTGTTAGTGTTACCTGTTATACAACTTATAATGCATATCATTAGCTATGAAGCTGAATCATGATTTATTTATTTATGTTATACCACTGTTGCTGCTGTCACTGCTATGATGATTAATTTTATTGTTGTTATACTGCTATCATGATATATTTATCACTGCTGTTATAATGCTGTCATGATATATTTAACAGCCCTTTTTAATGTTATGAACAATTTTCCTTGAAAACATTATAAAATTTGCCTTGGCCTTGGGTATGTCTGGCCATCTCTGGGACAATCGACGGGCATATAAAACATCCCCCAACCGTTTCTGGGGTGGCCAAATGTCCTCACAAATTTCCTATTTCTGCAACACATTTCAGAAACATTTCCAAGATTTGAAGATTTTTGGGGATGGCTAGAGGACATATTTCTGCAACACATTTCGGAAACACCATTGGGGATAGGGACAGGGGTTTGAGGACCAGGGACATGGTCCTATACACACAGTTTATGGCTTTATATCTAGCATATTTCAAATATTGTGTTCCAAAATTAATTACTCACAGAATGTAAGAATGGTTGCCATTATTGTAAAAGTTTCAGGCACAGTCAGATATGTGATTAGGGATATGCACTGTTACCTATGGAAACAATGCCTTGGATGGTATGATATGTTAGGCAAAGTAATAACCAAATCAGCCATATTTATGTGCAATACAATTCATACACTTTCAAAATCAATACCTGCCAGTTTTGAACTTCTGAAGTAGTTAGTTGTAAATCTAATGCACCATCTTCAAGGCAATTCATTAGTGTTTCGAGTTTTGATGAAGATGCCATAGATTCCAGAAAGTCAACAGATTCAGTATTGACAATTTTATATTGAGAAGGATCTGGACGATAAACAACCTGTACAAGAAACTGACATGTTAAAGAAAATAAAACAGATGCTGTAGTTGATATTTTGCCTTACACAAGTACAAAGTTTAACCAACCTTGGATGTTAAGTTATGCAGCTCCTTTTTCAGCTCTTCAAGCACAAGAAGCTTTTCTTGCACTTCACTTTCTATTGGATTTCCACCTG